>JAVLSZ010000045.1:1832500-2432500 GCA_032313775.1 Urocyon cinereoargenteus
ATGGGAGGGCAGTTGTTATTGTTTTCTTGGTTTTTTTTTTTTTCTTCTTTCTTTTCTGGAGAGAAAAATGAGATGGAGATATGCACCTCCATAAAATAACATGAGATAGTACTCACAGCCAGGAAGTTTATCAATACACATATATGATGTCTAACTACAGTTTAAAACAATGATTATAAAGATAGCAGCTGGGCTGGAAAAGAACACAGAAGAAAACTAGAGAATCCCTTACTGTACAAATAAAAGAACTAAAATCTAGGCAGGCCAACGTTAAAAATGCTATAACTGAGATGCAGTCCCCAGTGGAAGCCTTAAAAAAAGAAAGTTTATGGACCACAGAGGCAGACTTAGGGAACTCAGCCACTTATTTAAACAATAACATTCATATCATAGGAGACTCAGAAGATGAAGAGAGAGAATGTGGGCCTTGCTCAGCCATTATAAACGACAAATACCCACCATTTGCTTCAACGTGGATGGAACTGGAAAGTATTATGCTGAGTGAAGTAAGTCAACCGGAGAAGGACAAACATTGTATGTTCTCATTCATTTGGGGAATATAAAGAATAGTGAAAGGGAATATAAGGGAAGGGAGAAGGAATGTGTGAGAAATATCAGAAAGGGAGACAGAGCATAAAGACTCCTAAATCTGGGAAATGAACTAGGGGTGATGGAGGGGAAGGAGAGCGGGGGGTGGTGGTGAATGGGTGACGGGCACTGAGGGGGACACTTGACCAGATCAGCACTGGGTGTTATTCTGCATGTTGGCAAATTGAACACCAATAAAAAATAAATTTATTATTAAAAAAAGAAGAAAGACTGGGATCCCTGGGTTGCGCAATGGTTTGGCGCCTGCCTTTGGCCCAGGGCGCGATCCTGGAGACCCAAGATGGAATCCCACATCGGGCTCCTGGTGCATGGAGCCTGCTTCTCCCTCTGCCTGTGTCTCTGCCTCTCTCTCTCTCTCTCTGTGTGACTATCATAAATAAAAAAAATAATAAAAAAATTAAGGCCGTTCCACTTTAAGTTCAGTGTTAGCACAAGTACTGCCATGCCAGGCCCCTGTGAATAAGAGCTAAAATTTACATTACTTCAGTTACAGGAAAAAATGAAAAACCAGCTTACAGCTTAAGGTCCCAGAAAGCCCCATATTAGAATGAGAACAGAGCTCAATGCCCTTGAAGGCCCTATATCAAAATGTAAACAAAACTTGAGGAATTGCTCCAGCCCTTCTGGAGGTCCCTGAGACCAGCCCTTAAAACTTAGCTAAAACTCACCTCGGGGTCCAAGTCCCTGCTCCGCTGTGTCGGGTGTACTTGGACGCAAGCTTGGGTTTGTAAATCACCCCTCCTGTGTTTGCATCGGTGTCCCCTCCTTAGTGGATTCTCGGTTTTGCAATCTTGGGCAAAACACCCCCATGTCCCCTCCCCCCTGGGCTGACCCCCTGTCCCCTCCCACCCAGGCTGACCCTCAGTCACCTCCCCACCCACAACAGCTAGGCACAGGCCCTCACACAGGTCCCATGGGGACGATGGGCACTCTCGCCATCTCTGGCCTCCCAGGGGAAGGTAGGAAGTTTTGGCAGGACGCACTCCCATGGTGGCCCCCGGACTCCCTGCCCAGGATGACAGATTGTGAGAGGTCTGGGTCTGTGGCCCTGACACCAGATCCTCCTCCCAGGTTTTCCCACAGGAAATGAAGGAGGAGGCCCTGGTCAACTCCAGGGACCTCACGCAGGTAGACCTGGATGTCACCAGGATGTTTGGCAGCCACATAATATTTTGGTACTGCTAGGGAGTCAGGTGAGGCTGCTGGGCCTGGGGGTATGGAGCCCCGGGGAAGGCCCGATGGGGTTCTGCATTGGGAACACGGGGCTTCTGAGGCTGGGGTAGCAAAAAGAGCCAATAACACACCACTGCATGGTAGGGTGCAGGGGATGACCCCGTGCCTCCTACACCCGGGGCCTCGAGGATAAGGAGGCCATTAGGATGGGGCCTCCAGGGAGTGTCATGGGAGCTGAACCGCAAAGGGGTGAGGGATGGCCCCTGAGAAGCAGGGGGCTGTGGTGGGGGCTTTGGGGGGCAGTAAGAGGACCTGGGGGCCAGGCGGCATGGCCGTGGCTGGGGCAGGACACATATCGATCTGATGAGGGTCGGACAGGTCAGGGTGACACCCACCCTTGGTGCTTTATATATTTCTGAATTCTATGCTTTTAATTTGAGACAATTTGCAATTTGTAAACATCCATAGTTTGATGAGTCCATATAATGCCCCGGGTCCAGCCAGGGCCCTGCTCTGACCACATGGGGCCCCAGGGGCAGGTGTCAGAGCAAAACCAGACTGGGGTCGCCTTTATCTGTACACGTCTCCTTGTGCATCTTAGAGAAAGGGGATGCCCTTTATCCGCAGGCACCCCACGCCATCCCCCTCATTCCCCACCCCCACACCATCTCCCTACATCATCATACCCCATGGCATCCCCCCTACACCATCCCCCTCACACCCACACAGCCCCACACAATCCCCATCCAAACTATACTCCAACACCATCCCCCCACACCATGCCTCACACTCCACCACCATCAAACCCCTGCCCCCACAACATCCATCCCCACACTATCGTCCCCCACATGGACCCAGTGCAGGTGCTCCCTGTGAGACAAGCTCAACCTCCCCGGGGTTTTCTGGATACCCTGCTCCCATTGGAAGCACGGGTGTCCCATAGAGTACCCAGGGGTTGCAGAGAGGAGGGGAGCCCCTGACAGGGTGGGTGCAGGTGGGTGGAGCAGAGGACACACTGTGCCCTGCCTTCTCCAACGGTCCCTCCTGGAGTGCGGTACACACTGCACAGGACACCAGCCCCTAACCTACAGGGACCTGGGCTGGCCTGGTCCTGTGTTCTGTGGGGGCTGGGGTGATTTGAGCCCCTCCCCAGGCCCAACACAAGGACTAATAGGATCCAACCCCAAATGGCCCTTTCCAGGCCTGGATTCTGACCCCGGGCTGAGCGAGCCCTCTCACAGCTGAATGTGGCCTCCTGGGCCCTGGGCGAGCCCCACAGATCTAGGTCACTGAACTAGGGAAGCCCTAGGGATCCCGGGACACCCCAGGTTGGGGAGAGCAGGGGTAGGACACCCACACCCACACCAGGAGGCAGGCTCCTCCAGGTGCTGGAGCACCAGGGGGCATGAGGCGGGGGTCCAGCAGCACTGCGGGGACCCAGTACAGGAGCCCATGAGCTGCAGGTCCAGGTCAGCTCTGCTGTCCTCAGAACCGTCTCTCAGGCTGAAACCTCGGGACACACGCCCCCACCAGGAGGCCACACATGCTCCCAGGTGGGGTATTCCAGCACCGGCCCCCTCCACCCCGTGTGATTCTTGCCCTCCTCTAAAGGACACAAAGGTCTCCCTACCCAGGGGAAGGCGCACACAATGGGCTCTGAGACTGTTTGCTGTAGAAAGTCAATAAAGTGTTGTGGTGTGAAAATGCACAGCAAGACCGTTTCTGTGCCTACCACAACTCTGTTCACGGGGTGTGGAGAGACCCCCAGAGAGGAGGAGGGGGAAACACCTAGGCCCCTACCAGCCTCTGTAGGGGATCCACCAGGCACGCACAACTGACATCCCACGTGCCTTCAAGGAGCGGCTAGACGCCAGGGTCAGGACCCCACAAACTTTACTGAGACTCAGCCTGTACCCGGTGGGGCAGGAGGGGCTGGGACAGAGTGACAGCCAGGGAGCCTCAGGTCACCAGGGTCTGTGCAAAGCCACCTGGAAGGCCTGTGCTCCCTCTATCCAGGGTCCGGGCAGGCCGGGTTCCGGGGCACTTCCTCCACTCCACGCATCCCCATGCCTGTGTGCCTGGGGCACAGAGGGCCTGCTGGGCAGACAGCGTGGCCCTAGAAGGATTGTCAGGACAGCTGGCCCTTGTGTTGTGCCCAAGATCGAGGATCCGAGAAACCACCGAGGAGCCGACACCGATGCAAACACACGAAGGTTTGTTGACAAGCTCGGGGTTGGGTCCAAGTGCACCCAACACAGTGGAGCATGGACTTGGACCCCGAGACTAAGAGGCATAGCAGCTTTATAGGGGCCAGTTGCCCACGTGATATGCAGAAAGTTGCAAAGTCATGTGGGTCCACATGCAGGTGGCAAATTGAATTACACCTTACCATATAGTATTCACTTGAGCTGGCCTATTACATTGATCAGAATCTGCACGCAGTTCTGGGGGGCACAAAGCAGGGTTACAATGTTATGAGCCAATTTCCGATTAGGGTGTGCCCAGTGCCTTGAGTAGGGCAGGGCAGCGCCTTTAGCAGGACATGTGTGGGTCATAGGGGCGGTGGTGGGTGTAGCACAAAATGGAAGCAGTCCTGCTCTGCTTGTCCAGGGTTTGGGGATTTTTGTTAAATTTCCTGGGTCCCACACTTGCAGCTCATGCACCAGGGCCACGCACACCAGGTGGATTCATCGTGCACACCTTGTGGTGCTTGATCTCTCACACCTGCGTGTGGCGGGCACCCTCCTCGCCCTACTGAGTAGGGGCTGGGTGAGCATTGAGCTCGGTTGAAGGCAAGGCAGCACAGGGGACCAAGGAACCCCAGCCCCGTCCCCCCCGACTCCCACACACAGGCAGTTACAGGTCTCCACGCCATGGACAACTGGCTCCTCAGGAGCTCCCCCCAGGGAGGCCCCGAGTTCTGGCTCCCTGCTGGAGAGGAATCCCGGAGAAGAGAAGCAGCCTGGGCTTGGTGGGACCCACTGCCAGACATGGGAATGTGGCCAAGCTGGACCTTCCAGCTCAGCTGACCCTCCAGCGGAAAGTCACTGCACGAGCTAGCCCCCGGTCGATGAGGAGAGCCCAGCTAGCTGCCCAGTGCCAGCACCAGAAATGATGATGTTCCAACAATTGGGGCGTTTGAGTGATCCAACCAGAGAATCAAATAGCTGCACGTGATAGCTGCATGTGATGGACACACACATACCCCAAAACCAACAAAAGTCGGAATCCCCCCAATGTTGTCAAACAGCACCCAGATGCTTATATACACGACGCTGTGGTCCCCAATAGGATACACGGAAGATGCTGTAAACCACGACTGCAGAGGTCCTGGAGGCACGGCGATGTGCCTGCTGGGTTCCAGCAAGGAGCGCAGAGGGGCAGGAAGCATCCTACGAAGGTGGGGGCCCTCCTAGGAAAGGATACCAAGTCCCTGTGAAGGCTACTGATGGTGAAATCTGTCCTCTTCTCTTTCAGCTTCTGGTTTTCCTCCTAAATGCCTTTTTCCTCAATCATAATAGCAAAATTTAATTTTATCTTTTTAATTTTCCTTTTATTGGAGTCCAATTTGTATGAGTTCTTTCTTCAGCAAGGGTGTCCATCAGGATAGAAGGAGAGATAAAGAATTTCCCAGGCAGGCAAAATATAAAGGAGTTCATGACCACAGAACCAGTCCCGTTAGGAATTTTAAGACAGACTCTTCTCGTGGGGGATAAAAAAGAGACCAAAAGCAACAAAGACTAGAAAGGACCCGAGAACATCACCAGATACACAAACTCTACCCGTAACACAAGGGCACTGAGTTCACATCTTTCAATAATCACTCTGAATGCTGATAGACTGAATGTTTCAATCAAAAATCTAGGGTATCAGAGTGGCTTAAAAAACAGGATCCTGGATGCCTGGGTGCCTCAGGGGTTGAGTATCTGCTTTGGCTCAGGTCATGATCCCGGGGTCCTCGAGGGTCAAGTCGCACATCAGGCTCCCCGCATGGAGCCTCATTTTCCTTCTGCCTATACCTCTGCCTCTCTGTGTCTCTCGTGAAAACATAAATAAAATATTTAAAAAAGAAAAAAGATAAAAAGATGAGAAAGGACCCAAATAAAATCACAAATGAGAAAAGAGAAATAACAACCAACACTAGAGAAATACAAACGATTATAAGAGGACATTATGAAAAATTATATGCCAGCAACCTAGAACCTGGAAGAAATAGATCTATTCATGGACATACATAGCATTGCAAGAATGAAAAAGGAAGAAATAAGAAACTTGAACAGACTGATAAGCAGCAAAGAAATTGAATCAGCAATCAAGAATCTCGCAACAGGAGACGCATAGATCAATAGAACAGAATGGAAAGCCGAAACAAGATACAAACCTGTAACTCTATGATCCATTAATCAACAACAAGGCAGGAAGGAATATCCAATGGCACAAAGACAGTCTCTTCAACAAACGCTAACCCTGACCCCAGGATAAGAACAAATGGTGTTGGGAAAACCAGGCAGCCACATGCAGAAGAATGAAACTAGACCACTTTCTTACACCATATATATAAAAAATAAATTCAAAATGGATGAAAGTCCTAAATGTGAGACCTATATCCATAAAAGGAAGAAAAGATGGGGAGCAACGTCTTTGACATCGGCCATTGGATCTTCAATTTAGTTATGCCTCTGAGGCGAGGGAAACAAAAGCAAAAATACTATTGGGACTTCATCAAATTGAAGAGCTTCCACAAAGTGAAGGAAACCAACGCTAAAAGGCAACATACAAAATGAGAGGAGAGGGCAGCCCCGGTGGCGCAGCAGTTTAGCGCTGCCTGCAGCCCAGGGCATGATCCTGGAGACCCGGGATCGAGTCCCATGTCAGGCTCTCTGCATGGAGCCTGCTTCTCCCTCTGCCTGTGTCTCTGCCTCTCTCTCTGCATCTCTATGAATAAATAAATAAAATCTTATTTAAAAAAACAAAATGAGAGGAGATATTTGTAAACAACACATCCAATAAAGAGTTAGTATTCAAAATACATAAAGCAAACATAAATCTCAGCATCCTAAACACAAATTATCCAACCACAGATTGGCAGAAGACATGAATGGATTTTGTCTCTGACAAGACATCCAGATGCCTGCCAGACACACGGAAAGACACTCAGTGACACGCACCATCAGGGAAATGTAAACCAAAACCACAATGAGATGTCACCTGACAGCCGTCAGAATGATTAAATTAACAACACAAGAAACAACAGGTGTTGGTGAGGCTATGGAGAAGGGGGAGCCCCCTTACACTCCTGGTGGGCATGCGATCAGGTGCAGTCACGGTGGAAAACAGTGTGGAGGGTCCTCGGGAAGTTAAAAATAGGGGATCCTAGGGTGGCGCAGTGCTTTCTCGCCTGCCTTTGGCCCTGGGCGCGATCCTGGAGACTCGGGATCGAATCTCACGTCAGGCTCCCGGTGCATGGAGTCTGCTTCTCCCTCTGCCTGTGTCTCTGCTCCCCCCCCCGACTATCACAAAAAAATTATAAAAAAAGTAGTTAAAAATAGAGCTATCCTTCGATTCCAAAATTGCACAGCTAGGTATTTACCCCAAGGATACAAAAGTAGTTTAGTAGATTTGAAGAGAGACACGCCGCCTAGTGTTTTTAGCAGCATTGTCAACAACAGCCAAACTGTGGATACAGCCCAGATGTTCATCGACAGATGAACGGGCAGAGACGATGTGGTAAATATACACACGGGTAATATCATTCGGTCATCAGAAGGGATGAAATAAAGCCATTTACAATGATGTGGGAGAAGTGGAAAGGACTTATCCTAAATGAACTCAGTCAAAGAAAGACAGATACCAAATACCATACAATTGCATTCACATGTGAAATTTAAGAAACCAAACTGGCAAAGGCGCGGAGGAGGGGAGGAGAGATGCAAACCAAGAAACACACTCTAACCACATAGAATAAACTAATAAATACCAGAGGAAGGTGGGGGGAATGGGGAATCAGGGGATGGGGCTAGTGGAGGGCACCTGTGACCAGTACCAGGCGTTGTATCCAAGGGTTGAATCACTATGTGGTAAACCTGAGACTATATCACACTGTGTTTACAAACAGGAATTCAAGTAAAACTTTAAAATAATAATTGGTAGTATTGTTGAAACATGTGTGCACAAGAGATTAAATCAGAAAGGCAACTGAAAATCCAAATTAAGAGTATTTAGAGCCACAAATCCCCCCCTTAGCTCAGCTCAGGAGAAGCCTGCCATGTCTATTCTGACCCCAGCAGATGCCTGGATTTTGATTCTCTGGGGAGGCCACTGACTTGGTGGAGTCAGGCTATCTTTGAACCCAAAACCCAAATAGAGTGCATAAAACTAAAGTGCCCAAGATACAAGGAGTCCCAGTGCAGCCACAGCCATGACCCAAACTCGAACCATACACAGACATAACCCTAACCCTACACTTAATCCTAATGTTAACCTAACCCTTAAACAAGACCTATCACTAATCGAAAACCAAACACAAACCCCAAGACCGAAACACATTCACTGAACCTTCCTGCCAAGCCTCACCCTAACTCCTAAACCTATTCTAAACCCTTAACCCTGACCCCTACCTTAAATCTAACCCTATCCCTAACAACTTAATGTACTCAAATCCTCTTCCTAATCTTAACCTGTTCCCTAACCCTAACCCTCTAATACTAATCCTATACATACCCCAAACTGTACCATTACCCGTACCCTAAAACTAGCCCCTAATGCACTCCCTAATGCTATCTGTTACCTTTTCGAAAACCGTACCCTGACCTGACCCTGAGCTGACCCTAACCCTAACCAATAACCAAACACTAACTCTAACCCTAGCCCTAACCCTAAACCTAGCCCTAACCCTAAAGCTAGCCCTAACTTTAACCCTAACACCTAACCCTAACCCCTAACCCTAAGGCCCACCCTAACCCCTAATCCTAACTGCAAACCTAAGCCCAACCCTAACTCTATCCATAACCCTAACCCCAACTCCTAACCTCCTGCCCTAATCCCTAAAGCCTAAACCCTAACCATTACTCTAAATCCTATCCCAAACCATAACCCCATTCCCTAATCCCTAAACCCCATCCTAACTCCTAACCACTGACACCTACCCTTATCCCTCACCCTAACCTCTATTCTGTAACCATAAGCATAATCTCTAAACCCTAACATCTAACCTAAGCCTAACCACCAACTGCCCCCCCCTCCCCGACCCTACCATTCATTCCACCCATTCACTTACCCTGTGGTTCTGAGGAGTCCCTTCTGATGTGGACGTGGCCCCCAACGGCGCCTCCACAGTCCTCCAGGGGGTCCTGAGGAAGCCAGGCTCCTGTGAGTGTGGACGTGGCCCCACGTGTACCTGAGTCATAGTCAGTGGGTGCTGAGGACGCTGGGAGTCCTGGGTCCGTGGCAAGACCTCACATCGTCTGCGAGCCTCACAGCAGGTCCTTAGTAGGCCAGCGGCTTTTGTCAGCCTGGACATGGCCCCTCTGCCCCCCAAAATCTCACCACGGGTCCTGAGGAGGCTGTGGGCTCCTGTCAGCATAGACGCAGCCCCATATGTCACGAAGCCAAAGTGCAGGTCCTGAGGAGGACGGGGATCCTGTCAGTGTTGACGTGGCCCCACATGTTCCTCAAGCCTGACCATAAGACCTGAGGAGGCTGGGGACTCCTGTCAGTATGGACATGGCCCCAAATCTTCCCAAACCTTCACAGTGGGTCTTGAGGAGGCCGGAGACTCCTGTCAGTGTGGATGTGGCACCGGCATCTTTCTTTGGCCTCACCACAGGCCCTGACAAGGCTGGGGGCTTCTGTCCACACGGATGCATTCCCATATTTCCCAAAGTCTACACCGGGGGATCCGAGGAGGTCTGTGTCCGGTTGTGTGGACCTGGCCCCATGTCCTCCCGAAGTGTAACCACGGGTCCTGAGGAGGCCAGGGTTCCAGTCACCGTGAATGCGGCCCCCAGCTTCCAGAAGGCTCAACTTATGTCCTGAGGGGCCTGGGAGCTCCTGCCAGAGTGGACGCGGTGCCACATCTTCCTGAAGTCTTCCCGCGGGTCCTGAGGCAGCCGAGGGGCTCCTTTCAGTGTGCATGCTGGCCCACATCTTCCGGAGGCCTCCCCGTGTGTCCTGAGGCGCCCTAGGGGCTCCTGTCAGCATGGATGTGGGCCCACAACTTCCTGAAGCCTCCCCGCTCGTGCTGAGGCAGTCCAGGTGCTCCTGTCAGCGTGGATAGGGCCCACAATTTCCTTAAGCCTCCCCGCTGGTCCTGAGGCGGGCCAGGGGCTCCTATCAGAGTGGATGTGGGCCCACATCTTCCTGAAGCCTCACCGTGGGTTCTGAGGTGGCCCAGGAGCTCCTGTCAGAGTGGATAAGGTCCCACATCTTCCTGAAGCCTCACTGAGGGTCCTGAGGAGACCAGGGCTCCTGTCAGCATGAACGTGGCCCAATGTCCCCCTGAGGACTCAGCGCGGGTCCAGAGGAGGCTGCGGGTCATCAGCATGGATGCGTCCCCATATGCTCCTCAGGCCTGGCCAACACAGGCGGGCTGCTGTTAGTGCAGGCGGAAGAGGCCTACTGTGTATGCGTGCCACCTGGGCGGGGCCTGGGCTCAGGCTCTCCCTGCTGGAAGCTCAGGCACTACAGGAGGCCCTCAGGAGGTGGCCTGCCCCTGCCAGGGCCGCAGCTGCCTCCTTCCAGGCCTCAGCTGTGGCCTGTTAGCTTCGGAAACGTCTCACTGAAATGGAGCCCAACACCCAGCTTCCCCAGAAATTCTTAAGGACAATGAATAGGAGCCCACAGGATGCGAAATGAAATGTGGACCAGACTTTTACCATGTCCTTCAAAACTCACTCAACCCTCTTCCACTGTGGGCAGGACTGCGGGCTGGTGCATTTGCCCTGGAAACAGTGTGGAGGCTCCTCAGGAAGTTACCAATAGAGCCGCCCTGTGACCAGCAGGTGCATGCCCTGGATCTCACTCTGAAGATACAGATGCAGTGAGACTCGGGACACCTGTGCCCCAATGTCCACAGCAGCCATGTCCACAGTACCCACACTGTGGGAGGAGCCTCAGTGCCCTTGGGCAGATGATGGATAAAGAGGATGGGAGATAGATGATGGTCATAGAGAGAGGAATGGTACTCAGCTATCAAGGAGAAGGAAATCTTGCCATTTGCAATGACGTGGATAGAACTAGAGGGATCATCTTAAGTGAAATAAGTCAGTCGGGAAAGAGAATGACTGTGTGGTGTCATTCATAGGTGGAATTTAAGAAGTAAAGCAGATGAACATTTGTGAAGGGAAGGAAAAACAAATAAGATGAAAAAAGACGCAGGAAATACAGACTCTTAATGATAGGAAACAAACTGAGGGTCGCTTGAGGCGGGGGAGGGGATAACAGGGGACTGGCATGAAGGAGGGCACATGATGTCACAAGCACTGCTATCTCCAACTGGTGAATTCCTGAATTCTTCCTCTGAAAGTATAATACACTATATGTTAATTAATTGGGTTTAAATTAAAGTAAGTTAAAAAAATCAGTTGTGTCAGAGCACATTTCCTTCTGTACTCTCTGTTCTCCTCCTTCAGCTTATGCCAGGACCACCCCCCATGGGTCTGGTTTGTTTAAGTAGGCCCCACGCCTCATCCATGGCCAGGCCATGGCTAGAATTCACGATCCCGAGATCAGGACCGGAGGTGAGGTCTGGAGTCAGCTGCTTAACCGATGTAGCCACCTGGGGGCCCGAGAACCACACTGCTTTATCCTGTGTCTCTGTGACATCCTTTGAAATAGGAAAGTGCTGCGTCCCACTCTGTCTTGCTTCTCCTATACTGATTTTGCTGTCCGGGGTCATTTGTGGGGGTGAATGGATGTTATGGGTTTTCTTTTCCTATTTCTAAGATCTGCCACCATGATTTTGATAGGAATGACATTGAAACTGAGGGTGGCTTCAGGAACTGCGGACATTTTCACAAGATGAGGCTTGCACCCCATGAGCCCAGGACGGCCTCCCAGAGCCTGGTATTGCTCAGTGCACAAGTCTTGTGCTCCTTCAGTTCAGTCTCATTATTCTCTGTGTTGCTCCTGAGAAGGGAGTCACCTCCTTCATTTCCTTCCTGAGTGCTCGTTGTCAGGACACAGCAAGTCTACTCTGCTCTGTAGAGTCAGTTTGTGTCCCATGACTTTACTGAACTCACTCCTTATTTCTAACAGGTTTTGGTGGAGGCTGTACTGTTTCCTTATTTTAAAATTTTTAATTTATTTATGATAGTCACACACACACAGAGAGATTGAGAAAGAGAGAGAGAGAGAGAGAGAGAGAGAGAGAGAGGCAGAGACATAGGCAGAGACAGAAGCAGGCTTCATGCACCGGGAGCCTGACGTGGGATTCGATCCTCGTTCTCCAGGATCATGCCCTGGGCGAAAGGTAGGCTCTAAACCACTGTGCCACCCAAGGATCCCTGGCTCTCGGGTTCCCTGTTTCTAGTACCGTGTCTTCAGCAAATAGGGACAGTGTGACGTCCCCCTTCCAGGTGTGGAACCTTTGCTGTTTACAGCATAATGTCCTAGAAATCCCCACAAAACAATAAAAACTGAGTCCTGGCCAAGGGCAGGAAGCCCCTATTAGAATGAGAATAGAGCTCATTGCCCGTGAAGGCGCCATATCAAAATGTAAACAGAACTTGAGGAATTGCTCCAGACTTTCTGGAGGTCCCCAAGACCAGTCCTTAAAACTAAGCTAATCCACACCTCGGGTTCCAAGGCCTGCTCTTCTGTGTCGGGTATACTTGGACACAAGCTCGAGCTTGTAAAGAAACCCTCGTGTGTTTGCATCAGTGTTGGCTTCTCAGTGGTTTCTCGGATTCGCAATCTTGGGCACAACAGTCTGAGATAAAAAAAAAAAAACAAAAACAAAAGAAGATGGGAGGCAGGCAGAGTGAACGCAGGGTTCTGAGAGGAGCAGCGGAAACACAGGGGCTTGGGGGCTCTTCTGTGTAGGCCACTGCAGACTGGGGGCGGGATGCTAAGCCCCAGAGCCAGAGGACCCAGCATCCCTATCCGCATCCCTCCCATCAGCACTGAGTCTCAGGGAGCAGCACAGCGCTGCCCACTGGATGCCAGAGGCGCTGACGCCCATCAAGCCTGTGACCTACAGCTGCATTTCCCAGGCAGATGTGCACCTGACAATCAGCGACATGGCCCATCCCTAAACCCCACACAGTCCACTCGCTGCCACCAACTTGTCAGATCACAGAGGCTGCAGAGCATCAGCTCTGCCTGCAAAGTAGGGTCTAGCTTCCTTTGTACTTTGTGCTTCTTTTTCATTTTTTTCTTTGAATCTTTCTTATTAATTGTCTTATTTTAATTTTTATATATGTACCTTATATATTTCTTATTTTTACTTTCATGGTACTTTAATTGTGTTTCTTATTTTGGGATTTAAAATCTTTTAAAAAGCAGGCTAAAATAACCTGGTGTTTTTATCGGGAGGGGAGTTGTTATTGTTTTTCTTTTTCTTCCTTCTTTCTTTTCTGGAAAAAAGAATGAGATGGAGAAATTCATCTCCATAAAATAACATGAGGTAGTACTCACAGCCAGGAAGTTCATCGATAAACATATATGATATCTAACTACAGTTTAAAACAATGATAATAAAGATAGCAGCTTGGCTGGAAAATGAGGACAGAAGAAAACTAGAGAATCCCTTACTGTAGATATAAAAGAACTTAAATCTAGACAGGCCAATGTTAAAAATGCTATAACTGAGATGCAGTCCCAAGTGGAAGCCTTACAAACAAGAAAGGTTATGGACCACAGAGGCAGACTTAGGGAACTCAGCCACTTATTAAAACAATACCATTCATATCATAAGAGACTCAGAAGATGAAGAGAGAGAAAAGGTGGGTCTTGCTCAGCCATTACAAACGACAAATACCCACCATTTGCTTCAACGTGGATGGAACTGGAGGGTAATATGCTGAGTGAAGTAAGTCAATCGGAGAAGACTAACAGTGTATGTTCTCATTCATTTGGGGAATATATATAATAGTGATAGGGAATATAAGGGAAGGGAGAAGAAATGTGTGAGAAATATCATAAATGGAGACAGAACAAAAAGACTCAACTCTAGGAAATGAACCAGGGGTGGTGGAAGTGGAGGAAGGCACAGGGTGGGGGTGAATGGGTGACGGGCACTGAGGGGGCACTTGACAGGATGAGCACTGGGTGTTATTCTGTATGTTGGAAAATTGAACACCAATAAAAATAAAATTATTATCAAAAAGAAGAAAGAAAGAAAGAAAGAAAGAAAGAAAGAAAGAAAGAAAGAAAGAAAGAAAAAGAAAGAAAGAAAGAAAGAGAAAGAAAGAAAGAAAGAAAGAGAAAGAAAGAAAGAAAGAAAGAAAGAAAGAAAGAAAGAAAGAAAGAAAGAAAGAAAGAAAGAAAGAGTGGCACCTGGGTGGCTCAGTTAAGCTTCTGCCTTAGGCTCAGATCATGATCCAGGTCACAAGGCAGGCTCCCTGTTCAGCAGGGAACATGCTTCTCCCTCTCCCTCTGCCCCACTCGCTCATGCTTTTTCTCTCCTCTCTCTGTCAAATAAATAAATAACATCTTTGCAAGAGAGACAAACAATCAAACCCAGAAGGAAGAGAAATCTCCCATGTTGAAGAATTTCTAACAATTTGTGCAGACATTCCACCCTCAAGTTGATGAGCATAGCTTCCCACTCTTATGTGTGGAATACACATAGTAACTTCCTTCTACAAAATATATTATGAAAAAGTTAAAATAATAATGATAATAATAATAATAATAATAATAATAATAATAATAATAATAATAAAGAATCACTTTTCTATGGAGAAAGCTGACAAACACTACCTCAGCAAGATGATCAGATGGATACCAAGACTGATAAATCATGCTGATAGTATCCATCCTTTATATGATATAATAAAAATGGCAGTATATTGTGTATATCATCCACAAAAACAGTTCAATCATGAGATAAACAACAGACATGTCCCAACTGAGAGAAATTTTACAAAATACTCTATGTCTCAAAGTGTTGCAGTTCAACAACAACAAGGAAAGGCTGAAAGACTGTCACAATCCAGAGGAGCCTAAGAAAACATGAGGACAAATGCAATGTGATATGAGAGATGGTAACTTAGCAAAAACTAAGGAAATCTGAATAAAGTACGGTCTTTCGTTAATGCGAGTATTTTAATATTGATTCATTAGCTAATATTTGTACTGTACTAATATAATATATCAAGAATTGGAGAAGTTGAGTGCAAGTGCATGAGAATTCTCTGTACTATCTTCTCAATTTCCCAATAAATCTTTGTTTTTTTTTCTAATCAATAAGATTTATTTTGAAAATTGACTAAATGAATCAGGATCCAAGTGTGAAGACATTTTAAGAATAGTTTAATTAACTTTTGTCTCATTCTTAGAGTTCCCTCAATGTGAACAATGTAAGGATTTTCTCTCAGAAGGAAAGAAAAACACTTATGAACACGTATAATGCCTCCTCAACCTGGGAAGCAGGAAACGATAATAAATAGAAAAATCAGATAAAAATACTTCTAATAGACACCATATTGCAAGTGCATTTAAAATTAGCAATGCATAACATTTATTTCTTTGACATTTGTCTTCCAAAGAGTTCAGAGTGTTTCACTGTCACTTGAAGCATGGGAAGAACCTCAGGGAATAATCCTCCAGATAGTAATAGGACCATTGGAAGTAATGTCTCTCAGTTCTTTACAAATCCAAAAAGATGCATTTCCTGATGAGTGACTGAGCTGTGAAGAAAGAGATGAGAAAACCTCATCCCTCTGAATTACCTGTGTCAGAATATTTTAACCATAGTACTACAGATAGGAAATTATCCTTATTAACAGGAAATACATCTCAGATTGGAATCTGAGCAATCAGATGGGCAGAGAAAAAATGCATTGACTCGCTCTCCATCTTTTAAAGTCAAAGAAGAGCTTTTCTATGTACAAAGTCAGTTTTCAAGATAGCCTTAGGGAATAAGAGTCTGCAGCATGGAATCCCGCTGCATAGCTGGGTCGCCTGCGCTCCATGTCTTCCTGATCCCAAATCCCTGTTCCTGTCCCCCAACACAGGCTGCCATGCTGAGGTCCTTTGCAATTGCTCTCTTTGGAGCTCCGGGGAAGGGGGAAGGAGCTAGATAGGATGGGACTGGACGCGTGGAGGCCGTGAAAATTAAGACTGTTCCAATTTAAGTTCAGCATTAGCAAACTTCCAGACAGGGCCCTGCACAGACAACACGGGGCCCCAGGGGCAGGTTTCAAGCAAACCCCAGACTGGGGTCGCCTTTCTCTGTAGATGTCTCCGTCTGCATCTTAGAGAAAGGGGATGCCCTGTGTCTGCAGCTCCCCCATGCCATCCCCCTCATTCCCCACCCCATGCCATCCCCCTCATTCCCCACCCCACAGCATCCCCCTACATCATCACCCCCATGGCATCCCCCCTACACCATCCCCCTCACACCCACACAGCCCCACACAATCCCCATCCAAACTATACTCTAACACCGTCCCCCCTACACCATCCCTCACACTCCACCACCATCAACCCCTGCCCCACACCATCCATCCCCACACCTTCTTCCCCCAGCATGGGCCCGGTGCAGCTTCCCGTTGTGGGACATGCTCAGCCTCCCTGGGGTTCTCTGGATACCCTGCTCCCATCAGAAGCATGGGGGTTCTATAAAGTACCCAGGGGTTGCAGGGAAGATGGGAGGAAGGGAGCTCCTGACAGCGTGGGTGGAGGTTGGGTGAAGTAGAGGACGCACTGTGCCCGGCCTTCTCCCACTGTCCCTCCTGGAGGGTGGCACACCTGGCACAGGACACCAGCCCTAACCCAGAGGGACCTGGGCTGGCCTGGCCCCAGGCTCTGTGGGGGTTGGTGTGATTTGAGCACCCACCTCAGGCCCAACACAAGGACTAATGGGATCCAGGCTCCCATGGCCCTGGCATGCCTGGATTCTGGCCCCGCGCTGAGCGAGCCCTCACATGGCTGGATGTGGCCTCCTGGGCACTGGGCGTGCCTCACAGATCCAGGTCGCTGACCTAGGGCAGCCCTGGGGATCACAGGACACCCCAGGGTGGGTAGAGCAGGGGGAGGCCCGTGGGCCCCACCCGCACAAACACCAGGAGGATCCTCCAGGTCCTGGGGCCCAAGGGAGCCTGAAGCCGGGGTCCAGCTGCCCTGCGGGGACCCAGCGCAGGAGCCCATGAGCTTCAGGTCCAGGTCAGCACTGCTGTCCTCAGAACCGTCTATCAGGCTGAAACCTCAGGACCTACGTCCCCACATGGAGTACACACATGCTCCCAGGTGGGGGACTCCTGTACCAGCATAACACCCTGAATGATTCTTGTCCTCCCCTAAAGGACAGAAAGGTCTCCCTCCCCAGGGGAAAGTGCGCACCCTCGGCTCTGGGCCTGTTTGCTGTAGAAAGTCAATAAAGTGTTGTGTAGCGAAAATGCACAGCCAGCCCATTTTTGTGTCTCCCAGAACTCTGTGCACGGGGTGTGGAGAGACCCCCAGTGAGGATGAGGGGGCACTACCCAGGCCCCAACCAGCCCCTGCAGTGGCGCCGCCAGGCACACACAGCTGATGTCCCCATGTTCCTTCCATGGGTGGCCAGATGCCAGGGTCAGGACCCCACAGACTTTACTGGGACTCAGCCTCTGCCCCATGGGCCAGAATGGGCTGGGACAGAGTGACAGCCAGGGAGCCTCAGGTCACCAGAGTCGGTGCAAAGCGACCTGGGAGTTCTGTGCTCCCTCTGTCCAGGGAGCTGGGGCTGGCCCTGTTCCAGGGCACTTCCTCCCCTCCCCGCATCATGGTGCCTGTTTGCCTGGGGCACAGAGGGCCTGCAGGCCGGTCAGCGTGGCATAGAAGGGTTGTCAGGACAGCAAGCCCTTGTGTTTTGCCCAAGATTGCGAGCCCTAGAAACCATCAAGTTGCCGACACCGATGCAAACTTCGAGGTTTTATTTACAAGCTGGAGCTTGGTTCCAAGTGCACTCTACCCAGCGGAGCAGGGACTTGGATCCTGAGACTAAGAGGCATAGCAGCTTTATAGGGGCCAGAGGCCCATGGGATATGCAGAAAGTTGCACAGTCATGTCGGTCCACACACAGGTGGCCCATTGAATTATACCTTACCCTATAGTATCCACTTGAGCTGGTCTATTACTTTGGTCAGAATCAGCACTCAGTTTTGGTGGTCACAAAGCAACATTTCATTGTTATGAGCCGATTTCCGATTTCGGTGTGTCCAGCGGCCTGATAGGGTGGGGCAGCGCCTTGAGCCATAAGCAGGTTGTGGGGGTCAAAGGGGAGGTGGTGGGTGTAGCACAAAATGGAATCAGTCCTGCTCTGCTTGTCCAGGGGAAGGGGATTTTTGTTAAATTTCCTGGGTCCCTAACTGGCAGCTCCCACACCTGGGCCACCCTCACCTGGTGGAATCAGTGTGCACACCATGTGGTGCTGGATCACTCACACCAGCATGTGGAGGGCACCCTCCTCACCCTAGTGAGTAGGGGCTGGGTGAGCATGGGGCTCGGCCTGAAGGCCAGGCAGCACAGGTGACTGAGGAAACCCAGCCCCGTCCCCACCCCGACTCCCACACACAGGCAGCCCCAGGGCTCCCTGCCATGGGCAGGTGGCTCCTCAGGAACTCCCCTCAGGGTGGTCCCGAGATCTGGTCCCGGCTGGAGAGGCATCGGCGAGAAGAGAAGCAGGGGGTGCTCGGCGGGAGCCAGTGAGGGACTTGGGAATGTGTCCGAGCCTGACCTTCCGGCTCAGCTGACCCTCCAGTGGAATGTCACTGCACGAGCGTTCCCCGCGTCGGCCAGGAGAGCACAGCTAGCCGCCCAGCGCCACCAACAGAAATGATATTGTGACAACCATATCAGCGGTTGGGTGACCCAGCCAGAGGATCAGATAGCTGCATGTGATAGCTGCATGTGATAGACACACACACACCGCAAAGCCAACAAAAGTCAGACCCCAATGTTGTCAAACAGCAGCCTGATGGCTACATACACGACACATTGGTCCCCAATAGGATACATGGAAGACGCTATGAACCACAACTGCAGAGGTGCTAGAGGCACGGAGATGTGCCTGGTGGGTTCCTACAAGGAGCGCAGAGGGACAGGAAGCATCCTACGGAGGGGGGGCCCTTCCTAGGAAAGGACACCAGGTCCCTGTGAAGGCTACGCATGGTGAAATCTGTCCTCCTCTTTCAGCTTCTGGTTTTCCACCTAAATGCCATTTTCCTCAATCATAATAGCAAAAATTTATTTTATGCTTTTAATTTCTTGTTATTGGAGTCCAATTTGTATGAGTTCTTTCTTCAGCAAGGGTGTCCTTCAGGATAGAAGGAGAGAAAAAGAGTTTCCCAGACAGGCAAAATATAAGGGAGTTCATGACCACTAAACCAGTCCAGTAAAGAATTTTAAGGGGGACTCTTCTAGTAGAGGAAAAAAGAGACCCAAAGCAACAAAGACTAGAAAGTCCCAGAGAACATCACCAGAAACACAAACTCTACCGGTAACACAGAGGCACTAAGTTCATATCTTTCAATAATCACTCTGAATGCTGATGGACTAAATCCTCCAATCAAAAGATATACGCTATCAGAGTGGCTTAAAAAACAGGATCCCGGAAGCCTGGGTGACTCAGGGGTTGAGCGTCTGCCTTTGACTCAGGGAGTGATACTGGAGTCTGGGATCGAGTCCCATATTGGGCTTCTGGTGGGGAGCCTGCTTCTCTCTCTGCCTAATATTCTGCCTATCTGTCTCTCTCACTGATAAATAAAATCGTTAATAAAAAAACAAGATCCATCTGTATGCTGCCTACAAGATGCTCATCTTAGACCTATAGACACCAACAGATTGAAAGTCGGGGGATGGAAAATCATCTACCACGCTACTGGATATCAAAGGAAAGCTGGAGGACCCATGCTTATATCAGACAAACTAGATTTGACACCAAACCCTGGGGGACACCTGGTAGCTCAGTGGCTGAGCATGTGCCTTCGGCTCAGGGTGTGATCATGGGATCCCAGGATCGAGTCCCATATCGGCCTCACTTTGGGGAGCCTGCATCTCCCTCTGCCTATGTTTCTGCCTCTGCTTCTCAGTGCATCTCTCATGAATGAATAAATAAATTAATTAAATATCAAAAAAGAACAAATACTGTAAGAAGAGATGAAGAAGGGCATTATTTCATAATTAAAAAGACTCTCTATCAAGATCAAACAACTAAATATTTATGCTGCCAACATGGGGTACCTAAATATAGAAACCAATTAACAACAAATGTACAGGAACTCACTGATAATAATACAATGACAGGGCATTTTAACACCCACTTATGGCAAAGGACCAAACGTCTATGCAGAAAAACAACAGGGGAACAATAGCCTTGATACACTGGACCACAGGGACTCAACACAAATAGTCAGAACATTTCATCCTAGAGCAGAATACAGATTCCTTTCAAGTGCACATGGGACATTCTCCAGAACAGATCATATCACGGCCCACAAATCAGCCCTCAACAGGTACAACACATACAAGAAGGTTGATATCACACCCTGTACATTTTTGGACCACGACCATTTTCTTACACCACATTTATAAAAAATAAATTCAAAATGGATGAAAGACCTAAAAGTGAGACCTGAAACCATAAAAAGAAGGAAAGATAGGCAGGAACGTCATTGACATTGGCCATTGGATGTTCTTTCTAGATATGCCTCTAATGTGAGGGAAACAAAAGCAAAGTACTATTGGGACTTCATCAAATTGAAAACCTTCTGCAAAATGAAGGAAACAACCAAAGCTAAAGGGCAACATACAGGAGGTGGGGCAAGATGGCGGAAGAGTAGGGTCCCCAAATCACCTGTACCCACCAAATTACTTAGATAACCTTCAAATCATCCTGAAAATCTTCGAATTAGGCCTGAGATTTAAAGAGAGACCAGCTGGAATGCTACATTGTGAAAAGTTCGGGCTTCAATCAAGGTAGGAAGATGGGAAAAAGAAATAAAGATACAAAAAGCATCCAAGGGGGAGGAGCCCCACGAGGAGCTGGGCTAAGTCCAGGGCAAGTGCTTCCAGGACAGGAGTGCTCTGTGCCAGAGTAGCAGGAGCTGTACCAAATGTCCTGGGCGGAATGGCGCCTGCAAGGAGAGCAGGACCCCAGGAAGGTGGAGATGTCCTCGGGCTCCCTGTGACACTAACAGACACCTGCTCACACACGAGAGTGCTCTGAGCACACTACGAGCTGCAGCGTGCAGGCATTGACCTGGGAGCAGCTCGGAGCTGCTCGGGGGGCGGCTCTGCATGGAGTGGTCTGTGCGGCCCCGGGAGCAGGTCAGCTGCACATTCTTCTCAAGTGCACATGGAACTTTCTCCAGAATAGACCAAATACTGGGTCACAAATCAGGTCTGAAATGATACCAAAGGTTGGGATCATCCTCTGCATATTCTCAGACAATAATGCTTTGAAATTAGAACTAAATCACAAAAAGTTTGGAAGGACCTCAAACACGTGGTGGTTAAGGACCATCCTGCTAAAAGAAGAAAGGGTCAACCAGGAAATTAAGGAAGAATTAAAAAGACTAATGGAAACTAATGAGCATGAAGATACAACCGTTCAAAACCTTTGGGATGTAGCAAAAGCAGTCCTAAGGGGGAAATACATCGCAATACAAGCATCCATTCAAAATCTGGAAAGAACTCAAATACAAAAGCGAACCTTACACATAAAGGAGCTAGAGAAAATCCAGCAGATGAGCCCTACACCCAGCAGAAGATAGTTAATTAAGATTGGAGCAGAACTCAATGAAATCGAGACCAGAAGAAGTGTGGAACAGATCAACAGAACCAGGAGTTGGTTCTTTGAATAATTTAATAAGATAGATAAACCATTAGTCAACCTTATTAAAAAGAAGAGAGAGGACTCAAATTAATAAAATCACGAGTGAGAAAGGGAGATCACTACCAACAGCAAGGAAACAAAAACAATTTTGAAAACATTATGAACAGTTAAACGCCAATAAATTAGGCAATCAAGAAGAAATGGATGCATTCCTGGAAAGCCAGAAACTACC
Organism: Urocyon cinereoargenteus; assembly: GCA_032313775.1. NCBI lineage: Eukaryota > Metazoa > Chordata > Mammalia > Carnivora > Canidae > Urocyon > Urocyon cinereoargenteus. The sequence continues at coordinate 1,854,490 of JAVLSZ010000045.1, forward strand.
AAAACTGGATCAGGAAGAAATAGAAAACCTGAACAGGCCAATAACCAGGGAGGAAATTGAAGCAGTCATCAAAAACCTCCCAAGACACAAGAGTACAGGGCCAGATGGCTTCCCAGGGGAATTCTATCAAACGTTTAAAGAAGAAATCATACCTATTCTACTAAAGCTGTTTGGAAAGATAGAAAGAGATGGAGTACTTCCAAATTCGTTCTATGAGGCCAGCATCACCTTAATTCCAAAACCAGACAAAGACCCCACCAAAAAGAGGAGAATTACAGACCAATATCCCTGATGAACATGGATGAAAAAATTCTTAACAAGATACAAGCCAATAGGATCCAACAGTACATTAGGAAAATTTTTCACCATGACCATGTAGGATTTATCCCCAGGTCACAAGGCTGGTTCAACACTCATAAAACCATCAATGTGATTCATCATAAGAGGAAGAGAAAAACCAAGAACCATATGATCCTCTCATTAGATGCAGAGAAAGCATTTGACAAAATACAGCATTCATTCCTGATCAAAACTCTTCAGAGCACAGGGATAGAGGGAACATTCCTCAGCATCTTAAAAGCCATCTACGAAAAGCCCACAGCAAATATTGTTCTCAATGGGAAAGCACAGGGAGACTTTCACCTAGGATCAGGAACAAGACAGGAATGTCCACTCTCACCACTGCTATTCAACATAGTACTGGAAGTCCTAGCCTCAGCAATGAGATATCAAAAGGACATTAAAGACATTCAAATTGGCAAAGAAGAATTCACACACTCCCTCTTCACTGATGACATGATACTCTACATAGAAAATCCAAAAGCCTCCCCCCAAAGATTTCTAGAACTCATACAGCAATATGGTAGCATGGCAGGATACAAAATCAATGCCCAGAAATCAATGGCATTTCTATACACTAACAATGAGACTGAAGAAAGAGAAATTAAGGAGTCAATCCCATTTAAAATTGCACCCAAAAACATAAGACACCTGGGAATATACCTATCCAAATTCATAGAGCATCTATACCCTAAAAAGTATAGATCGCTTCTGCAAGAAATTGAGGAAGGCACAAAGAGATGGAAAAATATTCCATGCTCATGGATTGGCAGAATTAATATTGTGAAAATGTCAATGTTATCCAGGGCAATTTACACGTTTAATGCAATCCCTATCAAAATACCATGGACTTTCTTAAGAGAGTTAGAACAAATTATTTTAAGACGTGTGGGATCAGAAAAGAATACCCAGGCAATTTAAAAAAAGAAAACCATATCTGGGAGCATCACAATGCCAGATATCAGGTTGACCTACAAAGCTGTGGTCATCAAGACAGTGTGGTACTGGCAGAAAAACAGACACATAGATCAATGGAACAGAATAGAGACCCCAGAAGTGGACCCTGAACTTTATGGACAACAAATATTCGATAAAGGAGGAAAGATTATCCACTGGAAGAAATTCAGTCTCTTCAAGAGATGGTGCTGGGAAAATTGGACATCCATATGCAGAAGAATGAAACTAGACCACTCTCTTTCACCAGACACAAAGATAAACTCAACATGGATGAAAGATCTAAATGTGAGACAAAAGTCCATCAAAATGCTAGAGGAGAACATAGGCAACTCCCTTTTTGAACTCAGCCAAGGTAACTTCTTGCAATATTCATCCATGAATGCAAAAGAAACAAAAGCAAAAATGAAATCCTGGGACTTCATCGAGATAAGAAGCTTTTGCACAGCAAAGGATAGAGTCAACAAAACTAAAAGACAAACTACACAATGGGAGAAGATATTTAAAAATGACGTATCAGGTAAACGGCTAGTTTCCAAGATCTATAAAGAACTTCTTAAACTCAACACCAAAGAAACAAACAATCCAATCTTGAAATGGGCAAAAGACATGAACAGAAATCTCACAGAGGAAGACATAGACAAGGCCAACATACACATGAGAAAATGCTCTGCATCACTTGCCATCAGGGAAATACAAATCAAAACCACAATGAGATAGGACCTCACACCAGTGAGAATGGGGAAAATTAACAGTGCAGGAAACCACAAATGTTGGAGAGGATGTGGAGAAAAGGGAACCCTCATACACTGCTGGTGGGAATGTGAACTGGTGCAGGCACTCTGGAAAACTGTGTGGAGGTTCCTCAAATAGTTAAAAATAGAATTGCCCTACGAACCAGCAGTTGCACTGTTGGGGATTTACCCCAAAAGATTCAGATGCATTGAAACGCCGGGACACCTGCTCTCCGAAGTTTAAGGCAGCAATGTCCACAATGGCCAAACTGTGGAAGGAGCCTCAGTGTCCATCGAAAAATGAATGGATAAAGAAGATGTGGTTTACGTACATAATGGAATATTACTCAGCCATTAGAAATGACAAATTCCCACTATTTGCTTCAATGTGAATGGAACTGGAGGGTATTATGCTGAGTGCAGTAAGTCAATCAGAGAAGGACAAATATTGTATGTTCTCATTCATTTGGGAATATAAATAATAGTGAAAGTGAATATGACGGAAGGGAGAAAGAAATGTGTGGGAAATATCAGAAAGGGAGACAGAACACAAGGACTCCTATTTCTGGGAAATGTACTAGGGGTAATGGAAGGGTAGGAGGGCGGGGCGTGGGGGTGAATGGGTGATGGGCACTAAGGGGGACACTTGACGGGTTGAGCAATTGGTGTTATTCTGTATGTTGGCCAATTGAACACCATTAAAAAAATAAATATATTAATAAAAAAAGAAGAAAGAAAGAAAGAAAGAAAGAAAGAAAGAAAGAATGAAAGAAGAAAGAAAGAAAGAAAGAAAGAAAGAAAGAAAGAAAGAAAGAAGGAAAGAAGGAAGGAAGGAAGGAAGGAAGGAAGGAAGGAAGGAAGAAAGAAAGAAAGAAAGAAAGAAAGAAAGAAAGAAAGAAAGAAAGAAAGAAAGAAAGAAAGAAAGAAAGAAGGCACCTGGGTGGCTCAGTCAGTGAACCTTCTACCTTAGGCTCAGATCATAATCCAGGTCCCACAGCAGGCTCCCTGTTCAGCAGGGAACCTGCCTCTCCCTCTCCCTCTGCTCCTCTCGCTCATGCTTTTTCTCTCTTCTATCTCTCAAGTAAATAAATACCATCTTTGAAAAAGAAACAACAAACAAACCCAGAAGGAAGAGAAATCTCACATCTAGAAGAATTTCAAAAATTTGTGCAGACATTCCACCCTCAAGTTGATGAGCATAGCTTCTCACTCTTATGTGTGGAATATACATAGTAACTTCCTTCTACAAAATATATTATGAAAGGGTTAAAATAATAATAATAGTAATAATAATATAATGATAATAATAATAAGAATCACTTTACTATGGAGAAACCTGACAAACACTACCTCAGCAAGATGATCAGATTGATACCAAGACTGATGAATCATGCTGATAGCATCTATGCTTCATATGATATAATAAAAATGCAGTATATCTCTGTATATAGTCCAAAAAACCAGTTCAATCATGAGATAAACAACCGACATGTCCCAACTGAGGGAAATTTCACAGAATATTCTACTTCTCAAAGTGTTCCACTTCAACAACAACAAGGAAAGGCTGAAAGACTGTCACAATCCAGAGGAGCCTAAGAAAACTTGGGGACACGGTATCCCTGAGTGGCGCAGTGTTTTCGCACCTGCCTTTGGGCCAGGGCGCTATCCTGGAGATCCGGGATTGAATCCCACATCGGGTTCCCGGTGCATGGAGCCTGATTCTCCCTCTGCCTGTTTCTCTGCCTCTCTCTCTCTCACTGTGTGACTGTCATAAAAAAAAAAAAAAAAAAAAAACGAGGTCAAATGGAATGTGATATAAGGGATGGTAACTTAGCAAAAACTAAGGAAATTTGAATAAAGATTATTTTTTCTAATAAATAACATTTATTTTAATAATTGACTTAAATGAATCAGGCTCCAAGTGTGAAGACACTTAAAGAATAGTTTAATTAACTTTTGCCTCATTCTTAAAGAGTTCCCTCGATGGGAACAAAGTAAGAATTTTATATCAGAAGGAAAGAAAAACACTTATGAACACATATAATGACTCCTCAACCAGAAAAGCAGGAAAGGATAATAAATAGCAAAAATCAGATAAAAATACTTCTATTATAATAGACACCATATTGCAAGTGCATTTGATATTAGCAATGCATAACATTTATTTCCTTGACATTTGTCTTCCAAAGAGTTCACAGTGTTTCAGTGTCAGTTGAAACAGGGGAAGAATCTCAGGGAAGAATCCTTCACATAATAATAGGATCATTGGGCGTAATGTCTCTCAGTTCTTTCCAAATCCATAAAGATGAATTTCGTGATGAGTGACTGAGCTGTGAAGAAAGAGATGAGGAACCCTCATCCCTCTGAATTACTTGTGTCAGTATATTTTAACTATAGTACTACAGATAGTAAATTATCCTTATTATCAGGCAATACATCTCAGATTGGAATCCTAGCAATCATATGCGCAGAGAAAAAATGCTTTGACTCACTCTTCATCTTATAAAGATAAAGGAGAGCTTTTCTATGTACAAAGTCAGTTGTCAAGATAACCTTAGGGAATAAGATTCTGCAGAATCAAATCCTGCTACATAGCCAGTATGCCCGTGCTCCAGGTCTTCCTGATCCCAAATCCCTGGTCCTGTGCCCCAACACAGGCTGCCACGCTGAGGTCATTTGATATTGCTCTCTTAGGAGCTCCAGGGAATGGGGAAGGAGCTAGATAGGATGGGACGGGAGGCGTGGAGGCTGTGAAAATTAAGACCATTCCAATTTAAGTTCAGCGTTAGCACACGTCCAGCTAGGGCCCTGCACTGACCACTCAGGGCCCCAAGGGCAGGTTTTACAGCAAACCCCAGACTGAGGTCTCCTTTATCTGTAGACGTCTCCGTGTGCATCTTAGAGAAAGGGGATGCCCTGTGTCCGCAGGCCACCCACGCCATCCCCTCATTCCCCACCCCCACAGCATCCCCCTACACCATCATCCCCATGGCATCCCCCCAACCCCATCCCCCTCACACTCACACAGCCCCACACAATCCCCACCCACACTAAACCCGAACACCATCCCCCCTACACCATCCCACACACTCCACCACCATCATACTCCTGAACTCATACCATCAACCCCCACAACATCGTCCCCAAGCATGGACCCGGTGCAGCTCCCCCTGTGGGACATGCTCAGCCTTCCCGGCGTTCTCTAGATACCCTGCTCCCAACTGAAGCACGGTGTCCCGTGCTTAGGGTACCCAGGGGTTGCAGGGAGGAGGGGAAGCAGAGAGCCCCCGACAGGGTGGGTGCAGATCAGTGATGCAGAGGACCCACTGTGCCCTGCCTCTGCCCACTGTCCCTCCTGGAGGGTGACACACCCTGCACAGGACACCCATCCCTAGCTCAGAGGGACCAGGGCTGGCCTGGCCCCAGGCTCTGTGGGGGCCGGGGTGCTTTGAGCCTCCCCAAGGCCCAACACAAACACTAATGGGATCCAGCCCCCATGGATCTGGCCAGCCCTGGATACTGGCCCCAGGCTGAGCAAGCCCTCTCAGAGCTGGAGGTGGCCTCCTGGGCCCTCGGCATGCCAACAGATCCAGGTCGTTGAACTAGGGCAGCACTGGGGATCCCGGGACACCACAGGGTGGGGAGAGCAGGGGTAGGCCAGTGGGTCCCACCCGCTCCCACACCAGGAGGCAGGCTCCTCTAGGTGTTGGGGCCCCAGGGGCCCTGAGGCCGGGGTCCAGCTACTGTGCAGGGACCCATCGCAAGAGCCCATGAGCTGCAGGTCCAGTTCAGCACTGCTGTCCTCAGAACCGTCTATCAGGGTGAAACCTCAGGACATATGCCCCACCCAGGTCCACACATGATCCCAGGTGGGGGACTCCAGCACCCGCCCTCAACCCCGTGTGATTCTTACCCTCCCCTAAAGGACAGAAAGGTCTCCCTCCCCAGCGGAACATGCACACCCTTTGCTGTAGAAAGTCAATAAATTGTTGTGGTGCGAAAATGCACAGCCAGCCTGTTTCTGTGTCTCCCAAATCACTGTGCATGGGGCGTGGAGAGACTCCCAGAGAGGAGGAGGGGGCACCACCCAGGCCCCAACCAGCGCCTGCATGGGCGCCGCCAGGCACAGACAGCTGATGTCCCCACGTGCCTTCCAGGGGCGGCCAGACGCCAGGGTCAGGACCCCACAGACTTTACTGGGACTCTGCCTGTGCCACGAGGGCCAGCAGGGGCTGGGACAGAGTGACAGCCAGGGAGACTTAGGTCACCAGGGTCTGTGCAAATCGACCTGGGAGGTCTGTGCTTCCTCTGTCCAGGGGGCCAGGGCTGGCCGTGTTCCGGGGCACGTCCTCCCATCCCCGCATCCCCGTGCCTGTGTGCCTGGGGTAAGAGGGCCAGCGGGGTGGTCAGCGGGGCCCTGAAAAAGATGTCAGGACTGCAGGCCCTTTTGTTGTGCCCTAGAATGTGAATCCGGCAAACCACCAAGGAGCCGACACCGATGCAAACACAGGAGGGTTTCTTTACAAGCTCGAGCTTGGGTCCAAGTGCACCCGCCACAGCAGAGCAGGGATTTGGACCCTGAGACTAACAGGCTTAGCAGCTTTATAGGGGCCAGTGGATACACAGAAAGTTGCACAGTCATGTGGGTCCACACGCAGGTGGCCGATTGAATTACACCTTACCCTATTGTATTCACTTGAGCTGGCCTATTACTTTGATCAGAATCTGCACACAGTTTGGGGGGGCACAAAGCAGGGTTACATCGTTATGAGTCACTTCCCAGTTAGGGTGTGCTCAGTGCCTTGAGTAGGGCAGGGCAGTGCCTTAAGCAGGTCATGTGTGGGTCATAACGGCGGTGACGGGTGTAGCACAAAATGGAAGCAGTCCTGCTCTGCTTGTCCAGGGATTGGGGATTTTTGTTAAATTTCGTGGGTCCCACACTTGCGTCTCATGCACCTGGGCCACCCCCACCAGGTGGACTCGGCGTGCACACCTTGTGGTGCTGGATCTCTCACACCAGCGTGTGTAGGGCACCCTCCTCGCCCTAGCGAGTAGGGGCTGGGTGAGCATTGGGCTCAGCCTGAAGGCCAGGCAGCACAGGGGACCGAGGAATCCCAGCCCGGTCCACACACCGACTCCTAGACAAAGGCAGCCCCATGTCTCCTCACCATGGACAACCAGCTCCTCAGGAGCTCCCAGCAGGGCGGCCCCGCGGTCTGGCTCCCTGCTGGAGAGGCATCCTGGAGAAGAGAAGCAGCCGGAGCTTGGCGGGATGAACTGACGAACTTGGGAATGTGGCCAGGCTGGAACTTCCAGCTCAGCTGATCCTCCAGCAGAAAGTCACTGCACAAGCGAGCCCTGGGTTGGCCAGGAGAGCCCACCTAGCCACCCAGGGCAAGCACCAGAAAGGTTGTTCCAACCACTGCGGCATTTGGGTGACCCAGCCAGAGGATCAGATAGCTGCACGTGATAGCTGCATGTGATAGACACACACACACCCCAAAACCAACAAAAGTCGGAATCCCCCCAGTGTTGTCAAACAGCACCCAGATGGTTACATATACGATGCTGTGGTCCCCAATAGGATATATGGGAGACGCTATAAACCATGACTGCAGAGGTCCTGGAGGCACTGAGATGTGCCTGCTGGGTTCCAGCAAGGAGCACAGAGGGGCAGGAAGCATCCTACGGAGGTGGGGGCACTCCTAGGAAAGGACACCAGGTCCCTGTGAAGGCTACGGATGGTGAAATCTGTCCTCCTCTCTTTAGCTTCTGGTTTTCCACCTAAATGCCTTTTTCCTCAATCATAATAGCAAAAATTTATTTTATGTTTTTAATTTTCTTTTTATTGGTGTCCAATTTGTATGAGTTCTTTCTTCAGCAAGTGTGTCTTTCCGGATAGAAGGAGAGATAAAGAGTTTCCCAGACAGGCAAAATATAAAGGAGTTCATGACCACTAAACCAGTCCAGTTAGGAATTTTAAGAGGGACTCTTCTAGTGGGGGAAAAAAAGAGACCAAAAGCAACAAAGAATAGAAAGGACCAAAGAACGTCACCAGAAACACAAACCCTACCGGTAACACAAGGGCACTAAGTTCATATCTTTCAATAATCACTCTGAATGCTGATAGACTGAATGCTTCAATCAAAAATATAGGGTATCAGAGTGGCTTAAAAAACAGGATCTTGGATGCCTGGGTACCTCAGGGGTTGAATATCTGTTTTGGTTCAGGTCATGGTCCCGGGGTCCTGCAGGATCAAGTCCCACATCAGGCTCCCCGCATGGAGCCTCATTTTCCTTCTGCCTATACCTCTGCCTCTCTGTGTCTCTCATGAAAACATAAACAAAATATTTTAAAAAGAAAAGAGATAAAAAGCTGAGAAAGGATCCAAATAAAATCACAAATGAGAAAAGAGAAATAATAACCAACACTAGAGAAATACAAATGATTATAAGAGAACATTATGAAAAATTATATGCCAGCAACCTAGATTCTGGAATAAATTGATCAATTCATGGATATATATAGCATTGCAAGAATGAAAAAGGAAGAAATAAGAAACTTGAACAGACTGATAAGCAGCAAAGAAATTGAATCAGCAATCAAGAATCTCCAAACAGGGGACGCTGAGATCAATAGAACAGAATGGAAAGCCGACACCAGATACAAACCTGTAACTCTATGATCCATTAATCAACAACAAGGCAGGAAGCAATATCCAATGGCACCAAGACAGTCTCTTGAACAAACACTAACCCTGACCCCAGGATAAGAACAAATGGTGTTAGGAAAACCAGGCAGCCACATGCAGAAGAATGAAACTGGACCACTTTCTTACACCATATATATAAAAAATAAATTCAAAATGGATGAAAGACCTAAATGTGAGACCTGAAACCATAAAAAGAAGAAAAGATGGGCAGCAACGTCTTTGACATTGGCCATTGGATCTTCTTTCTAGTTATGCCTCAGAGGCGAGGGAAACAAAAGCAAAAATACTATTGGGACTTCATCAAATTGAAAAGCTTCCACAAAGTGAAGGAAACAACCAACGCTAAAAGGCAACATACAAAATGAGAGGAGATATTTGTAAACAACACATCCAATAAAGAGTTAGTATTCAAAATACATAAAGCAAACATAAATCTCAGCATCTTAACACAAATTATCCAACCGCAGATTGGCAGAAGATATGCATGGATTTTGTCTCTGACAAGACATCCAGATGGCCGCCAGACACACGGAAAGACACTAAGCGTCACCCATCATCAGGGAAATGCAAACCAAAACCACAATGAGATGTCACCTGACAGCCATCAGAATGACTAAAATTAACAGCACAAGAAACAACAGGTGTTGTGGAAGCTATCGAGAAGGGGGAGCTCCCTTACACTCCTGGTGGGCATGCGATCAGGTGCAGCTACGGTGGAAAACAGTGTGGAGGGTCCTTGAAAAGTTAAAAAAGGGGATCCTAGGGTGGCGCAGTGCTTTGTTGCCTGCCTAAGGTCAAGGGCGCGCTCCTGGAGACTCGGGATTGAATCTCAAGTCGGGCTCCCGGTGCATGGAGCCTGCTTCTCCCTCTGCCTGTGTCTCTGCCTCTCCCTCCCTCTCTCTCTCTCTCTCTATCTGTGACTATCATAAAAAATTATAAAAAAAGAAGTTAAAAATAGAGCTACCCTTCGATTCCAAAATTGCACAGCTAGGTATTTACCCCGAGGATACAAAAGTAGTTTAGTACATTCGAAGAGAGACACACCGCCCAGTGTTTGTAGCACTGTTATCAACAACAGCCAATCTGTGGATACAGCCCAGATGTCCATCGACAGATGAATGGGCAGAGACGATGTGGTAAATATACACACTGTGACATCACTCGATCATCAGAATGGATGAAATAAAGCCATTTACAATGACGTGGGAGAAGTGGAAAGGAACTATCCTAAATGAAATCAGAGAAACACAGATACCAAATACTATACAATTGCATTCACATGTGAATTTTAAGAAACCAAACAAACTGGCAAAGGCGCGGAGGGGGGATGAGAGATGCAAACCAAGAAACAGAAGTACGGTTGTGGTGACATGGCCCCATGTCCTCCCGAAGCGTATCCAGGGGCTCTTAGGAGGCCAGGGCTCCTGTCACTGTGAATGCGGCACCCAGCTTCCAGAAGCCTCAACTTATGTCTTGAGGGGCCTGGGAGCTCCTGCCAGATTGGACACGGCGTCACATCTTCCTGAAGCCTCCCTGTGGGTCCTGAGGCGGCCCAGGGGATCCTGTCTGCGTGGATTCAGGCCCACAATTTCCTGAAGCCTCCCCGCGTGTCCTGAGGTGGCCCAGGGGCTCCTGTCAGAGTGGATGCGGGCCCACATCTTCCTGAAGCCTCCCTGCATGACCTGAGGCAGCCCAGGGGCTCCTGTCTGCCTGGATGTGGGCGCACAATTTACTGAAGCCTCTGCGGGGGCCCTGAGGTGGCCCAGGGGCTCCTGTCAGCGTGGACGCGGACCCACATCTTACTGAAGCCTCACCGCGGGTCCTGAGGAGACCGGGGCTCCTGTCACCATGAACTCGGCCCAATGTCCCCCTGAAGACTCACCGTGGGTCTTGAGGAGGCTGCGGGTCATCAGCTTGAACGCGTCCCCATGTCCTCCTCAGGCCTCCCCAGCACAGGCGGGCTCCTGTTAGTGCAGGGGGAAGAGGCCTACTGCGCATGCATCCCCACTGGGTGGGGCCTGGGCTAGGGTGTTCCCTGCGGGTTGCTCAGGCATTACAGGAGGCCCTCACGAGGTGGCGTGCCCTTGCTGGGCCACACCTGCCTCCTTCCAGGCTCCAGCTGTGGCCTGTTAGGTTCGGAATCATCTCATTGAAATGGAGCCCAACTCCCGGCTTCCCCAGAAATACTTAAGGATAATAAATTGGAACCCACAAGACACGAAATGAAAGGTGGAGGAGACTTTTACCACGTCCTTCAAAACTCACTCAATCCTCTTCCACTGTGGGCGGGACCGTGGGCTTGTAGAGCAGCCTGGAAACAGTGTGGAGGCTCCTCAGGAAGTTACAAATAGAGCTGCCCTGTGACCAGCAGGTGCATGGCCAGGAGCTCACTCTGAAGATACAGATGCAGTGAGACTCGGGACTCCTGCACCCCAATGTCCACAGCAGCCGAGTCCACAGTAGCCACACAGTGGGAGGAGCCTCGGTGCCCTCCGGCAGATGATGGATAAAGAGGATGGGAGATACATGATGGTCATAGAGAGAGGAATGGTACTCAGCTATCAAAGAGAAGGAAATCTTGCCATTTGCAATGACTTGGATAGAAATAGAGGGATCATGTTAAGTGAAATAAGTCAGTCGGGAAAGAGAATGACCATGTGGTGTCATTCATAGGTGCAATTAAAGAAGCAAAGCAGATGAACATCTGTGAAGGGAAGGAAAAACAAATAAAATGAAAACAGATGCAGGAAATACAGACTCTTAATGATAGGAAACAAACTGCGGGTTGCCTGAGGGGTGGAGAGGGGGGAGGGCATAACAGGGTACTGGCATGAAGGAGGGCAAGTTATGTCAAGAGCACTGCTGTTATCTCCAACTGGTGAATACCTGAATTCTTCCCCTGAAAGTATAATACACTATACGTTAATTCATTGGGTTTAAATTAAATTAAGTTAAAAAAATCAGTTGTATCAGAGCACATTTCCTTCTGTACTCTCTGTTCTGCTCCTTCAGCTTATGCCAGGACCACCCACCTTGGGTCTGGTTTGTTTAAGTAGGCACCACGCCTCGTCCATGGCCCAGCCCAGGGCTACAACTCAGGACTCCGAGATCAGGACCAGAGGTGAGGTCAGGAGTCGGATGCTTAACCGACGGAGCCAGCCGGGGGCTTGAGAACCACACTGCTTTATCCTGTGTCTCTGTGACATCCTTTGAAATAGGAAAGTGCTGCGTCCCACTCTGTCTTGCTTCTCCTATACTGATTTGCTCTCCAGGGTCATTTGTGGGGGTGGATGGATGTTATGGGTTTTTTTTTTCCTATTTCTAAGATCTGCCACCATGATTTTGATTGGAATGACATTGAAACTGAGGGTGGCTTCAGGAACTGCGGACATTTTCACAAGATGAGGTCCCACCCCACGAGCCCAGGATGGGCTCCCAGAGCCTGGTATGGCTCAGTGCACAAGTCTTGTGCTCCTTCAGTTCAGTCTCATTATTTAATCTCTGTGATGGTCCTTAAAAGGAAGTCACGTCCTTCATTTCTTTCCTGAGTGCTCATTGTCGGGACACAGCAAGGCTACTGAGCTCTGTAGGGTCAGGTTGTGTTCCATGACTTTACTGAACTCACTCCTTAGTTCTAACAAGTTGGTGGAGGCTCTCGGGTTTCCTGTTTCTAGTACCGTGTCTTCAGCAAATAGGGACAGTGTGACGTCCCACGTGCAGGTGTGGAACCTTTGCTGTTTCCTGTCTATTGACTACATTAGGACTTCCAGTGGTGAGAGGGGACCTCCTTGGCTTGTTCCTGCTCAGGGGAGATGATTTCAGGTTTTCACCCTTGAGGATAAAAGCACTTGTGGGCCTTCCTAGTGGCCTTTATTCTGTTGATAGAAATTTCCTCAAAACCACAAAGCTTTTGATGTTGTATTTTGTCAAATGCTTTTTCTGCAACTCTTGACAGGATCCTATGCTTTTTGTCCTTTCTCTTGTTTTTCTTTTTTAAAAAGATTTTATTTACATATCCGTGAGAGACAGAGAGAGAGAGAGAGAGGCAGAGAAAGAGAGAGGCAGAGACACAGGCAGAGGGAGAAGGCGGCTCCATGTAGGGAACCCGACGTGGGACTCGATCTCAGGACTCCAGGATCACGCCCTAGGCTGAAGGCAGGTGCTAACCTGCTGAACCATCCAGGCTGCCCCATGTCCTTTCTCTGGTTAATGTGATGGATCCTGATGACTGATGGACAGCGGGGTCATGGGTAGGACATGGGCAACATAGATGAACAATAGTAACAGCTATAAGCGTCTGGCTCTCAAATAAATAAGTCACAGAAATTTAGAAAGTACAGCCTAGGGAATAGAGTCAGTACCGTTGTGACAACTTTGTACGGGGACAGACGGTGATGCCACTTCTCGTGGGGAGAGCTGAGTAAGGCACAGAATTGTCAAGTCACTAGTTGTAGCCCTAAAACGACTGCCACCTTGTGTGTCGACTGTACTTCAATAAATACCAAGGAATAGGGATTTCTGGTAGGACTCCGGTGGGTCTGTGAAAGGCATTTACACGGTGGTTACACACACGAAGGCACCTCTGCAGAGGGGATAAAGATGCTCACATGTCTTCATGTTGATATTGAGAAGATTTACTTGATAGAGGGTGCAGTGGGTAGGGGCCGAGGGAGAGGGGGAACCTAGAGCAGACTCCTCAGCCACCGGAGCCCAAGCCCCACCCAAGGCTCCACGCCACAACCTCGAAATCCTGACCTGAACCAAACTAAAGAGTCGACGTGGAACTGACTGAAGCACCCAGGAGCCCCTCAAATGTTCTTAAGTGCAACCCAATGTTCTGAACTCTGGGGGTCGGGGGGACATCTTTGACCCCCAGTCTGCCTAGATGGGTGGAAGGCCCGCAGGGCACGAGGATGGGAACTGCGATGTGGGAGGGTGCCTGCATCCCCGTCCCACCCAGCGTGTGGAGAGGACCCTCCCCCGGGACCCTCAGCCTTCAGGGTGAAGGGCTAAGTGCTGATTGGATACTGCCTGCCCACAGTCATGATGCGGGACCCCACTGTGGTTGGAACTGTGCCGTCCCTGGGTTCCACCGTTGCCTGGCGCTCACTGTGCTTCAGCAGACCTTCGGAAGCACTTGTGCTCTGGATCTGGCTCACAGGACCCGACTCTCCCGCTCTCTCCAGTAGCTCAGTACTCCCACTCTCCTCATTACCCCAACTCTCCCACTCTCCCCAGTACCCCAGAACATCCACTCTCCCCAGTTTCCCAAATCTCCCAATCACCCCAGTACCCCGGTACATAAAGTGGAGGTGCTCATAGAGTGACAGGTCACAGGTGAGTAGCCACTGATGCCGGATCCCCGCGTGCCACTCTGGGGCCTGTGGGTATGGGTGGGGGCGCTGGCCTCCCGGGCTGGGGTTCAAAACACGCCGACCCCAATGCGATGACCGTGAGCACCTGCTGCATCCCTTCCACAGCCCCACAGGGTGAGGGCGGCCCCCTTAAGCCCTGTACAGGGAAGGAGGGTGCAGTTGGAGTTCAGCAGCTCCCCCAGGACCCCCGCTCCCCTGTAAGCCCTGTGCTGTGCAGAGAGACCCAATACATGACCTTTCTAGCCCATCCTAGGTGCATGGACCCCAACAGGGATGACACCCCCCCGCCCCACCCTGTGGTCAGAGAAGGACGGTCAGGGCCTGCTGGGTCCCCGTGGCCAGTGACAAGGCTTGCTCTTCACTCACTGGAACATGGAGTCCCTCGTGCTCCCCCCAGATCCCACTCAGGCTATTCACACATCGTTGCCCTCAGGGTAGGGAGTTGGGTCGCACTCTTGCTGGCATCAGGTTTGAATTTTGATGAAGTCCAGTCCGTTGCTATCTCCCCTTGTTCTTTGTGCTTGTGGAATCTAAGAGAAACTTTAGATCTCCCCTGGGCTGGGACACCTCACCTGAGCATCAGATCGGCAGTTCCCCGGAGCCTCCTGGGTCCCCCGCCCGTGTGCTCCTGATACCGGGGTGGGAGCACTCTGTCATCCCAGCCTGACGGCGTGTCCTGGGACAGTGGCTGGGAAGGTGGACTGTAGGTGCGTGATTGACAGACAGGCAGTGAGGGCCCGTGTGTGATGGTCCAGCCCAGTCTGTGCCCTACAGGACTATGGGGTTGTCCCCACTCCGGTCAGATGGCGGGGGACCTGTCCTCAGGGAGCACCCTGACGCATGTGTCTTCGGAAGGTTCTCATGCGCCATCATTCTTGGATGTGTTTGGTTTCCAGCACCATGCAGGAGGACTCAGAGACCCTGCTGGCCTTGCAAAGGGCCAATATCGTGGCCTACTACCATCAGGTGAGGCCCAGAAGGGACCATAGACAATACACACCCACGAGAGGGGGGACCATACTTGCAAGAGCAGGGGAGGCCCAGGAGAGGATCAGAGCCAAGGATGAGCCAGGTCAGCCAAGACAAGGACCATAGTCACCAGGAACAAGTGAGACCCTGGGGATGGTCCCGGTATCAGTTGCAACAAATGGTCCATCCTGGATCCTAGTCATTGGTAGCTGAGGAGCCCAGTCACCAGGTATGGTGAGGCCCAGGCGGGGACCACAGTCACCAAGTCCAGATGAAGTCCACAGCTACCATGTCCAGGCAAGGCCCAGGTGGAGACCAGAGTCACCAGGTCCAGGTGAGGACAAGGTGGAGACCACAGTCGCCAGGTCCACATGAGGCCAAGAAGGGGACCAGAGTCACTAGGCCTAGGTGAGGCCCAGTTGGGGACTGTAGTCACGAGGTCCTGCTGAGGCCCAGATGGGAACCACAGTCACCAGGTCCAAGTGAGGCCCAGGTGGTAACCGCCTTGATAGAAATGCAAACTCTAGCTGTACTCTCTATAAATCTCAGGCCAAATTAATAGGTTTTCAGGATGATTTGAAAGTTAGCTAGGTCATTTGGTGGGGACAGGTGACTTGGGGACCCTACTCTTCGGCCATCTTGCCCCTCTGACAGGAATATTTTTAGCAGTGAACAGTAAAGTCCGTTTATTAAAGGTTGTTATTGATTTGTGCAAACAAACTTCTGTCGGCTTAAAGCAACTGTGAATTACATATATCCACACTGGCTACAAAATTTTGTTAACCTGAGTTTCTAGATCATTTTCATTATGTGAGTGATTTCTTTCCAAAACTAATTCCCATAGGAAGTAGGGCAATGTGACAAGAGAAACAGCCAAGCAACATGAGAAAAAAGACGCCAACAAAAACACGCTAAGCATTTTTCTTGGGATCAGAGAAATCCTGATAGCATAAGGTTTATTCACCCTGCCCTGAGAGAAACCAATTCCCTGACTCAGATACTTCAGGAGAGAACTGGGTTTCTGATCCAGTAAATCCTGACTGCCTCTGGCACTTGGTTCCCACAGCTATGGATGTGGCCTCAGACCAGCTCGGTGGTTTCCAGGCTGCACTTTGAGGAGTTGGAAGGGCTCTGAACATGCACCTTAGGGGCAGCCTGGGATCCATACCCTACAGCTTTTAATTGATAGGTACACCAACTCACATTAAACTTTGTTAGAAAGAAGTCAAATTGTGTGTTTTAAGAAGACTTTAAAAAGGGCAGCCTGGGTGGCTCAGCCGTTTAGCACTGCCTTCTTCCCAGGGCATGATGCTGGAGACCCAGGATGGAGTCTCACTTTGGGCTCCCTGCATAGAGCCTACCTCTCCCTCTGCCTGTGTCTCTGCCTCTCTCCCTCTCTCTCTGTTTCTCTCTCTCAGATGAATGAATAAATAAATAAATAAGTACATAAATAATAAATACATAAATAAATAAATAAAATAAAAAGTATATTGCAGCTATATTGGTAGCTATATTAATAAAATGTGTTGTTTTTACATTTTATGGTGATTGGACCTAGCAACTCCTTACATCAACAGCCATCACTTCTAGTCCTCGAACAGTGTTGTGGGACAAGTGGTATTATTTCCTTTTTACAGATGAAATTGAAGACTTCAAGCACATGGGGTTCCTTCCTTTTCGTTTTTTTTGTTCAGAATATACAAGCTATAAGTGAGTAAATTACAAGAAACCCATTTCGGTGATCAACACCTTTACTTTCCTCAAATGATTTTAATATTTTTCTCAATTCTGAACTCCTTATTTGACTACTCCTTTTCAAATAACTTAGGATACTAAATAAATCTTTAAAAAAAAAAAGGGTAGCCCTGGTGGTGCAGCGGTTTAGTGCCGCCTGCAGCCTAGGGTGTGATCCTGGAGACCGGGATCGAGTCCCACATCAGGCTTCCTGCATGGAGCCTGCTTCTCCCTCTGCCTGTGTCTCTGCCTCTCTCTTGCTCTCCCTGAATGAATAAATAAATAAATCTTTAAAAAAATAACAGCATACATTTACCCAGGACTTGTTCAGAGAACCATTCCCTGGATTAATGTCTCTCCCTAAGTATGAATCAGTGACCTAAAACAGACCCAGCATACACAGATTCTCCTATTTATTCAACATGCATTCATTCCAAAAAGACGTCTATTCGGCCTTCTATATGGCAGGCACAGAGACAGGCTCCGTCCCCACCGGGTTTCAATCTATGTCCCCAGAGTACTACCTGCTGTCTTTTGAACTTCCTATCAGGAGCCTGAATGCTGATTTCTGAAAGCAAAACAAGCAAGTCCACAGTTCTCCTTCATACTTCCCCAGAAGACCCTTGGGTTCTCTGCAAAGAGTTGAACTGTTGTGATACTTACTGAGTCGTTGATTGTGTAGGTCAGTCACAGAGCAGCACTGCCATCCAAAACAAAAAGGAGGAAAAAAGGAGTTTGCAAGTCATTGGGTCTCACAAATCGTGGGGAGGGAATATGGAAACTGTGTTAATGTTTCTTAGTGCACCTTTTCTCAGAGCCACATCTCTCCAGATGTGGAGACATAGACTAAACCCCATATGTCCCGAAACCAAAGTGCAGGTCCTGAGGAGGACGGGAGTCCTGTCAGTGTTGACGTGGCCCCACATTTTCCTCAAGCCTCACCATAAGACCTGAGGAGGCTGGGGTCTCCTGTCAGTGTGGATGCGGTCCACACATCTTTCGTAGGCCTCACATGGGCCCAGACAAGGCTGGGGTCTTCTGTCTGCATGGACACATCCCCATAATTCCTGAAGTCTACACCGGGGGTCCTGAGAAGGTCAGCGTCCTGTTGTGTGGACGTGGCCTCATGTCCTCCCGAAGCGAAACTGCGGGTTCTGAGGAGGCCGGGGTTCCTGTCACCGTGGATGTGGACCCCAGCTTCCAGAAGCCTGAACATGTGTCCTGAGGGGCCCTGGAGCTCATGCCAGTGTGGACGCAGTGCCACATTTTCCTGAAGGCTCCCCGCAGGTCCTGATGTGGCCCAAGGGCTCCTGTCAGCAGGGATGCGGGCCCACATCTTCCTGAAGCCTCCACACAGGTCCTGAGGAAGCTAGGGCTCATCAGCGTGGATGCGGCCCCACGTCCTCCTCAGGCCTCCCCAGCACAGGCGGGCTCCTGTTAGTGCAGGCTAATGATGCCTACTGAGCAAGCATGACCCCTGGGCGGGGCCTGGGCTCAGGTGCCTTCTGTGGAAGGCTCAGGTACTGCAGGAAGCTGTGCAGGGGGCAGGGTACCTGCACTGGGGCCCCACCTGCTTCCTTCCAGGCTCCAGCTGAGACCTGTGAGCTTCGGAAATGTCTCACTGAAACGGAGCCCAACACCCGGCTTCCCCAGAAATACTTAAGGACAATGAATTGGAGCCCACGGAACGCGACATGAAATGTGGACCAGACTTTTATCACACCCTGCAAAACTCACTCAACCCTCTTCCACTGTGGGTGGGACCGCGGGCTGGTGCAACCACCCTGGAAACAGTGTGGAGGCTCCTCAGGAAGTTCCCAATAGAGCCGCCCTGTGACCGGCATGTGCATGGTCTGGGGCACACTCCATAGATAAAGATGCAGTGAGACTCGGGGACACCTTCACCCCAGTGTCCACAGCAGGGGAGTCCACAGTAGCCACACTGTGGGAGTAGCTTCGGTGCCCTCGGGCAGATGATGGATAAAGAGGATGGGAGATAGATGATGGTAAATGATTATAGAGAGATTGATGATAGGAATGGTACTCTGCTATCAAAGAGAAGGAAATCTTGCCATTTGCAATGACGTGGATAGAACTAAATGGATCATGTTAAGTGAAATAAGTCAGTCAGGAAACAAAATTACTGTATGGTTTCATTCATAGGTGAAGTTAAAGAAGCAAAGCAGATGGGCATCTGTGAACAGAAGGAAAAACAAATAAGATGAAAACAGAGATGGAGGGAACAGAGACTCAATCACAGGAAACAAACTGAGGGTCGCTAGAGGTGAGGGGAGTGGAGGGACAGGGTAACTGGTAGAAGGGTATGAAGGAGGGCAGTGATGTCATGAGCCTTGGTGTTATCTCCAACTGGTGAATCCCTGAATTCTACCTCTGAAAGTATAATACAATATACTGCTAATTAATTGGGTTTAAATTAAATTAAGCTTAAAAAATCAGTTGACCGTATCAGAGTGCATTTTCTTCCAGGCTCTCTCTTCTGCTCCTTCAGCTTATGCCAGAACGACACCCCTGTGGGTTTGGTTGTTTAAGTAGGCTCCATGCCTCGTCCACAGCCCAGCACAGAACTAGGACTCATGACCCCAAGATCAAGACCAGGGGTGAGGTCAGGAGCCAGATGCTTAACCAACGGAGACAGCTGGGGGCCCGAGAACCACACTGCTGTCTCCTGTGTCTCTGTGACATCATTTGAAATAGGAGAGTGCAGTTTCTTGCTCTGTCCCGCTTCTCCTATACTGATTTGCTGTCCAGGGTCATTTGTGGGGGCAGAGGAATGTTACGAGTGCTTTTTGTATTTCTAAAATCGGCCACAATGATTTTGATAGGAATGACATTGGAACTGTGGGTGGCTTCTGGAACTGTGGACATTTTAACAAGATGAAGGCTCCGACCCCACGAGCCCAGGATGTCCTCCCAAAGTCTTGTAATTTTCAGTGTACAAGTCTTGCACTCTCTTGGTTCACTCTAATTATTTTGTTCTTTTGGATGCTCCTGATAAGGGAGTCATGTCCTTAATTTCCTTTCTGAGTGCTCATTGTTGAGACACAGGAAGGCTTCTGATCTCTGTTTATTTGGTGTCCCACTTTACTGAATTCACTCATTAGTTCTAACAGTTTTTGGTGGAGTCTCTCGGGTTTCCAGTTTCTAATGCCACATCTTCAGCAAATAGGGACAGTTTGACGTCCCCCTTACAGGTGTGGAACCTTATCTGTTTCCTGTCTGTTGACTATGGTAGGACTTGCTGTGCTGAGAGGGGACCTCCTTGGCTTCTTCCTGCTCTTAGGGAAGACGATTTCAAGATTTCACCCTTGAGGATGATGTCAGCTGCAGGCCTTTCTACACGGCCTTTATTCTGTTGATATATGTTTCCTCAAAACCCACTACGCCAAAAAAAATTTTTTTTAGAAAACCCACTATGCTTTTTATGTTATATTTTGTCAAATGCTTCTTCTGCAACACTTGAGAGGATCGTATGCCTTTGAAATTTCTCTTGTTTTTTTTAAAGATTTTATTTATTCTGCCATGAGAGACAGAGAGCGAGAGAGCAACAGCAAGAGAGAGAGAGATATACAGAGACACAGTCAGAGACATAGAGGGAGAAGCAGACTCCATGTAGGGAACCCGACATGGGACTCAACCCTAGGAATTCAGGTTCACGCCCTGGGCCAAAGGCCGGCGCTAAACCGCTGAGCCCTCTGGGCTGCCCCATGTCCTTCTCTTGTTAATGTGATGGATCATGGTGACGGATAGTCAGAGGGGACACCGATGGGAGTTGGGCAATATAAATGAAGCATATTAAGAGCTATAATCATCTGGTCAAATAAATAATTCACAGATATTTAGAAAGTACAGCCTAGACAATAGAGTCAATAATATTGTGACAACTTTGTATGCGGGCAGATGTTGATGACACCTCTCATGGGGACCTCTCAGTATGCACAGAATTGTCAAATCACTAGATCGTAGCCCTGAAACTGCTGTAATATTGTGTGTTGACTGTACTTCAGTAATATCAAAGAAAAGGGGTTTCTGAAGGGAGTCATGGTGGGTCCATGAAAGGCATTAAAATGGTCATTACACATATGAAGTCACCTCTGAAGAGGGGATAAAGATGCTCACATGTATTGATGTGCATTTTCAGAAGATTTACTTGAGAGAGGGTGCAGTGGGGAGGGGTGGAGGGATGGGGGAATCTGGAGAAGACTCCTCACATACCAGTCACCAGGTCTGGGTGAGGACCACGTGAGGACCACAGGCAGCAAGTACAGGTGAGCCCCATGTGGTACCCAGAGCCACCAGGACCAGATGAGGCTCAGGTGGGGATCAAAAAGACCAGGTCCAGGTTGAGGCCCAGGTGGAGCCCAGAGGCACCAGGTTCAGGTGAGGCCCAGGTGGCAACCAGATTCACCAGGTCCAGGTGAATCCCAGGGGGTACCAGATTCACCAACTCCAGGTAATGCCCAGGTGTGGACCAAAGTCACAAGGTCTAGATGAGGCCCAGGTGGGTACACAGTCTCCAGGTCCAGGTGAGGCAAAACTGAGGACCAGAGCCAACAGGTCCGGCTGAGGCACAAGAGGGGACCAGAGTCACCAGGTACAGATGAGGCCCAGATGAGGATCAGAGTTACCAGGTCCTGATGAGGCATAGAAGGAGACCACAGGACACAGGTCCTGGTGAACCCCATGTGGGAACCAGAGTCACCAGGTCCATTTGCGGCCCAGGTGAAGACCACAGTCACCAGGTCCAGGTGAAGCCCAGGTGGGGACCAGATTCACCAAGACCAGGTGAGGCACAGGTGGTTACCAGAGTCACCAGGTCTGGTTAAGGAACAGGTAAGGACCAGATTCACCAGGTCTGGCGGAGGTCCCGAGGGGGACCAGAGTAGCCAGGTCCAGGTGAGACCCAGGTGGCAACCACACTCAGCAGGTCCAGGTGAGGCCAAGCTGAGGACCAGTGTTACCAGGGCCAGGTGAGGTAGGAGGGGACCAGTCACCATGTCCACGTGAGGCCAGAAACACACCACAGGTACCAGCTCCAGGTGAGGTCCGTGTGCAAACCAGAGTCACCCGGTCCAGGTGAGGCCCAGGACGAGACCAGAGTCACCAGGTCAAGGAGCAGCCCAGAAGGGGACCAGAATCCCCTGGTCCAGGTGAAGCCCAGGTGTGGAACAGATTAACCAGGTCCGAAAGACACCCAGGTGAGGACCAGAGCAACCAAGTCAATGTATGGCTCAGATGGTGCTCAGAGTCACCAGATTCAGGTGAGGCCAAGAAGGGGACCACAGTCACAATGTCCATGTGAACCTGATGTGGGATATAGAGGCACACTATTCAGATGAGGCCCATGTGGGGACCACAGAAAACAGATCCAGATGAAGCCCAGGATGGGACCAGAGTCACCAGGTCCAGGTGAGCCCAGGTGGGAAACAGATTCACCAGGTCCGGGTGAGGTCCAGGTGGGGAACACAGTCACCAGATCCAGTTGAGGCACAGGTGGGGAACACAGTCACCAGGTCCAGGTAAGGCCAAGCAGAGGACCAGAGTCACCAGTTCCAGGTGAGCCCCAGGTGGGGACCGGAGTCACCAGGTACAGATGAGCCTAGAAGGAAAAGAGAGACACAAGGTCCAGGTGAGGTCCATGTGGGAACCAGAGCCACCAGGTGCAGGTGAGCCCAAGTGAGAACCAAGGTTAACAGATCCAGGGGTGTCCCAGTTGGGGATCAGAGAAACCCTGTCCTGATGATGCCTAGATAGGTACCAGAGACACCAGGTCCAGGTGAGGCCCAGGTGGGAACCAGTTACCAGATCCAGGTGAGGCCAAGCTGAGGGCCAGAGTCACCAGGTTCCAGTAAGACACAGGTGAAGCCCAGGTGGGGATCAGAGTCATCAGATCCAGGTGAGGCCCAGGTGGGGACCACCGTCACCAGGTCCAGGTAGGGATCAGAGTCACTGGGGCCAGGTGAGGCACTGTTGGTGACCAGAGTCACCATGTCCAGGTGAGGCTTAGAAGGAGATGACAGGACCCCGGTCCAGGTGAGCCCCATGTGGGAACCAGAGCCACCAGGTCCATTTGCGGCCCAGGTGGTGACCAGAGTCACCAGGTCTGGATAAGGAACAGGTAAGGACCAGATTCACCAGGTCTGGGGGAGGCCCCGGTGGGGACCAGAGTTGCCAGGTCCGGGGAGACCCAGGTGGCAACCACACTCAGCCGGTCCAGGTGAGGCCAAGCTGAGGACCAGAGTCACCCGGTCCAGGTGAGGCCCAGGAGGGGACCAGAGTCACCAGGTCAAGGAGCAGCCCAGAAAGGGACCAGAATCCCCTGGTCCAGGTGAAGCCCAGGTGTAGAACAGATTAACCAGGTCCCAAAGACACCCAGGTCAGGACCAGAGCGACCAAGTCAAGGTATGGCCCAGATGGTGCTCAGAGTCACCAGGTTCAGGTGAGGCCAAGAAAGGGATCCCAGTCACCATGTCCAGGTGAACCTGATGTGAGAACGAGAGGCACCATATCCAGGTGAGGCCCATGTGGGGACCACAGAAACCAGATCCAGATGAGGCTCAGGATGGGACCAGAAACAAAAGGTCCAGGTGAGCCCAGGTGGGAAACAGATTCAACAGGTCCGGGTGAGGCCCAGGTGGGGAACACAGTCACCAGATGCAGATGAGGCACAGGTGGGGAACACAGTCACCAGGTCCAGGTAAGGCCAAGCAGAGGACCAGAGTCACCAGTTCCAGGTGAGGCCCAGGTGGGGACCGGAGTCACCAGGTACAGATGAGCCTAGAAGGAAATGAGAGACACAAGGTCCAGGTGAGGTCCATGTGGGAACCAGAGCCACCAGGTGCAGGTGAGGCCAGGTGAGGACCAAAGTTAAGAGATCCAGGTGTGTCCCAAATGGGGATCAAAGAAACCCTGTCCTGATGATTTCTAAATAGGCACCAGAGACACCAGGTCCAGGTGAGGCCCAGGTGGGAACCAGTTACCAGATCCAGGTGAGGCCAAGCTGAGGGCCAGAGACACCAGGTCCCAGTAAGACTCAGGTGAAGCCCAGGTGGGGATCAGAGTCATCAGATCCAGGTGAGGCCCAGGTGGGGACCACCGTCACCAGGTCCAGGTAGGGATCAGAGTCACTGGGGCCAGGTGAGGCACTGTTGGTGACCAGAGTCACCATGTCCAGGTGAGGCCTAGAAGGAGACGACAGGACCCTGGTCCAGGTGAGCCCCATGTGGGAACCAGAGCCACCAGGTCCATTTGCGGCCCAGGTGGTGACCAGAGTCACCAGGTCTGGATAAGGAACAGGTAAGGACCAGATTCACCAGGTCTGGGGGAGGCCCCGGTGGGGACCAGAGTTGCCAGGTCTGGGTGAGACCCAGGTGGCAACCACACTCAGCCGGTCCAGGTGAGGCCAAGCTGAGGACCAGAGTCACCCGGTCCAGGTGAGGCCCAGGAGGGGACCAGAGTCACCAGGTCAAGGAGCAGCCCAGAAAGGGACCAGAATCCCCTGGTCCAGATGAAGCCCAGGTGTAGAACAGATTAACCAGATCCCAAAGACACCCAGGTCAGGACCAGAGCGACCAAGTCAAGGTATGGCCCAGATGGTGCTCAGAGTCACCAGGTTCAGGTGAGGCCAAGAAAGGGATCCCAGTCACCATGTCCAGGTGAACCTGATGTGAGAACGAGAGGCACCATATCCAGGTGAGGCCCATGTGGGGACCACAGAAACCAGATCCAGATGAGGCTCAGGATGGGACCAGAATCAACAGGTCCAGGTGAGCCCAGGTGGGAAACAGATTCACCAGGTCCGGGTGAGACCCAGGTGGGGAACGCAGTCACCAGATCCAGGAGAGGCACCGGTGGGGAACACAGTCACCAGGTCAAGGTAAGGCCAAGCAGAGGACCAGAGTCACCAGTTCCAGGTGAGGCCCAGGTGGGGACCGGAGTCACCAGGTACAGATGAGCCTAGAAGGAAATGAGAGACACAAGGTCCAGGTGAGGTCCATGTGGGAACCAGAGCCACCAGGGGCAGGTGAGGCCAGGTGAGGACCAAAGTTAACAGATCCAGGTGTGTCCCAGATGGGGATCAGAGAAACCCTGTCCTGATGATTTCTAAATAGGCACCAGAGACACCAGGTCCAGGTGAGGCCCAGGTGGGGACCACTATCACCAGGTCCAGGTGGGGACCAGAGTTACCGGGGCCAGGTGAGGCACAGTTGGTGAGCTGAGTCACCAGGTCCGGGTGAGGCCCCGTTGGGGACAAGAATCACCAGGTCCAGGTTAGGTGCAGGTGGCAACCACACTCACCAGGTCCAGGTGTGGCCCTGGTGGGGACCAGAGTCACCAGGTTCATGAGACGCTAGAAACACTACAGCCACCAGGTCCACATGAGGTCCATGTGGGAACGAGAGTCACCAGGTACAGGTGAGGCCCAGGTGGGCCCAGATTGACCGGGTCCAGGTGGGACCCAGGTGGGAACCACTGTCACCATGTCCAGAAGTGTCTTAGGTGAAGACCAGAGTTAATAGGTCCAGGTGAGTCCCTGTTAGGGAACAGTGTAACCATGTTCTGATGTTACCCAGGTGGGTACCAGAGACACCAGGTGCAGGTGAGACCCAGGTGGGGACCAGAGACATGAGGTCCAGGTGAGTTCCCAGTGGGAAGCACAGTCACCAGTTCCAGGTGAGGCCCAGGTGGGGCCAGTGTCACCAGGTACAGAAGAGGCCAAAGTGAGGACCAGAGTTACCAGGTCCAGGTGAGTCCCAGTGGGGAATAGAGTAACCATGTCCCGATGATGCCCAGGTAGCGACCAGAGTCACCAGGTCCAGATGAGGCCAGGTGGGGAGCATATTCACTAGGTCCACGTGAGGCTCAATTGAGGACCAGAGTCACCAGGTCAGGGTGAGGCCCAGAGGGGTTTGAGAGTCATCATGTCCAGGTGAGGCTCAGGTGTGGAATAGAGTAACCAGGGTCCAATGATGTCCAGGTGAGGACCAGAGTCACCAGTTCCAGGTGAGGCCAAGAAGGAGTCCACAGCAATCAGGTCCTCGTGTGGCCCAGGTGGGGACCAACGTCGCCAGGACTGGGTGAGGCCCTAATGGGGACCAGATTCACCAGGTCCAGGTGAGGCCCAGGTGGTGACCAGAGTCACCAGGTCTGGGTGAGGACCAAGAAATGACCGGATTTACCAGGTCCCTGTGAGGCCCACATGGGGACCTGAGTCACGAGGTATGGGTAAGGCCCAGGTGGCAACCACACTCACCAGGTCCAGGTGATGCTAATCTGCAGACCAGAGTCACCAGATCCAGGTGCGGCACTTGTGGGGACCAGAGTCACCAGGTAAACGTGAGGCTAGAAGGACACCACAGTCACCCGGTCCAGGTGTGGTTCATGTGCGAATGAGAGTCACCAGGACCAGGTGACACCCAGCTGGGGAGGGACCACAGTCACCAGGTCCAGATTGAGGCCCAGGTGGGCCCCAGTCATCAGGGCCAGTTGAGGCAAAGTATAGATCAAATTTATCAGGTCCAGGTGAGTCCCAGGTGGGGAACAGAGTAACCATGTCCAAATGATGCCCAGGTGGGACCAGAGTAACAAGGTCCAGGCGAGGACCAAGTGAGGAGTAGATTCACCAGGTCCAGTCGAGGCCCAATTGAGGCCCAGTCTCCCCAGCTCCGGGTGAGGCCCAGAGGGGGACCAGAGTCACCTGGTCCAGGTGACATCCTCGTGGGCCCAGAGTCACCACGTCAGGGTGAGGCCCAGTGTGGGACTAGAGTCACTAGGTCCAGGTGAGGCCTCGATGTGGAACTGAGTAACCAGGTCCCATGTTGCCCATGTGAGGACCAGATTCACCAGGTCCAGGTGAGGTCCATGTGGGAACCAGTCACCTGGTCCAGGTGAGGCCCAGGTGGGACCACAGTCACCAGGTCAGGGTGAGGTCCAGAGGGAGACCAGAGTCACCAGGTCAGGTGAGGCCCAGGTGTAGAAGAGAGGAACCAGGTCCCAATGATGCCCAGGTAAGGACTAGAGTCACCAGGTCCAGGTGAGGCCCAAATATGGATCGGGGTCACGAGTTCCAGGTGAGGCCAAGAAGGAGACCACAGGAATCAGGTCCAGGAGAGCCCCATATGGGAACCAGCGCCACAGATCCAGGTGAGGCCCAGGTGGGGACCATGGTCACGAGGTCCAGGTGAGGCCCAGGTGGCGACAAGATTCACCAAGCCCAGGTGAGACCCAGGTGATGCCCAGAGTCACCATGTCCAGGTGAGGACCAGGTAAGGACCAGATTCACCAGGTCCAAGTGAAGCCCAGGTGGGGACCAGAGTCACCAGGTAAGGGTGAGGCCCATAGAGGGACCAGAGTCCTGGGCCAGGTGACACCCAGGGGGGGACCAGAGTAACCAGTTAAGGGTGAGGCCCAGAGTGGGACCAGAGGTCCCCGGTCAAAGTGAACCCAGGTGTGCAAAAGAGTATCCAGGTCCCAATGATGCCTCGGTGAGGACCAGAGTCACTAGGGCCATGTGAGGCCCAGATGGGGATCAGAATCACCAGGTCCTGGTGAGGCATAGAAGGAGACCACAGTCACCAGTATCAGGTGAGCCCCATGTGGGAACCAGAGCCACTATATCCAGCTGAGTCCCAGGTCCATGTGAGGCCCACGTGAGGACCAGATTCATCAGGTTGAGTTGAGGCATAGCTGGGGACGAGATTCACCAGGTCTGAGTTAGGTCAAAGTGGGGATGAGAGTCACCAGGTCCAGGTGAGGCCAAGCTGAGGACCAGAGTCACCAGATCCAGGTGAGGTCCATGTTGGAAAGAGAGTCACCAGGTCCAGGAGAGGTCCAGGTGGGGACCAGAGTCACCAGATCCAGGTGAGGCCCAGTTGGGGACCAGAGTCACCAGGTCCAGATGAGGCCCAGGTGAGGACCAGAGTAGCCAGGTACATGTGAGGCCCAGGTGGGGACCAGAGGCAACAGGTCCGTGTGAGGCCGGCTGGGGACCATGGTCACCAGGTCTACGTGAGACCCAGGTGTGGAACACAGTAATCAGGTCCAGGTGAGTCCCAGGTGGTGACAACAGTCACCACATCCAGGTGAGGCCCAGGTGGGGACCAGAATCTCCAGGTTCAGGGGAGGTCCTTGAAAGAACCAGAGTCAACAGTTCGAGGTGAGGCACATGTGGCAACCAGAGTCAGCAGATCCAAATCAGGCCAAAGTGGGGTTCACAGTCACCAGGTCAGGGTGAGACCCAGAGGGAGACCAGAGTCACCTGGTTCAGGTGAGGCCCAGTTGTGGAACACAGTAACCGGGTCCCAATTATGCCCAGTTGAGGACCAGAGTCAACAGGGCAGGGTGAGGCCCAGATGGGGATCAGAGTCACCAGGTCCAAGTGAGGCCCAGGTGGGGACCACAGTCACCAGATCCAGGTGAGTCTCAGGTGCAGACCAGAATCAGCAGGTCCAGCGGAGGCCCAGGTGGGGAACACAATAACCATGTGCCAATGATGTCCACCTCAGGACCAGAGTCACCAGGTCCACTTAAGGACCAAGTGGGGACCTGATTCACAGGGCCAGGTGAGACCCAGGTGGAGACCAGAGTTACCAGTGAAAGCTGAGTCTAGAAGGACAACACGGTCACCAGGTCTAGGTGTGGTCCATGTGAGAACCCGATCACCAGGTACAGATGAGGCCCAGGTGGGAACCAGAGTCAGCAGGTCCGGGTGAGGCCAAGGTGGGGACCACAGTCACCAGGTCCAGGTGAAACCAAGCTGAGGACCAGAGTCACCAAATGCAGGTGAGGCCCGGGGTGGAAGGGGGACTGGAGTCACCAGGTACATGTGAGACTAGAAGAACAGCAGAGACACCAGGTCCAGGTGAGGCCCAGGTGAGGACCAAAGCTAAATGTTCCAGAGTCTCACTGGGGAAACAGAGTAACCATATCCCGATGATGCCCAGGTGGGTACAAGAGTCACCAGGTTCCAGGTGAGGCACACATGAGGACCAGAGTCACCAGGTCCAGGTCATACCCAGGAGGGGGCCAGATTCACCAGGTCCAGGTGAGGCCCAGGTGGAACAGAGTCACCTGGTCTGCTGAGGCCCAGGGGGGATAAATGTCATAAGACCAGTTGAGGCCCAGGTGGGAACACAGTCACCCGGTCCAAGTGAGGCCAAGCTAAGTACCAGAGGCACCAGGTCCAGCTGAGGCCCAGTTGGGGACTGGAGTGACCAAGTATAAGTTACATTAGAAGGACACCGCAGTCATAAGAACACAGTTGGTTGAAAGCTGGCTTCTAAGGATGCTTCCTTGTGAGAGCTGAGTTCAGGGCAGGACCCTCCCGCATCCTGACTGCCTGTAGACGAAGCCGCTAACATCCTTATGTTAGGCGCTGGGAGAGGTGGTGAGAAAAGCATGTGGAAGCGTCGGGCCTGTTCTCAGGTGTATCTGAGTTGAAAACAGCGATTTCCAACGACCTTCCTCAATTGAAAAGAATCAAAAATAATCGAATCAACACGAATCAAATCGAAAATAATCATATCAAATCGAAAAAAATCGAATTGAATCAAATGGAATGGAATTTAAAGAATCGAATCGAATCAAAAATAATTGAATTGAAACGAATCGAATCGAAGAGAATTGAATCGTATAGAAAATACTCGAATCGAATCGAAAGAATCCAAAATATTCGAAACGAATGGAATCGAATCGAAAATAATCAAATCGAATCGAAAATGATCGAATTGACTCGAATCGAATCGAAAAGAATCATAAATAATTGAATCGATTCGAAAACAATCGAATCGAATCGAAAAGAATCGAATCGAATCGATAATGATCGAAGAGAATCGATTCGAATCCAAAAGAATCGAAAATAATCGAATCGATTTGAAAATAATCGAATCGAATTCAAAAGAATCGAATTGAATCGAAAACAATTGAATTGAATCAACTCGAATCGAAAAGAATAGAAAATAATGGAATTGATTCGAAAATAATCGAATCGAATAGAAAGAATCGAATTGAATCGAAAACAATCGAATTGAATCAAATTGAATCGAAAAGAATCAAAAATAATCGAATCGATTCGAAAATAATCGAAATGAAATGAAAAAAATCGAATTGAATCAAATGGAATGGAATTGAAAAGAATCGAATCGAATCCAAAATAATCGAATTGAATTGAAAAGAATTGAATCGTATAGAAAATACTCGAACCGAATCGAAAAGAATCCAAAATATTCAAAACGAATGGAATCGAAACGAAAATAATCGAATTGAATCGAATAAAAAATGATCGAATTGTATCGAATCGAAAAGAATCGAAAAGAATCGAAAATGATCGAATTGAATCTAATCGAATTGAAAAGAATCGAAAATAATCGAATCAAATTGAATTGAAAGGAATTGAATCGAATTGAAAACAATCAAATTGATTCGAATCAAATAGAAAATAATAGAAAATAACCAAATCGTCTCGAATCGAATTGAAAATAATCAAATCGAAAATAATCGAATTGTATCGATGGAATCGAATCGAATCAAAAAGAATCAAAATAATTGATTCGAATCGAATCAAAAGAAATCGAATCGAATCGAATCGAAAACAATCAAATCGAATCAAATCAAAGAAAAGAATCGAAAATAATCGAATCGACTCGAAAAGAATCGAAAAGAATCGAATTGACCCAAATCGAATTGAAAATAATCGAATCGAATAGAAAAAAATCGAATTGAATCGAAGAGAATTGAATCGTATAGAAAATACTTGAACCGAATCGAAAAGAGATTGAGTCAATTCAATTATTTTTGATTCTTTTCGAGTCTATTCGACTATTTTCGATTCTTTTCGATTTGATTCATTTGATTCGATTTGATTCTTTTTGATTTGATTCGATTCGATTCGTTTCGATTTGATTCAAATCAATTATTTTCGATTCGATTCCATTCGATACAATTCGATTATTTTTGATTCGATTAGATTATTTTCAATTCGATTCAAGTCGAATCGGTTATTTTTGCATCTTTTTGATTTGATTCGAATCGATTTGATTATTTTCAATTCGATTCGATTCCTTTCAATTCAATTTGATTCGATTATTTTTGATTCGATTCGATTCAATTCGATCATTATTGATTCGATTCGATTCTTTTCGATTCGATTCGATTCTTTTCGAATCAATTTGATTATTTTCGATTTGATTCAATTCAATTCGATTATTTTCGATTCAATTAGATTCTTTTTGATTCGATTCGATTATTTTCAATTTGATTCGATTATTTTTGATTCTTTTCTATTTGATTCGATTATTTATGATTCGATTTGATTCCATTCCATACAATTCAATTATTTCCGATTGCATTCGATTTGATTATTTTCAATTCGATTTGAGTCCATTCGATTATTTTTTATTCTTTTTGATTTGATTCGAATCGATTTGATTATTTTCAATTGGATTCGATTCCTTTGGTTTTGATTTGATTCAAATATTTTCGATTCCTTTCGATTCGAATCTATTCCATTCAATCATTTTCGATTCGATTCGATTCTTTTCGATTCGATTTTTTCAATTCTTTTCGATTTGTTTGATTTGATTCGATTCGATTATTTTCGATTTGATTCGATTCTTTTTGATTCAAATCGATTATTTTCGTTTCGGTTCTATTATTTTCTTATCGATTTGATTATTTTCGATTTGACTGTTTTCGATTCAATTGAATTCTTTTCAATTGGTTTCAATTATTTTCATTTCGGTTCAATTATTTTCGATTCGATTTGATTATTTTCGAATCTTTTCGTTTTGATTCGATTCATTTCGATTATTTACAATTCGATTCGTTTCGATTCTTTTCGATTAGATTCGATTATTTTTTATTTGATTCGCTTCTTTTCGATTCGATTCTTTTTGATTTGAATTGATTATTTTCAATTATTTTCGTTTTGGTTAGATTATTTTTAATTCTTTTTGAATCTTGTCGATTCATTTCAATTACTTTCGATTCTTTTTGATTAGATTTGATTATTTCCGATTTGACTGTTTTCGATTCGATTAGATTCTTTTCGATTATTTTCAATTCAATTCGATTCGTTTCTTTTCAATTCGATTCTATTATTTTTGATTTGATTGGCTTCATTTTATTCGATTCGATTCTTTTCGATTCGATTCTTTCCTTTCGAATCGATTATTTTCGATTATTTTTGTTTCGTTTTGATTGTTTTCAATTCTTGTCGATTCTTTTCGATTCGTTTCGATTCGTTTCGATTCTTTTCAATTCGATTCGATTCTTTTCGATTCGATTCAATTCTTTTTGATTCGAATCAATTATTTTCATTTCAGTTCGATTATTTTCGATTCGATTTGATTATTTTCAATTCGACTGTTTTTGATTAGATTTGATTCTTTTCGATTGGTTTTAATCATTTTCGTTTCGGTTCAATTATTTTCGATTCGATTTGATTATTTTCGATTCTTTTCGTTTCGATTCTATTCTTTTTGATTATTTTCAATTCGATTTTATTCGATTCTTTTCATTTAGATTCAATTACTTTCGATTTGATTCGCTTCTTTTCCATTCAATTCGATTCTTTTTGATTATTTTCAATTCGATTTTATTCGATTCTTTCGATTCGACAGTTTTTGATTCGATTCGATTCTTTTCGATTGGTTTCAATTATTTTCATTTCAGTTCAATTATTTTCGATTTGATTTGATTATTTTCGATTCTTTTCGATTCAATTCCATTCGATACAATTTGATTATTTTTGATTCGATTTGATTATTTTCAATTTGATTCGAGTCAATTCGGTTATTTTTGCATCTTTTCGATTTGATTCGAATCGACTTGATTGTTTTCAATTCGATTCGATTCCTTTCAATTCAATTTGATTTGATTATTTTTTATTCGATTCGATTCAATTCGATCATTTTCGATTCGATTCTTTACGATTCGATTCGATTCTTTTCGAATCGAATTGATTATTTTCGATTCTTTTCAATTCGATTCGATTCAATTCGATTATTTTCGATTCAATTTGATTCTTTTTGTTTCGATTAGATTATTTCCAAATCGATTCGATTATTTTTTATTCTTTTCTATTCGATTCGATTCAATTCGATCATTTTCAATTCGTTTCGATTCGAGTATTTTCAATTCGATTCCATTCGTTTCGAATATTTTGGATTCTTTTCGATTCGATTCGAGTATTTTCTATACGATTCAACTCTCTTCGATTCGATTCGATTCTTTCGATTCGATTATTTTTGAGTCGAATCGATTGTTTTCAATTCGATTCGATTCTTTTCGATTCGATTCAATTATTTTCGATTCGATTCTTTTCGATTCGATTCTTTTCGATTCGATTCAATTATTTTCAATTCGATTCGCTTCTTTTCGATTCGATTCGATTCTTTTTGATTATTTTCAATTCGATTCAATTCGATTCTTTTCAATTCGATTCGATTATTTTCGATTTGATTCGCTTCTTTTAATTCAATTTGGTTCTTTTTGATTCGATTCTTTCCTTTCAAATCAATTATTTTCTATTATTTTCATTTCGTTTCGATTATTATCAATTCTTTTCGATTATTTTCAATTCGTTTCGATTCCTTTCAATTCTTTTCGATTCGATTCAATTCGTTTTGATTCTAATCGATTATTTTCATTTCGTTCTGATTATTTTCGATTCGATTTGATTATTTTCAATTCTTTTCGATTCGATTAGATTCAATTCGATCATTTTCGATTTTTTTCGATTCTTTTCTATTCGATTCGGTTGTTTTTGAATCGATTCAATTATTTTCGATTATTTTCGATTCATTTAGAATCTTTTCAATTCTATTCGATTTTTTTCAAATCGATTCGATTATTTTCGATTCTTTTCGATTCGATTATATACAATTTGATTATTTTCGATTCCATTGGATTCTTTTTGATTCGATTCAATTATTTTCAAATCAATTCGATTATTTTCAATTCTTTTCAAATCGATTCAATTCAATTGGATCAATTTCAATTTGTTTCGATTCGATTCGATTATTTTCGAATCGATTTGATTATTTTCGATTCTTTTCATTCGATTCGATTCAATTTGATCATTTTCGATTCGATTCGATTATTTTCGATTCGATTCCACTCGTTTTGAGTATTTTGGAAGCTTTTCGATTCGATTCGAGTATTTTCTATACGATTCAATTCTCTTCTTCGATTCGATTCGAGTCGATTCGGTTATTTTTGATTCTTTTCGATTTGAATCAAATCGATTTGATTATTTTCAATATGATTCGCTTCCTTTCAATTCATTTTGATTTGATTATTTTCGATTCTTTTCAATTCGATTCGATTCAATTCGATCATTTTCGATTCGATTTGATTCTTTTCGATTCGATTCGATTTTTTTCAAATCGATTCAATTATTTTCGATTCTTTTTGATTCGATTAGATTCAATTCCATTATTTTCGATTCAATTCGATTATTTTTGATTTGATTCGATTATTTTCGAATCGATTCGATTATTTTTGATTCTTTTTGATTCGATTCAATTTGATTTGTTTCTATTATTTTCAAATCGATTCTATTATTTTCGATTCTTTTCAATTCGATTCGATTCAATTCGATCATTTTCGATTCGATTCGATTCTTTTGATTTGATTCGGTCGTTTTCGAATCGATTCGATTATTTTTGATTCATTTGATTCGATTCGATACAATTCGATCATTTTTGATTCGATTTGATTCGATCATTTTCGATTCGATTCCATTCGTTTTGAATATTTTGGATTCTTTTGGATTCGGTTCGAGTATTTTCTATACGATTCAATTCTTTTCAATTCAATTCGATTATTTTGGATTCGATTCAATTCTTTTCAATTCCACTCCATTCGATTCAATTCAAATTTTTTCAATTCGATTCGATTATTTTCGAATCGATTCGATTATTTTTGATTCTTTTCGATTCGATTCGATTCAATTTGA
This sequence comes from Urocyon cinereoargenteus, assembly GCA_032313775.1. Classification (NCBI taxonomy): domain Eukaryota; kingdom Metazoa; phylum Chordata; class Mammalia; order Carnivora; family Canidae; genus Urocyon; species Urocyon cinereoargenteus. The sequence continues at coordinate 1,889,282 of JAVLSZ010000045.1, forward strand.
TTGTTTTCGATTCAATTCGATTCTTTTTGATTCGATTCGATTATTTTCAAATCGATTCGATTATTTTTGATTCTTTTCAATTCGATTCGATTCTCTTTGATCATTTTCTATTCGATTCGATTCTTTTCGATTCGTTTTGATTGTTTTCGAATAGATTCGATTATTTAGGATTCTTTTCGATTCGATTCAATTCAATTCGGTCATTTTCGATTCGATTTGATTGTTTTCGATTCGATTCCATTCGTTTCGAATATTTTGGATTCTTTCGATTCGATTTGAGTATTTTCTATATGATTCAATTCTCTTCGATTCGATTCGATTCAATTCGATTATTTTTGATTCGATTCGATTCTTTCAGTTCCATCCCATTTGATTCAATTCGATTTTTTTCGATTCGATACGATTATTTTCAATTTGATTCGTGTCGATTCGATTTTTTTCATTTCTTTTCTAGTCGATTCGATTATTTTTGATTCTTTTTGATTTGTTTTGATTTTCTTCTTTTCGATTAGATTCAATTCGGTTCCTTTCGATTCAATTCAAATCAATTATTTTCGATTCTTTTCGATTCCATTTGATTCCATTCGATACAATTCGAGTTTTCGATTCGATTATTTTCAATTCGATTCGTGTCGATTCGGTTATTTTTTATTATTTTCGATTTGATTCGAATCGATTTCATTGTTTTCAATTAGATTCGATTCCTTTTAATTCAATTTGATTCGATTATTTTCAATTCTTTTCGATTCGATTTGATTCAATTCGATCATTTTTGATTCTTTTCGATTCGATTTGATTATTTTCGAATCGATTCGATTATTTTCGATTCTTTTCGATTCGATTAGATTCAATTGGTCATTTTCGATTCAATTCAATTCTTTTCGATTCGATTATTTTCGAATCAATTCGATTATTTTCTATTCTTTTCAATTCAATTAGATTCTTTTTGATTCGATTATTTTCAAAACAATTTGATTATTTTTTATTCTTTTCGATTCAATTCGATTATTTTCGAATCAATTCTTTTCGATTCTTTTTGATTCGATTCGATTCAATTCGATCATTTTCGATTCGATTCGACTCGATTATTTTACATTCGACTGCATTGGTTTTGAATATTTTGGATTCTTTTTGATTCAATTCGAGTATTTTCTATACTATTCAATTCTCTTGGATTCGATTCGATTCTTTCGATTTGATTATTTTTGAGTCGATTCGATTCTTTTCAATTCGATTCTATTCTTTTCGATTAATTTAGATTCGATTCAATTCCATTTGACACAATTCAATTATTTTCAATTCAATTCGATTATTTTCTATTCGATTCGAGTCGATTCGGTTATTTTTGATTCTTTTCGATTTGATTATTTTCAATTTGATTCGATTCTGTTCAATTCAATTTGATTTGATTATTTTCGATTCTTTTTATTCGATTCGATTCAATTTGAATATTTCCATTTCGATTTGATTCTTTTCAATTCGATTCGATCTTGTTCAAATCGATTCGATTCTTTTCGATTCTTTTCAATTCGATTAGATTCAATTCCATTATTTTCGATTCAATTCAATTCTTTTTGTTTCGATTCGATTATTTTCGAATCGATTCGATTATTTTTGATTCTTTTCGATTCGATTAAATTCGATTGTTTTCGATTCAATTCGATTTGTTTCGATTATTTTCAAATCGATTCGATTATTTTCGATTCTTTTTGATTTGATTCAATTCAATTCGATCATTTTCGATTCGATTCGATTCGATTCCGTTATTTTCTAATCGATTCGATTATTTTCAATTCTTTTCGATTCGATTCAATTCGATCATTTTCGATTCGATTCGATTCGATCATTTTCGATTCGATTCCATTTGTTTCGAATATTTTGGAGTCTTTTCGATTCGGTTCGAGTATTTTCTATACGTTTCAATTCTCTTCGATTCAATTCGATTATTTTGGATTCGATTCGATTCTTTTCAATTCCTTTCCATTCGATTCAATTCGATTTTTTTCTATTCGATTCGATTATTTTTGAATCAATTCCATTATTTTCTATTCTTTTCGATTCGAGTCGATTCAATTCGATTGTTTTCAATTCAATTCGATTCTTTTCGATTCGATTTGATTATTTTCATATCGATTCGATTATTTTCGATTCTTTTCGATTCGAATCAATTCTCTTTGATCATTTTCTATTCGATTCGATTCTTTTTGATTTGATTCGATTGTTTTCGAATCGATTCGATTATTTACGATTCTTTTCGATTCGATTCGAGTCAATTCGATCATTTTCGATTCAATTCAATTTGATTCGTGTCGATTCGATTATTTTCAATTCTTTTCGAGTCGATTCGATTATTTTCGATTCTTTTCAATTGAGGAAGGTCGTTGGAAATCGCTGTTTTCAACTCAGATACACCTGAGAACAGGCCCGACGCTTCCACATGCTTTTCTCACCACCTCTCCCAGCGCCTAACATAAGGATGTTAGCGGCTTCGTCTACAGGCAGTCAGGATGCGGGAGGGTCCTGCCCTGAACTCAGCTCTCACAAGGAAGCATCCTTAGAAGCCAGTTTTCAACCAACTGTGTTCTTATGACTGTGGTGTCCTTCTAATGTAACCTATACTTGGTCACTCCAGTCCCCAACTGGGTCTCAGCTGGACCTGGTGCCTCTGGTACTTAGCTTGGCCTCACTTGGACCAGGTGACTGTGTTCCCACCTGGGCCTCAACTGGTCTTATGACATTTATCCCCCCTGGGCCTCAGCAGACCAGGTGACTCTGTTCCACCTGGGCCTCACCTGGACCTGGTGAATCTGGCCCCCTCCTGGGTATGACCTGGACCTGGTGACTCTGGTCCTCATGTGTGCCTCACCTGGAACCTGGTGACTCTTGTACCCACCTGGGCATCATCGGGATATGGTTACTCTGTTTCCCCAGTGAGACTCTGGAACATTTAACTTTGGTCCTCACCTGGGCCTCACCTGGACCTGGTGTCTCTGCTGTTCTTCTAGGCTCACATGTACCTGGTGACTCCAGTCCCCCTTCCACCCCGGGCCTCACCTGCATTTGGTGACTCTGGTCCTCAGCTTGGTTTCACCTGGACCTGGTGACTGTGGTCCCCACCTTGGCCTCACCCGGACCTGCTGACTCTGGTTCCCACCTGGGCCTCATCTGTACCTGGTGATCGGGTTCTCACATGGACCACACCTAGACCTGGTGACCGTGTTGTCCTTCTAGACTCAGCTTTCACTGGTAACTCTGGTCTCCACCTGGGCCTCACCTGGCCCTGTGAATCAGGTCCCCACTTGGTCCTTAAGTGGACCTGGTGACTCTGGTCCTGAGGTGGACATCATTGGCACATGGTTATTGTGTTCCCCACCTGGGCCTCCGCTGGACCTGCTGATTCTGGTCTGCACCTGAGACTCACCTGGATCTGGTGACTGTGGTCCCCACCTGGGCCTCACTTGGACCTGGTGACTCTGATCCCCATCTGGGCCTCACCCTGCCCTGTTGACTCTGGTCCTCAACTGGGCATAATTGGGACCCGGTTACTGTGTTCCACAACTGGGCCTCACCTGAACCAGGTGACTCTGGTCTCCCTCTGGGTCTCACCCTGACCTGGTGACTGTGAACCCCACTTTGGCCTGATTTGGATCTGCTGACTCTGGTTGCCACATGTGCCTCACCTCGAACTGTTGACTCTGGTTCTTTCAAGGACCTTCCCTGAACCTGGAGATTCTGGTCCCCACCTGGGCCTCACCTGGATGTGGTGACTGTTGTCACCACCTGGGACTCACCTGGACCTGATTACTGTGTTCCACACCTGGGTCTCACGTAGACCTGGTGACCATGGTCCCCAGCCGGCCTCACACGGACCTGTTGCCTCTGGTCCCCACCTGGGCCTCACATGTACCTGGCTACTCTGGTCCTCACCTGGGCCTCATCTGGACCTGGTGACTCTGGTCCCCAACTGGGCCTCACCTGGATCTGGTGACTCTGGTCCCCACCTGGACCTCTCCTGGACCTGGTGACTCTCTTTCCAACATGGACCTCACCTGGATCTGGTGACTCTGGTCCTCAGCTTGGCCTCACCTGGACCTGGTGACTCTCATCCCCACTTTGACCTAACTCAGACCTGGTGAATCTCGTCCCCAGCTATGCCTCAACTCAACCTGATGAATCTGGTCCTCACGTGGGCCTCACATGGACCTGGGACTCAGCTGGATATAGTGGCTCTGGTTCCCACATGGGGCTCACCTGATACTGGTGACTGTGGTCTCCTTCTATGCCTCACCAGGACCTGGTGATTCTGATCCCCATCTGGGCCTCACATGGCCCTAGTGACTCTGGTCCTCACCGAGGCATCATTGGGACCTGGATACTCTTTTGCACACCTGGGTTCACTTTGACCGGGGACCTCTGGTCCCACTCTGGGCCTCACCCTTAACTGGTTACTCTGGTCCCCCCCTGGGTGTCACCTGGCCCGGGACTCTGGTCCCCCTATGGGCCTCACCCTTACCTGGTGACTCTGGTCCCCACCTGGGCTTCACTTGGACCTGGTGAATCTGGTCCTTACCTGGTCCTCACCTGGACATGGTGACTCTGGGCATCACCTGGGTCTCACCTGGGCTTGGTGAATCTTGTCGCCACCTGGGCCTCACCTGGACCTCGTGACCATAGTCCCCACCTGGGCCTCACCTGGATCTGTGGCGCTGGTTCCCATATGGGGCTCTCCTGGACCTGGTTCCTGTGGTCTCCTTCTTGGCCTCACCTGGAACTCGTGACCCCGATCCATATTTGGGCCTCACCTGGACCTGGTGACTCTAGTCCTTACCTGGGCATCATTGGGACCTGGTTCCTCTCTTCTACACCTGGGCCTCACCTGACCTGGTGACTCTGGTCTCCCTCTGGACCTAACCCTGACCTGTTGACTGTGGTCCCACCTGGGCCTCACCAGGACCAGGTGACTGGTTCCCACATGGACCTCACCTGGACCTGGTGAATCTGGTCCTCACATGGGCAACATGGGACCTGGTTACTCAGTTCCACATCGAGGCCTCACCTGGACCTAGTGACTCTAGTCCCACACTGGGCCTCACCCTGACGTGGTGACTCTGGGCCCACGAGGATGTCACCTGGACCAGGTGACTCTGGTCCCCCTCTGGGCCTCACCCAGAGCTGGGGAGACTGGGCCTCAATTGGGCCTCGACTGGACCTGGTGAATCTACTCCTCACTTGGGCCTTGTCTGGACCTTGTTACTCTGGTCCCACCTGGGCATCATTGGGACACGGTTACTCTGTTCCCCACCTGGGACTCACCTGGACCTGATAACTTTGATCTACACTTTGCCTTACCTGGCCCTGATGACTGGGCCCCATCTGGGCCTCAATCTGGACCTGCTGACTGTGGTCCCTCCCCAGCTGGGTGTCACCTGGATCTGTTGACTCTCATTCGCACATGAACCACACCTGGACCGGGTGACTGCGGTGTCCTTCTAGCCTCACATTTACCTGGTTACTCCGGTCCCGACAAGGGCCTCACCTGGATCTGGTGACTCTGGCCTGCAGATTGGCATCACCTGGACCTGGTGAGTGTGGTTACCACCTGGGCCTCACCCATACCTGGTGACTCAGGTCCCCATGTGGGCCTCACATGGACCTGGTAAATCCAGTCCTTACCTGGTCCTCACCCAGACCTGGTGACTCTGGTCACCACCTGGGCCTCACCTGGACCTGGTGAATCTGGTCCCCATCTGGGCCACACGAGGACCTGATTGCTGTGGACTCCTTCTTGGCCTCACCTGGAACTGGTGACTCTGGTCCTCACCTGGGCATCATTGGTTGCTGGTTACTCTCTTCCACACCTGAGCCTCACCTGGACATGATGACTCTCGAACCCCTCTGGGCCTCACCCTGACCTGGTGACTCTGGTCCTCAACTGAGCCTCACCTGGACCTAGTGAATATCCTCCCCACCTGGCTTCATCTGGACCTGGTGACTCTAGTCGCTACCTGAGCATCATCGGGACATGGTTACTCTATTTCCCTTGGGACTTACCTGGACCTGGTAACTCTGGTCCTCACTTTGGCCTCTTCTGTACCTGGTGACACTGGCCCCACCTGGGCCTCACCTGGAACTGGTGACTGTGCTTCCCACCGGGACCTCACCTGGACCTCATGTCTCTGGTCCCCACCTGGGTCTCACCTGGACCTGGTGTCTCTGGTACCCACCTGGGTATCATCAGAACATGGTTACTCTGTTCCCTAACTGGGACCCACCTGGACCTATTAACTCTGGTCTTCACCTGGGATACACCTGGACATGGTGACAGTGGTTCCCACCTGGGTCCCACCTGGACCTGGTCAATCTGGGCCCACCTGGGCCTCACCTGTACCTGGAGACTCACATTCCCACATTGACCTCATGTGGACCTGGTGGCTGTAGTGTTTCTAGCGTCTCATGTACCTGGTGACTCTGGTCCCCACCAGGGCCTCACCTGGACCTGGTGAGTGTGGTTGCCACCTGCACCTCACCTGGACCTGGTGATTCTTGTCCCCAACGGGGCCTCACCAGGACCTGGTGACTCTGGTCACCAACTGTGCCTCACCTGGCCCCGGTGACTCTGGTCCCCACCTGGACCTGGTGATAGTGGTCCCCACCTGGGCCTCACCTGGACCTGATGACTCTGATCCCCACCTGGGCCTCACCTGAGTCTTACTGGGACCTGGTGACTCTGGCCCTCAGCTTGGCATCACCTGGATCTGGTAACTGGTCCCCACCTGGGCCTCACCTGGACCTGGTGTCTCTGGTACCTATTTAGAAATCATCAGGACAGGGTTTCTCTGATCCCCATCTGGGACACACCTGGATCTGTTAACTTTGGTCCTCACCTGGCCTCACCTGCACCTGGTGGCTCTGGTTCCCACATGGGCCTCACTTGGACCTTGTGTGTCTCCTTTCCTTCTAGGCTCATCTGTACCTGGTGACTCCGGTCCCCACCTGGGCCTCACCTGGAACTGGTGACTCTGGTCTTCTGCTTGGCCTTACCTGGATCTGGTGACTGTATTCCCCACCTGGGCCTCACCCGGACCTGGTGAATCTGTTTCCCACCTGGGCTCACCTGGATATGGTGATTCTGGTCTCATCCTGAGCCTCTTCTGGATCTTATTTCTGTGGTCCCCACATGGGCCTCACCTGGATATGGTGCCTCTCGTTCTCACATCAGGTTCACCTGGGCATGGTGACTGCGATACCCTTCTTGGCCTCACCCGAACCTGGTGACTCTGAGCACCATCTGGGCCATACCTTGACTTGGTCGCTCTGGTCCTGACCTGGGTGTCTTTGGGACCTGGTTAATCTGTTCTACACCTGGGCTTCACCTGGACCAGGGGATTCTGGTCCCCTTCTGGGCTGCTCCTTAACCTGGTGACTCTGGTCCCCTCCTGGGCCTCACCTGGACCGGTTGACTCTGGTCCTCAGCTTGGCCTCACCTGGACCGGCTGAGTGTGGTTGCCACCTGGGTCTCACCCGGACCTGGCAACTCTGGTTCCAACCGGGGCCTCCCCCAGATCTGGTCAATCTGGTCCTTACCTGTTCCTACCCAGACCTGGTGACTCTGGTCATCACCTGGGCTGCAAATGGACCTGGTGGCTCTGGTTCCCACATGGGGCTCACCTGGATTGGGGTCCTGTCGTCTCCTTCTAGGCCTCACCTGGACATGGTGACTCTGGTCACCAACAGTGCCTCACCTGGCCCCGGTGACTCTGATCCCCAACCGGACCTGATGACGGTGGTCCCCACCTGGCCCTCACCTGGACCTGATGACTCTGATCCTCACCTGGGCCTCACCTGAGTCTTACTGGGATCTGGTGACTCTGGCCCTCAGCTTGGCCTCACCTGGATCTGGTAAGTGGTCCCCACCTGGGCCTCACCTGGACCTGGTGTCTCTGGTGCCTATCTAGGCATCATCAGGACAGGGTTTCTCTGATCCCCAACTGGGACACACCTGGATCTGTTAACTTTGGTCCTCACCTGGCCTCACCTGCACCTGGTGGCTCTGGTTCCCACATGGACCTCACCTGGACCTTGTGTCTCTCATTTCCTTCTAAGCTCATCTGTACCTGGTGACTCCAGTCCCCACCTAGGCCGACCTGGAACTGGTGACTCTGGTCCTCTGCTTGGCCTTACCTGGATCTGGTGACTGTGTTCCCCACCTGTGCCTCACCTGGATCTGGTGACTGTGTTCCCCACCTGGGCCTCACATGGACCTGGTGAATCTGTTTCCCACCTGGGCTCACCTGGACCTGGTGACTCTGATCCCTTAGGGAGAGACTCTGATCCCTTAGGAAGAGACTTTAATCCAGGGAATGGTTCTCTGAACAAGTCCTGGGAAAATGTATCCTAAGTTATTTTTTTAAAGATTTATTTATTTATTCATTCAGAGAGAGCAAGAGAAAGGAAGAGACACAGGCAGAGGGAGAAGCAAGCTCCATGCAGGAAGCCTGATGTGGGACTCAATCCCACTCTCCAGGATCACAACCTGGGCTGCAGGCGGCACTAAACCGCTGCGCCACCAGGGCTACCCTTTTTTTTTTTTAAAGATTTATTTAGTATCCTAAGTTATTTGAAAAGGAGTAGTCAAATAAGGAGTTCAGAATTGAGAAAAATATTAAAATCATTTGAGGAAAGTAAAGGTGTTGATCACCGAAGTGGGTTTCTTGTAATTTACTCACTTATAGCTTGTATATTCTGCACAAAAAAAAAAGAAAGGGAAGGAACCCCATGTGCTTGAAGTCATCAATTTCATCTGTAAAAAGGAAATAATACCACTTGTCCCACAACACTGTTGTGAGGATTAGAAGTGATGGCTGTTGATGTAAAGAGTTCCTAGATCCAGTCACCATAAAATGTAAAAACAACACATTTTATTAATATAGCTACCAATATAGCTGCAATATACTTTTTATTTTATTTATTTATTTATGTATTTATTATTTATTTAATTATTTGTTTATTTATTTATTTATCCATTCATTTGAGAGAGAGAGAGAAACACAGAGAGAGAGGGAGAGAGGCAGAGACACCGGCAGAGGGAGAGGCAGGCTCTACGCAGGGAGCCCAAAGTGGGACTCCATCCTGGGTATCCAGCATCATGCCCTGGGAAGAAGGCAGTGCTAAACGGCTGAGCCACCCAGGCTGCCCTTTTTAAATTCTTCTTAAAACACACAATTTGACTTCTTTCTAACAAAGTTTAATGTGAGTTGGTGTACCTATCAATTAAAAGCTATAGGGTATGGATCCCAGGCTACCCCTAAGGTGCATGTTCAGAGCCCTTCCAACTCCTCAAAGTACAGCCTGGAAACCACCGAGCTGGTCTCAGGCCACATCCATAGCTGTGGGAACCAAGTGCCAGAGGCAGTCAGGATTTACTGGATCAGAAACCCAGTTCTCTCCTGAAGCATCTGAGTCAGGGAATTGGTTTCTCTCAGGGCAGGGTGAAAAAACCTTATGCGATCCCAAGAAAAATGCTTAGCGTGTTTTTGTTGGTTTCTTTTTTCTCATGTTGCTTGGCTGTTTCTCTTGTCACATCGCCCTACTTCCTATGGGAATTAGTTTTGGAAAGAAATCACTCACATAATGAAAATGATCTAGAAACTCAGGTTAACAAAATTTTCTAGCCAGTGTGGATATGTGTGATTCACAGTTCCTTTAAGCTGACAGATGTTTGTTTGCACAAATCATTAACAACTTTTAATAAACGGACTTTACTGTTCACTGCTAAAAATATTCCTGTCAGAGGGGCAAGATGGCCGAAGAGTAGGGTCCCCAAGTCACCTGTCCCCACCAAATGACCTAGCTAACTTTCAAATCATCCTGAAAACCTATTAATTTGGCCTGAGATTTATAGAGAGTACAGCTAGAGTTCGCATTTCTATCAAGGCGGTTCCCACCTGTGCCTCACTTGGACCTGGTGACTGTGGTTCCCATCTGGGCCTCAGCCAGAACTCGTGACTACAGTCCCCAACTGGGACTCACCTGGGCCTAGTGACTCTGGTCCCCTTCTTGGCCTCATGTGGACCTGGCGACTGTGGTCTCCACCTTGACCTCACCTGGACCTGGTGACTCTGGTCTCCAACTGGGTGTTGCCTGGACATGGTAGCTGTGGACTTCATCTGGACGTGGTGACTGTGGTCCCCGCTGGGCCTCACCATACCTGGTGACTGGGCTCAGCTACCAATGACTAGGATCCAGGATGGACCATTTGTTGCTAGTGATACCGGGACCATCCCCAGGTTCTCACTTGTTCCTGGTGACTATGGTCCTTGTCTGGGCTGACCTGGCTCATCCTTGGCTCTGATCCTCTCCTGGGCCTCCCCTGCTCTTGCAGGTATGGTCCACCCTCTCGTGGGTGTGTATTGTCTATGGTCCCTTCTGGGCCTCACCTGATGGTAGTGGACCACGATATTGGCCCTTTGCAAGGCCAGCAGGGTCTCCGAGTCCTCCTGCATGGTGCTGGAAACCAAACACATCCAAGAATGATGGCGCATGAGAACCTTCCGAAGACACATGCGTCAGGGTGCTCCCTGAGGACAGGTCCCCCGCCATCTGACCGGAGTGGGGACAACCCCATAGTCCTGAGGGGCACAGGCTGGGCTGGACCATCACACACGGGCCCTCACTGCCTGTCTGTCACTCGCGCACCTACAGTCCACCTTCCCAGCCACTGTCCCAGGACACGCCGTCAGGCTGGGATGACAGAGTGCTCCCACCCCAGTATCAGGAGCACACGGGTGGGGGACCCAAGAGGCTCTGGGAAACTGCCGATCGATGCTCAGGTGATGTGTCCCAGCCCAGAGGAGATCGAAGGTTTCTCTTAGATTCCACAAGCACAAAGAACAAGGGGAGATAGCAATGGACTGGACTTCATCAAAATTCAAACCTGATGCCAGCAAGAGTGCGACCCAACTCCCCACCCTGAGGGCAACGATGCGTGAATAGCCTGAGGGGGATCTGGGGGGAGCACGAGGGACTTCACTTCCAGTGAGTGAAGAGCAAGCGTGCTCACCGGCCAGGGGGACCCAGCAGACACTGACCGTCCTTCTCTGACCACAGGGTGGGGCATGGGGGTGTCATCCCTGTTGGGGTCCATGCACCTAGGATGGGCTAGAAAGGTCATGTATTGGGTCTTTCTGCACAGCACAGGGCTTAAAGGGGAGCGGGGGTCCTGGGGGAGCTGCCAAACTCCAACCAAAACCTCCTTCCCTGGACAGGGCCTAAGGGGGCCGCCCTCACCCTGTGGGGCTGTGGAAGGGATGCAGCAGGTGCTCACGGTCATCGCATTGGGGTCGGCGTGTTTTGAACCCCAGCCCGGGAGGCCAGCGCCCCCACCCATACCAACAGGCCCCAGAGTGGCCCGTGGGGTGCCGGCATCAGTGGCCACTCACCTGTGACCTGTCACTGTATGAGCGCCTCCTCTTGATGTACTGGGGTATTGGGGTGATTGGGAGAGTTGGGGAACTGGGGAGAGTGGGAGTTCTGGGGTACTGGGGAGAGTGGGAGAGTTGGGGTAATGAGGAGAGTGGGAGTACTGAGCTACTAGAGAGAGCGGGAGAGTCGGGTCCTGTGAGCCAGATCCAGAGCACAAGTGCTTCTGAAGGTCTGTTGAGGCACAGTGAGCGCCAGGCAGCGGTGGAACCCGGGGACGGTACAGTTCCACCCACAGTGGGGTCCCAAATCATGACTGTGGGCAGGCAGTATCCAATCAGCACTTAGCCCTTCACCCTGAAGGCTAGGGTCCCGGGGGAGGGTACTCTCCACTCGCCGGGTGGGACGGGGATGCAGGCACCCTCCCACATCACAGTTCCCATCTTCGGGCCCTGCGGGCCTTCCGCCCTTCTAGGCAGACTGGGGGTCAAAGATGTCCCCCTGACCCCCAGAGTTCAGAACATTGGGTTGCACTTAAGAATATTTGAGGGGCTCCTGGGTGGTTCAGTCAGTTCCACGTCAACACTTTAGTTTGTTTCAGGTCAGGATTTCGAGGTTGTAGCATGGAGCCTTGGGTGGGGTTCGGGCTCCTGTGGCTGAGGAGTCCGCTCCAGGTTCCCCCTCTCCCTTGGCCCCTCCCCACTGCACCCTCTATCAAGTAAATCTTCTCAATATCAACATGAAGACATGTGAGCATCTTTATCCCCTCTGCAGAGGTGCCTTCGTGTGTGTAACCACCGTGTAAATGCCTTTCACAGACCCACCGGGAGTCCTACCAGAAACCCCTATTCCTTGATATTTATTGAAGTACAGTTGACACACAAGGTGACAGTCGTTTTATGGCTACAACTAGTTACTGGACAATTCTGTGCCTTACTCAGCTCTCCCCATGAGAAGTGGCATCACCGTCTGTCCCCGTACAAAGTTGTCACAATAGTACTGACTCTATTCCCTAGGCTGTACTTTCTAAATTTCTGTGACTTATTTATTTGAGAACCAGACGCTTATAGCTGTTACTATTGTTCATCTATGTTGACCATGTCCTACTCATGACCCCGCTGTCCATCAGTCAGCAGGATCCATCACATTAACCAGAGAAAGGACATGGGGCAGCCTGGATGGTTCAGCAGGTTAGCACCTGCCTTCAGCCCAGGGCGTGATCCTGGAGTCCTGAGATTGAGTCCCATGTCGGGTTCCCTACATGGAGCCGCCTTCACCCTCTGCCTGTGTCTCTGCCTCTCTCTTTCTCTGCCTCTCTCTCTCTCTCTGTCTCTCAAGGATATGTAAATAAAATCTTTTTAAAAAAGAAAAACAAGAGAAAGGACAAAAAGCATAGGATCCTGTCAAGAGTTGCAGAAAAAGCATTTGACAAAATACTACATCAAAAGCCTAGTGGGGAGGAGGGGGCAAGATGGCGGAAGAGTAGGATCCCCAAATCACCTGTCCGCACCAAATTACCTAGATAACCTTCAAATCATCCTGAAAATCTACGAATTCGCCCTGAGGTTTAAAGAGAGACCAGTTGGAACGCTACAGTGAGAAGAGTTCGCGCTTCTAGCAAGGTAGGAAGACGGGGAAAAAGAAATAAAGACACAAAAGGCCTCCCAGGGGGAGAGACCCGCGAGGAGCGGGGCTGAGGCCGGGGCGAGTGTCCCCAGGACAGGAGAGCCCCGTCCCCGTCCTGGAGGAGCAGGAGCTACACCGACCTTCCCGGGCGGAGAGGGGCCCGCAGGGAGTTAGAGCAGGACCCAGGAGGGCGGGGATGCCCTCGGGCTCCCAGGGACACTAACAGACACCTGCTGCACGCCCAGGAGAGTGCACCGAGCTCCCTAAGGGCTGCAGCGCGCACAGCGGGACCCGGAGCAGCTCGGAGGGGCTCGGGCGGCGGCTCCGGCTCCGGCTCCGCGGAGGGGGCTGCGGGGCTCCGGGAACAGCTCAGCGGCAGCGGCTCCCGCAGAGGAAGAGGCTCCGCGGAGGGGGCTGCGCGGCTCCGGGAACAGCTCCGTGGCAGCGGCTCCCGCAGAGGAAGAGGCTCCGCGGGGAGGGGGCTGCGCAGCTCCGGGAACAGCTCCGAGGCAGCGGCTCCCGCAGAGGAAGAGGCTCCGCGGGGAGGGAGCTGCGCGGCCCCGGGAACAGCTCCGAGGCGGCGGCTCCTGCAGAGGAAGAGGCTCCCCCGGAGGGGGCTGCGCGGCTCTGGGAACAGCTCCGCGGCGGCGGCTCCCGCAGAGGAAGAGGCTCCGCGGGGAGGGAGCTGCGCGGCCCCGGGAACAGCTCCGAGGCGGCGGCTCCTGCAGAGGAAGAGGCTCCCCCGGAGGGGGCTGCGCGGCTCTGGGAACAGCTCCGCGGCGGCGGCTCCCGCAGAGGAAGAGGCTCCGCAGGGAGGGGGCTGCGCGGCTCCGAGGACAGCTCCGCGGCAGCTGCTCCCGCAGAGGAAGAGGCTCCGCGGGGAGGGGGCTGCGCGGCTCCGAGAACAGCTCCCCCAGAAGACCAGCTGGACAGACAAGGTCCAGGGGAAGTCAAGGGACTTAAAGAAGACGGAATCAGAAGATACTCCCCCGTGTGTTTTGTATTTTTGGGTTTTTTTTGTTTTTTGTCTTTTGAGTTCTTTTTTGTTTTTGTTTTTTCTTTTTCCTTTTGATTTCTGATTGCTTCCCCCACCCCTTTTTTTTCTTCACCTTTCTTTTTCCTTCTCTTCTCTTTTTTCATTCTTTCTTCCTTTTCTCTTGTTTCCTCTTCTTTTTCTCTTTTCTTTCCTTCTCCCTCTCTCTTTTTTTCTTTTCCTAATACAACTTGCTTTTGGCCACTCTGCACTGAACAAAATGACTAGAAGGAAAACCTCACCTCCAAAGAAAGAATCAGAAACAGTCATCTCTCCCACAGAGTTACAAAATCTGGATTACAATTCAATGTCAGAAAGCCAATTCAGAAGCACTATTATACAGCTATTGGTCTCTCTAGAAAAAAGCATAAAGGACTCAAGAGACTTTATGACTGCAGAATTTAGATCCAATCAGGCAGAAATTAAAAATCAATTAAACAAGATGCAATCCAAACTAGAAGTCCTAACGACGAGGGTTAACGAGGTGGAAGAACGAGTGAGTGACATAGAAGACAAGTTGATGGCAAAGAGGGAAACTGAGGAAAAAAGAGACAGGCAATTAAGAGACCATGAAGACAGATTAAGGAAATAAACGACAGCCTGAGGAAGAAAAACCTACGTTTAATTGGGGTTCCCGAGGGCGCCGAAAGGGACAGAGGGCCAGATTATGTATTTGAACAAATCCTAGCTGAAAACTTTCCTAATCTGGGAAGGGAAACAGGCATTCAGATCCAGGAAATAGAGAGATCCCCCCCTAAAATCAACAAAACCCGTTCAACACCTCGACATCTAATAGTTAAGCTTGCAAATTCCAAAGATAAAGAGAAGATCCTTAAAGCAGCAAGAGACAAGAAATCCCTGACTTTTATGGGGAGGAGTATTAGGGTAACAGCAGACCTCTCCACAGAGACCTGGCAGGCCAGAAAGGGCTGGCAGGATATATTCAGGGTCCTACATGAGAAGAACATGCAACCAAGAATACTTTATCCAGCAAGGCTCTCATTTAAAATGGAAGGAGAGATAAAGAGCTTCCAAGACAGGCAGGAACTGAAAGAATATGTGACCTCCAAACCAGCTCTGCAAGAAATTTTAAGGGGGACTCTTAAAATTCCCCTTTAAAAAGAAGTTCAGTGGAACAATCCACAAAAACAAGGACTAAATAGACATCATGATGACACTAAACTCATATCTTTCGATAGTAACTCTGAACGTGAACGGGCTTAATGACCCCATCAAAAGGCGCAGGGTTTCAGACTGGATAAAGAAGCAGGACCCATCTATTTGCTGTCTACAAGAGACTCATTGTAGACAGAAGGACACCTACAGTCTGAAAATAAAAGGCTGGAAAACCATTTACCATTCGAATGGTCCTCAAAAGAAAGCAGGGGTAGCCATCCTTATATCAGATAAACTAAAATTTACCCCGAAGACCATAGTGAGAGATGAAGAGGGACACTATATCATACTTAAAGGATCTATTCAACAAGAGGACTTAACAATCCTCAATATATTTGCCCCGAATGTGGGAGCTGCCAAATATTTAAACCAATTATTAACCAAAGTAAATAAATACTTGGATATTAATTCAATTATACTTGGGGAATTTAATCTAGCTCTTTCAATACTAGATAGATCTGCTAAGCACAATATCTCCAAAGAAATGAGAGCTTTAAATGATACACTGGACCAGATGGACTTCACAGACATCTACAGAACTTTACATCCAAACTCAATTGAATACACATTCTTCTCAAATGCACACGGAACTTTCTCCAGAATAGACCACATACTGGGTCACAAATCGTGTCTGAACCGATACCAAAAGATTGGGATCATCCCCTGCATATTCTCAGACCATAATGCCTTGAAATTAGAACTAAATCACAACAAGAAGTTTGGAAGGACCTCAAACACATGGAGTTTAAGGACCATCCTACTAAAAGACGAAAGGGTCAACCAGGAAATTAAGGAAGAATTAAAAAGATTCATGGAAACTAATGAGAATGAAGATACAACTGTTCAAAATCTTTGGGACGCAGCAAAAGCAGTCCTAAGGGGGAAATACATCGCAATACAAGCAGCCATTCAAAAAATGGAAAGAACTCAAATACAAAAGCTAACCTCACACATAAAGGAGCTAGAGGGAAAACAAAAGATGGACCCTACCCCCAGCAGAAGAAGAGAGTTAATTAAAATTCGGGCAGAACTGAATGAAATCGAGACCAGAAGAACTGTGGAACAGATCAACAGAACCAGGAGTTGGTTCTTTGAAAGAATTAATAAGATAGATAAACCATTAGCCAACTATATTAAAAAGAAGAGAGAGAAGACTCAAATTAATAAAATCATGAATGAGAAAGGAGAGATCACTACCAACACCAAGGAAATACAAACGATTTTAAAAACATATTATGAACAGCTATATGCCAATAAATTAGGCAATCTAGAAGAAATGGACGCATTCCTGGAAGGCCACAAACTACCAAAACTGGAACAGGAAGAAATAGAAAACCTGAACAGACCAATAACCAGGGAGGAAATTGAAGCGGTCATCAAAAACCTCCCAAGACACAAGAGTCCAGGACCAGATGGCTTCCCAGGGGAATTCTATCAAACGTTTAAAGAAGAAATCATACCTATTCTACTAAAGCTGTTTGGAAAGATAGAAGGAGATGGAGTACTT
Source organism: Urocyon cinereoargenteus (assembly GCA_032313775.1). Lineage (NCBI taxonomy): Eukaryota > Metazoa > Chordata > Mammalia > Carnivora > Canidae > Urocyon > Urocyon cinereoargenteus. The sequence continues at coordinate 1,906,042 of JAVLSZ010000045.1, forward strand.
CCAAATTCGTTCTATGAGGCCAGCATCACCTTAATTCCAAAACCAGACAAAGACCCCACCAAAAAGGAGAATTACAGACCAATATCCCTGATGAACATGGATGCAAAAATTCTCAACAAGATACTAGCCAACAGGATCCAACAACACATTAAGAACATTATTCACCATGACCAAGTAGGATTTATCCCCGGGACACAAGGCTGGTTCAACACTCGTAAAACAATCAATGTGATTCATCATATCAGCAAGAGAAAAACCAAGAACCATATGATCCTCTCACTGGATGCGGAGAAAGCATTTGACAAAATACAGCATCCATTCCTGATCAAAACTCTTCAGAGTGTAGGGATAGAGGGAACTGTCCTCGACATCTTAAAAGCTATCTACGAAAAGCCAACAGCAAATATCATTCTCAATGGGGAAGCATTGGGAGCCTTTCCCCTACGATCAGGAACAAGACAGGGATGTCCACTCTCACCACTGCTTTTCAACGTAGTATTGGAAGTCCTAGCCTCAGCAATCAGACAACAAAAAGACATTAAAGGCATTCAAATTGGCAAAGAAGAAGTCAAACTCTCCCTCTTCGCCGATGACATGATACTCTACATAGAAAATTCAAAAGCCTCCACCCCAAGATTGTTAGAACTCATACAGCAATTTGGTAGTGTGGCAGGATACAAAACCAACACGCAGAAATCAATGGCATTTCTATACACTAACAATGAGACTGAAGAAAGAGAAATTAAGGAATCAATCCCATTTACAATTGCACCCAAAAGCATAAGATACCTAGGAATAAACCTAACCAAAGAGGTAAAGGATCTATACCCTAAAAACTATAGAACACTTCTGAAAGAAATTGAGGAAGACACAAAGAGATGGAAAAATATTCCATGCTCATGGATTGGCAGAATTAATATCGTGAAAATGTCAATGTTACCCAGGGCAATTTACACGTTTAATGCAATCCCTATCAAAATACCATGGACTTTCTTCAGAGAGTTAGAACAAATTATTTTAAGATTTGTGTGGAATCAAAAAAGACCCCGAATAGCCAGGGGAATTTTAAAAAAGAAAACCATATCTGGGGGCATCACAATGCCAGATTTCAGGTTGTACTACAAAGCTGTGGTCATCAAGACAGTGTGGTACTGGCACAAAAACAGACACATAGATCAATGGAACAGAATAGAAAATCCAGAAGTGGACCCTCAAGTTTATGGTCAACTAATATTTGATAAAGGAGGAAAGACTATCCATTGGAAGAAAGACAGTCTCTTCAATAAATGGTGCTGGGAAAATTGGACATCCACATGCAGAAGAATGAAACTAGACCACTCTCTTTCACCATACACAAAGATAAACTCAAAATGGATGAAAGATCTAAATGTGAGACAAGATTCCATCAAAATCCTAGAGGAGAACACAGGCAACACCCTTTTTGAACTTGGCCACAGTAACTTCTTGCAAGATACATCCATGAAGGCAAAAGAAACAAAAGCCAAAATGAACTATTGGGACTTCATCAAGATAAGAAGCTTTTGCACACCAAAGGATACAGTCAACAAAACTAAAAGACAACCTACAGAATGGGAGAAGATATTTGCAAATGACGTATCAGATAAAGGACTAGTTTCCAAGATCTATAAAGAGCTTCTTAAACTCAACACCAAAGAAACAAACAATCCAATCATGAAATGGGCAAAAGACATGAAGAAAAATCTCACAGAGGAAGGCATAGACATGGCCAACATGCACATGAGAAAATGCTCTGCATCACTGGCCATCAGGGAAATACAAATCAAAACCACAATGAGATACCACCTCACACCAGTGAGAATGGAGAAAATCAACAAGGCAGGAAACTACAAATGTTGGAGAGGATGCGGAGAAAAGGGAACCCTCTTACACTGTTGGTGGGAATGTGAACTGGTGCAGCCACTCTGGAAAACTGTGTGGAGGTTCCTCAAAGAGTTAAAAATAGACCTGCCCTACGACCCAGCAATTGCACTGTTGGGGATTTACCCCAGAGACTCAGATGCAATGAAACGCCGGGACACCTGCACCCCAATGTTTCTAGCAGCAATGTCCAAAATAGCCAAACTGTGGAAGGAGCCTAGGTGTCCATCGAAAGATGAATGGATAAAGAAGATGTGGTTTATGTACACAATGGAATATTACTCAGCCATTAGAAATGACAAATACCGACCATTTGCTTCAACGTGGATGGAACTGGAGGGTATTATGCTGAGTGAAGTAAGTCAATCGGAGAAGGACAAACAGTGTATGTTCTCATTCATTTGGGGAATATAAATAATAGCGAAAGGGAATATAAGGGAAGGGAGAAGAAATATGCGGGAAATATCAGCAAGGGAGACAGAACATAAAGACTCCTAACTCTGGGAGACAAACTGGGGATGGTTGAAGGGGAGGGGGGTGGGGGGTGGGCCTGAGTGGGTGGCGGGCACTGATGGGGATACTTGATGGGATGAGCACTGGGAGTTATTCTGTATGTTGATAAATTGAACACCAATAAAAAATTTAAAAAAAAATAAAATAAATAAAATAAAAAAAAGCCTAGTGGGGTTTGAGGAAATTTCTATCAACAGAATAAAGGCCACTAGGAAGGTCCACAAGTGCCTTCATCCTCAAGGGTGAAAACCTGAAATCATCTCCCCTGAGCAGGAACAAGCCAAGGATATCCCTCTCAACGCTGGAAGTCCTAATGTAGTCAACAGACAAGTAACAGCAAAGGTTCCACACCTGGACAGGGGACGTCACACTGTCCCCATTTGCTGAAGACACAGTACTAGAAACAGGAAACCCAAGAGCCTCCACCCAAACCTGATAGAACTAAGGAGTGAGTTCAGTAAAGTCATGGGACACAATCTGACCCTACAGAGCTCAGTAGCCTGGCTGTGTCCCGACAATGAGCACTCAGGAAGGAAATGAAGGACGTGACTTCTTTTTAAGGACCATCACAGAGATTAAATAATGAGACTGATCTGAAGGAGCACAAGACGTGTGCATTGAGCCATACCAGGCTCTGGGAGACGATCCTGGGCTCGTGGGGTGGGACCTCATCTTGTGAAAATGTCCGCAGTTCCTGAAGCCACCCTCAGTTTCAATGTCATTCCAATCAAAATCATGGTGGCAGATCTTAGAAATAGGAAAAAAACCCCATAATATCCATCCACCCCCACAAATGACCCTGGAGAGCAAATCAGTATAGGAGAAGCAAGACAGAGTGGGACGCAGCACTTTCCTATTTCAAAGGATGTCACAGAGACACAGGATAAAGCAGTGTGGTTCTCGGGCCCCCGGCTGGCTCCGTCGGTTAAGCATCCGACTCCTGACCTCACCTCTGGTCCTGATCTCGGGGTCCTGAGTTCTAGCCCTGGGCTGGGCCATGGACGAGGCGTGGTGCCTACTTAAACAAACCAGACCCAAGGTGGGTGGTCCTGTCATAAGCTGAAAGAGAACAGAGAGTCCAGAAGGAAATGTGCTCTGATACAACTGATTTTTTTAACTTAATTTAATTTAAACCCAATGAATTAACGTATAGTGTATTATACTTTCAGGGGAAGAATTCAGGTATTCACCAGTTGGAGATAACAGCAGTGCTCTTGACATAACTTGCCCTCCTTCATGCCGGTACCCTGTTATGCCCTCCCCCCTCTCCACCCCTCAGGCGACCCGCAGTTTGTTTCCTATCATTAAGAGTCTGTATTTCCTGCATCTGTTTTCATTTTATTTGTTTTTCCTTCCCTTCACAGATGTTCATCTGCTTTGCTTCCTTAATTGCACCTATGAATGACACCACATGGTCATTCTCTTTCCCGACTGACTTATTTCACTTAACATGATCCCTCTAGTTCTATCCAAGTCATTGCAAATGGCAAGATTTCCTTCTCTTTGATAGCTGAGTACCATTCCTCTCTCTATGACCATCATGTATCTCCCATCCTCTTTATCCATCATCTGCCGGAGGGCACCGAGGCTCCTCCCACAGTGTGGCTACTGTGGACCCGGCTGCTGTGGACATTGGGGTGCAGGAGTCCCGAGTCTCACTGCATCTGTATCTTCAGAGTGAGCTCCAGGCCATGCACCTGCTGCTCGCAGGGCAGCTCTATTTGTAACTTCCTGAGGAGCCTCCACACTGTTTCCAGGCTGCTCTACTAGCCCACGGTCCTGCCCACAGTGGAAGAGGGTTGAGTGAGTTTTGAAGGACATGGTAAAAGTCTGCTCCACCTTTCATTTCATGTCCTGTGGGTTCCAATTCATTATCCTTAAGTATTTCTGGGGAAGCCGGGTCTTGGGCTCCATTTCAATGAGATGTTTCCGAACCTAACAGGCCACAGCTGGAGCCTGGAAGGAGGCAGGTGCGGCCCAGCAGGGGCATGCCGCCTCCTGAGGGCCTCCTGTAATGCCTGAGCGACACGCAGGGAACACCCTAGCCCAGGCCCCGCTCAGTGGGCACGCATGCGCAGTAGGCCTCTTCCACCTGCACTAACAGGAGCCCAACTGTGCTGGGGTGGCCTGAGGAGGACATGGGGACGCGTCCAAGCTGATGACCCGCAGGCTCCTTAAGACCCACGGTGAGTCTTCAGGGGGACATTGGGCCGAGTTCATGGTGACAGGAGCCCCGGTCTCCTCAGGACCCGCGGTGAGGCTTCAATAAGATGTGGGCCCGCATCCACGCTGACAGGAGCCCCTGGGCCACCTCAGGGCCCGCGCAGAGGCTTCAGTAAATAGTGGGCCCACATCCAGGCAGACAGGAGCCCCTGGGCTGCCTCAGGACATGCGGGGAGGCTTCAGGAAATTGTGGGCCTGAATCCACGCAGATAGGAGGCCCTGGGCCGCCTCAGGACCCACGGGGAGGCTTCAGGAAGATGTGACGCCGTGTCCAATCTGGCAGGAGCTCCCAGGCCCCTCAAGACATAAGTTGAGGCTTCTGGAAGCTGGGTGCTGCATTCACAGTGACAGGAGCCCTGGCCTCCTAAGAGCCCCTGGATACGCTTCAGGAGGACATGGGGCCACGTCACCACAACTGTACTTCTGTTTCTTGATTTGCATCTCTCATCCCCCCTCTGCGCCTTTGCCAGTTTGTTTGGTTTCTTAAAATTCACATGTGAATGCAATTGTATGGTATTTGGTATCTGTCTTTCTCTGATTTCATTTAGGATAGGTCCTTTCCACTTCTCCCACGTCATTGTAAATGGCTTTATTTCATCCCTTCTGATGATCGAGTGATGTCACAGTGTGTATATTTACCACATCGTCTCTGCCCATTCATCTGTCGATGGACATCTGGGCTGTATCCACAGTTTGGCTGTTGTTGATAACACTGCTACAAACACGGGGCAGTGTGTCTCTCTTCAAATCTACTAAACTACTTTTGTATCCTCGGGGTAAATACCTAGCTGTGCAATTTTGGAATTGAAGGGTAGCTCTATTTTTAACTTCTTTTTTTATAATTTTTTATGATAGTCACAGATAGAGAGAGAGAGGGGGGGGAGGGAGAGGCAGAGACACAGGCAGAGGGAGAAGCAGGCTCCATTCACCAGGAGCCCGACGTGAGATTCGATCCCGAGTCTCCAGGATCCCGCCCTTGGCCATAGGCAGGCAACAAAGCACTGCGCCACCCTAGGATCCCCTTTTTTAACTTTTCAAGGACTCTCCACACTGTTTTCCACCATGGCTGCACCTGATCGCATGCCCACCAGGAGTGTAAGGGGGCTCCCCCTTCTCGATAGCCTCCCCAACACCTGTTGTTACTTGTGTTGTTAATTTTAGTCATTCTGATGGCTGTCAGGTGACATCTCATTGTGGTTTTGGTTTGCATTTCCCTGATGATGGGTGACGCTGAGTGTCTTTCCATGTGTCTGGCAGCCATCTGGATGTCTTGTCAGAGACAAAATCCATGCATGTCTTCTGCCAATCTGCGGTTGGATAATTTGTGTTTAGGTTGCTGAGATTTATGTTTGCTTTATGTATTTTGAATACTAACTCTTTATTGGATGTGTTGTTTACAAATATCTCCTCCCATTTTTTATGTTGCCTTTTAGCGTTGGTTGTTTCCTTCACTTTGTGGAAGGTTTTCAATTTGATGAAGTCCCAATAGTATTTTTCCTTTTGTTTCCCTCGCCTCTGAGGCATAACTAGAAAGAAGATCCAATGGCCAATGTCAAAGACATTGCTGCCCATCTTTTCTTCTTTTTATGGTTTCAGGTCTCACATTTAGGTCTTTCATCCATTTTGAATTTATTTTTTATATATATGGTGTAAGAAAGTGGTCCAGTTTCATTCTTCTGCATGTGGCTGCCTGGTTTTCCCAACACCATTTGTTCTTATCCTGGGGTCAGGGTTAGTGTTTGTTGAAGAGACTGTCTTGGTGCCATTGGATATTGCTTCCTGCCTTGTTGTCGATTAATGGATCATAGAGTTACAGGTTTGTATCTGGTTTTGGCTTTCCATTCTGTTCTATTGATCTAAGCGTCTTCTATTTGGAGATTCTTGATTGCTGATTCAATTTCTTTGCTGCTTATCTGTCTGTTCAAGTTTCTTATTTCTTCCTTTTTCATTCTTGCAATGCTATATATATCCATGAATTGATCAATTTATTCCAGGATCTAGGTTGCTGGCATATAATTTTTCACAATGTTCTCTTATAATCATTAGTATTTCTCTAGTGTTGGTTATTATTTCTCTTTTCTCATTTGTGATTTTATTTGGATCCTTTGTCATCTTTTTATCTCTTTTCTTTTTAAAATATTTTGTTTATGTTTTCATGAGAGACACAGAGATGCAGAGGTATAGGCAGAAGGAAAATGAGGCTCCATGCGGGGAGCCTGATGTGGGACTTGATCCTGCAGGACCCCGGGATCATGACCTGAACCAAAACATATATTCAACCCCTGAGGCACCCAGGCATCCAAGATCCTGTTTTTTAAGCCACTCTGATACCCTATATTTTTGATTGAAGCATTCAGTCTATCAGCATTCAGAGTGATTATTGAAAGATATGAACTTAGTGCCCTTGTGTTACTGGTACAGTTTGTGTTTCTGGTGACGTTCTTTTGTCCTTTCTAGTCTTTGTTGCTTTTGGTCTCTTTTTTTCCCCCACTAGAAGAGTCCCTCTTAAAATTCCTAACTGGACTGGTTTAGTGGTCATGAACTCCTTTATATTTTGCCTGTCTGGGAAACTCTTTATCTCTCTTTCTATCCCGAAGGACACACTTGCTGAAGAAAGAACTCATACAAATTGGACACCAATAAAAAGAAAATTAAAAACATAAAATAAATTTTTGCTATTATGATTGAGGAAAAAGGCATTTAGGCGGAAAACCAGAAGCTAAAGAGAGGAGGACAGATTTCACCATCCGTAGCCTTCACAGGGTCCTGGTGTCCTTTCCTAGGAGTGCCCCCACCTCCGTAGTATGCTTCCTGCCCCTCTGCGCTCCTTGCTGGAAACCAGCAGGCACATCTCAGTGCCTCCAGGCCCCCTGCAGTCATGCATTATAGCGTGTTCCATGTATCCTATTGGGGACCACAGCGTCGTATATGTAATCATCTGGTGCTGTTTGACAACACTGGGGGGATTCCGACTTTTGTTGGTTTTGGGGTGTGTGTGTGTCTATCACATGCAGCTATCACGTGCAGCTATCTGATCCTCTGGCTGGGTCACCCAAATGCCGCAGTGGTTGGAACAACATTTCTGGTGCTTGCCCTGGGTGGCTAGCTGGGCTCTCCTGGCCAACCCGGGGCTCGCTCGTGCAGTGATTTTTTGCTGGAGGGTCAGCTGAGCTGGAAGTTCCAGCCTGGCCACATTCCCATGTTTGGCAGTCGGTCCCGCCAAGCTCTGGCTGCTTCTCTTCTCCAGGATGCCTCTCCAGCAGGGAGCCAGACTTTGGGGCCGCCCCGCTGGGAGCTCCTGAGGAGCCGGTTTTCCATGGCGAGGAGACATGGGGCTGCCTTTGTGTGGGAGTCGGTGTGGGGACCAGGCTGGGATTCCTCGGTCCCCTGTGCTGCCTGGCCTTCAGGCTGAGCCCAATGCTCACCCAGCCCCTACTCGCTAGGGCGAGGAGGGTGCCCTACACACGCTGGTGTGAGAGATCCAGCACCACAAGGTGTGCACGCCGTGTCCACCTGGTGGGGGTGGCCCAGGTGCATGAGACGCAAGTGTGGGACCCACGAAATTTAACAAAAATCCCCAATCCCTGGACAAGCAGAGCAGGACTGCTTCCATTTTGTTCTACACCCGTCACCGCCGTTATGACCCACACATGACCTGCTTAAGGCACTGCCCTGCCCTACTCAAGGCACTGGGCACACCCTAATTGGGAAGTGACTCATAACAATGTAACCCTGCTTTGTGCCCCCCAAAACTTTGTGCAGATTTTGATCAAAGTAATAGGCCAGCTCAAGTGAATACAATAGGGTAAGGTATAATTCAATTGGCCACCTGTGTGTGGACCCACATGACTGTGCAACTTTCTGTGTATCCACTGGCCCCTATAAAGCTGCTAAGCCTGTTAGTCTCAGGGTCCAAATCCCTGCTCTGCTGTGGCGGGTGCACTTGGACCCAAGCTCGAGCTTGTAAAGAAACCCTCCTGTGTTTGCATCGGTGTCGGCTCCTTGGTGGTTTGCCGGATTCACAATATAGGGCACAACAAAAGGGCCTGCAGTCCTGACATCTTTTTCAGGGCCCCGCTGACCACCCCGCTGGCCCTCTGTACCCAGGCACACAGGCACGGGGATGTGGGGATGGGAGGAAGTGCCCCGGAACACGGCCAGCCCAGGCCCCCTGGACAGAGGAAGCACAGACCTCCCAGGTCGCTTTGCACAGACCCTGGTGACCTAAGTCTCCCTGGCTGTCACTCTGTCCCAGCCCCTGCTGGCCCTCGTGGCACAGGCTGAGTCCCAGTAAAGTCTGTGGGGTCCTGACCCTGGCGTCTGGCCGCCCCTGGAAGGCACGTGGGGACGTCAGCTGTCTGTGCCTGGCGGCGCCCATGCAGGCACTGATTGGGGCCTGGGTGGTGCCCCCTCCTCCTCTCTGGGAGTCTCTCCACGCCCCATGCACAGTGATTTGGGAGACACAGAAACAGGTTGGCTGTGCATTTTCGCACCACAACAATTTATTGACTTTCTACAGCAAATGGTGTGCATGTTCCGCTGGGGAGGGAGACCTTTCTGTCCTTTAGGGGAGGGTAAGAATCACACGGGGTTGAGGGCGGGTGCTGGAGTCCCCCACCTGGGATCATGTGTGGACCTGGGTGGGGCGTATGTCCTGAGGTTTCACCCTGATAGACGGTTCTGAGGACAGCAGTGCTGAACTGGACCTGCAGCTCATGGGCTCTTGTGATGGGTCCCTGCACAGCAGCTGTATCCCAGCCTCGGGGCCCCTGGGGCCCCAACACCTGTAGGAGCCTGCCTCCTGTGTGGGAGTGGGTGGGACCCACCGACCTACCCCTGCTCTCCCCACCCTGGGGTGTCCCGGGATCCCCAGGGCTGCCCTAGTTCAACGACCTGGATCTGTGGGGAATGCCGAGGGCCCAGGAGGCCACATCCAGCTCTGAGAGGGCTTGCTCAGCCTGGGGCCAGTATCCAGGGCTGCCCAGGTCCATGGGGGGCTGGATCCCATTAGTGTTTGTGTTGGGCCTTGAGGAGGCACAAAGCACCCCGGCCCCCACAGAGCCTGGGGCCAGGCCAGCCCTGGTCCCTCTGAGTTAGGGGCGGTGTCCTGTGCACGGTGTGTCACCCTCCAGGAGGGACAGTGGGCAGAGGCAGGGCACAGTGGGTCCTCTGCATCACTGATCTGCACCCACCCTGTCGGGGGCTCCCTGCTTCCCCTCCTCCCTGCAACCCCTGGGTACCCTAAGAACGGGACACCATGCTTCAGTTGGGAGCAGGGTACCTAGAGAACGCCAGGAAGGCTGAGCATGTCCCACAGGGGGAGCTGCACCTGGTCCATGCTTGGGGACGATGTTGTGGGGGTTGATGGTATGAGTTCAGGAGTATGATGGTGGTGGAGTGTGGGGGATGGTGTAAGGGGTACGGTGTTTGGGTTTAGTGTGGGTGGGGATTGTGTGGGGCTGTGTGGGTGTGAGGGGGATGGTGTTGGGGGGATGCCATGGGGATGATGGTGTAGGGGGATGCTGTGGGGGTGGGGAATGAGGGGATGGCGTGGGTGGCCTGCGGACACAGGGCATCCCCTTTCTCTAAGATGCACACGGAGACGTCTACAGATAAAGGAGACCTCAGTCTGGGGTTTGCTGTAAAACCTGCCCTTGGGCCCTGAGTGGTCAGTGCAGGGCCCTAGCTGGACGTGTGCTAACACTGAACTTAAATTGGAATGGTCTTAATTTTCACAGCCTCCACGCCTCCCGTCCCATCCTATCTAGCTCCTTCCCCGTTCCCTGGAGCTCCTAAGAGAGCAATTTCAAATGACCTCAGCGTGGCAGCCTGTGTTGGGGCACAGGACCAGGGATTTGGGATCAGGAAGACCTGGAGCACAGGCATACTGGCTATGTAGCAGGATTTGATGCTGCAGAATCTTATTCCCTAAGGCTATCTTGACAACTGACTTTGTACATAGACAAGCTCTCCTTTGTCTTTATAAGATGAAAAGTGAGTCAAAGCATTTTTTCTCTGCGCATATGATTGCTAGGATTCCAATCTGAGATGTATTGCCTGATAATAAGGATAATTTACTATCTGTAGTACTATAGTTAAAATATACTGACACAAGTAATTCAGAGGGATGAGGGTTCCTCATCTCTTTCTTCACAGCTCAGTCAGTCATCACGAAATTCATCATTATGGATTTGGAAAGAACTGAGATACATTACCCCCAATGATCCTATTATTATGTGAAGGATTCTTCCCTGAGATTCTTCCCCTGTTTCAACTGACACTGAAACACTGTGAACTCTTTGGAAGACAAATGTCAAGGAAATAAATGTTATGCATTGCTAATATCAAATGCACTTGCAATATGGTGTCTATTATAATAGAAGAATTTTTATCTGATTTTTGCTATTTATTATCCTTTCCTGCTTTTCTGGTTGAGGACACATTATACGTGTTCATAAGTGTTTTTCTTTCCTTCTGATATAAAATTCTTACTTTGTTCCCATCGAGGGAACTCTTTAAGAATGAGGCAAAAGTTAATTAAACTATTCTTAAAGTGTCTTCACACTTGGAGCCTGATTCATTTAAGTCAATTATTAAAATAAATGTTATTTATTAGAAAAAATAATCTTTATTCAAATTTCCTTAGTTTTTGCTAAGTTACCATCCCTTATATCACATTCCATTTGTCCTCGTTTTTTTTTTTTTTTTTTTTATGACAGGCACACAGTGAGAGAGAGAGAGGAAGAGAAACAGGCAGAGGGAGAATCAGGCTCCATGCACCGGGAACCCGATGTGGGATTCAATCCTGGATCTCCAGGATAGCGCCCTGGCCCAAAGGCAGGCGCGAAAACACTGCGCCACCCAGGGATCACGTGTCCCCATGTTTTCTTAGGCTCCTCTGGATTGTGACAGTCTTTCAGCCTTTCCTTGTTGTTGTTGAACTGGAACACTTTGAGAAGTAGAATATTCTGTGAAATTTCCCTCAGTTGGGACATGTCGGTTGTTTATCTCATGATTGAACTGGTTTTTTGGACTATATACAGAGATATACTGCATTTTTATTATATCATATGAAGCATAGATGCTATCAGCATGATTCATCAGTCTTGGTATCGATCTGATCATCTTGCTGAGGTAGTGTTTGTCAGGTTTCTCCATAGTAAAGTGATTCTTATTATTATTATCATTATATTATTATTACTATTATTATTATTATTTTAACCCTTTCATAATATATTTTGTAGAAGGAAGTTACTATGTATATTCCACACATAAGAGTGAGAAGCTATGCTCATCAACTTGAGGGTGGAATGTCTGCACAAATTTTTGAAATTCTTCTAGATGGGAGATTTCTCTTCCTTCTGGGTTTGTTTGTTGTTTCTTTTTCAAAGATGGTATTTATTTATTTGAGAGATAGAAGAGAGAAAAAGCATGAGCGAGAGGAGCAGAGGGAGAGGGAGAGGCAGGTTCCCTGCTGAACAGGGAGCCTGCTGTGGGACCTGGATTATGATCTGAGCCTAAGGTAGAAGGTTCACTGACTGAGCCACCCAGGTGCCTTCTTTCTTTCTTTCTTTCTTTCTTTCTTTCTTTCTTTCTTTCTTTCTTTCTTTCTTTCTTTCTTTCTCTCTCTCTCTCTCTCTCTTTCTTTTCTTTCTTTCTTTCTTTCTTTCTTTCTTTCTTTCTTTCTTTCTTCTTTCTTTCTTTCTTTCTTTCTTTCTTTCTTTCTTCTTTCTCTTTTTTTATTAATATATTTATTTTTTAATGGTGTTCAATTTGCCAACATACAGAATAACACCAATTGCTCAACCCGTCAAGTGCCCCCCTTAGTGCCCGTCACCCATTCACCCCCATGCCCCGCCCTCCTACCCTTCCATCACCCCTAGTACATTTCCCAGAAATAGGAGTCTTTGTGTTCTGTCTCCCTTTCTGATATTTCCCACACATTTCTTTCTCCCATCCGTCATATTCACATTCACTATTATTTATATTCCCAAATGAATGAGAACATACAATGTTTGTCCTTCTCCGATTGACTTACTTCACTCAGCATAATACCCTCCAGTTCCATTCACATTGAAGCAAATAGTGGGAATTTGTCATTTCTAATGGCTGAGTAATATTCCATTATGTACGTAAACCACATCTTCTTTATCCATTCATCTTTCAATGGACACTGAGGCTCCTTCCACAGTTTGGCCATTGTGGACATTGCTGCCTTAAACATCGGAGAGCAGGTGTCCCGGCGTTTCAATGCATCTGAATCTTTTGGGGTAAATCCCCAACAGTGCAACTGCTGGTTCGTAGGGCAATTCTATTTTTAATTATTTGAGGAACCTCCACACAGTTTTCTAGAGTGCCTGCACCAGTTCACATTCCCACCAGCAGTGTAAGAGGGTTCCCTTTTCTCCGCATCCTCTCCAACATTTGTGGTTTCCTGCGCTGTTAATTTTCCCCATTCTCACTGGTGTGAGGTGGTATCTCATTGTGGTTTTGATTTGTATTTCCCTGATGGCAAATGATGCAGAGCATTTTCTCATGTGTATGTTGGCCTTGTCTATGTCTTCCTCTGTGAGATTTCTGTTCATGTCTTTTGCCCATTTCAAGATTGGATTGTTTGTTTCTTTGGTGTTGAGTTTAAGAAGTTCTTTATAGATCTTGGAAACTAGCCGTTTACCTGATACGTCATTTTTAAATATCTTCTCCCATTGTGTAGGTTGCCTTTTGTTTTGTTGACTCTATCCTTTGCTGTGCAAAAGCTTCTTATCTCGATGAAGTCCCAGGAGTTCATTTTTGCTTTTGTTTCTTTTGCATTCATGGATGAATCTTGCAAGAAGTTACCTTGGCTGAGTTCAAAAAGGGAGTAGCCTATGTTCTCCTCTAGGATTTTGATGGACTCTTGTCTCACATTTAGATCTTTCATTCATGTTGAGTTTATCTTTGTGTATGGTGAAAGAGAGTGGTCTAGTTTCATTCTTCTGCATGTGGATGTCCAATTTTCCCAGCACCTTCTCTTGAAGAGACTGAATTTCTTCCAGTGGATAATCTTTCCTCCTTTATCGAATATTTGTTGTCCATAAAGTTCAGGGTCCACTTCTGGGGTCTCTATTCTGTTCCATTGATCTATGTGTCTGTTTTTCTGCCAGTACAACACTGTCTTGATGACCACAGCTTTGTAGGTCAACCTGATATCTGGCATTGTGATGCTCCCAGATATGGTTTTCTTTTTTTAAATTGCCTGGGTATTCTTTTCTGAACCCACAAATCTTAAAATAATTTGTTCTAACTCTCTGAAGAAAGTCCATGGTATTTTGATAGGGATTGCATTAAACGTGTAAATTGCCCTGGGTAACATTGACACTTTCACAATATTAATTCTGCCAATCCATGAGCATGGAATATTTTTCCATCTCTTTGTGCCTTCCTCAATTTCTTGCAGAAGCGATCTATACTTTTTAGGGTATAGATCCTTTACGAATTTGGATTGGTATATTCCCAGGTGTCTTATGTTTTTGGGTGCAATTTTAAATGGGATTGACTCTTTAATTTCTCTTTCTTCAGTCTCATTGTTAGTGTATAGAAATGCCATTGATTTCTGGGCATTGATTTTGTATCCTGCCATGCTACCATACTGCTGTATGAGTTCTAGAAATCTTTGGGGGGAGGCTTTTGGATTTTCTATGTAGAGTATCATGTCATCAGTGAAGAGGGAGTGTGTGAATTCTTCTTTGCCAATTTGAATGTCTTTATTGTCTTTTTGATATCTCATTGCTGAGGCTAGGACTTCCAGTATTATGTTGAATAGCAGTGGTGAGAGTGGACATCCCTGTCTTGTTCCTGATCCTAGGTGAAAGTCTCCCTGTGCTTTCCCATTGAGAACAATATTTGCTGTGGGCTTTTCGTAGATGGCTTTTAAGATGCTGAGGAATGTTCCCTCTATCCCTGCGCTCTGAAGAGTTTTGATCAGGAATGAATGCTGTATTTTGTCAAATGCTTTCTCTGCATCTAATGAGAGGATCATATGGTTCTTGGTTTTTCTCTTCCTCTTATGATGAATCACATTGATGGTTTTATGAGTGTTGAACCAGCCTTGTGACCTGGGGATAAATCCTACATGGTCATGGTGAAAAATTTTCCTAATGTACTGTTGGATCCTATTGGCTTGTATCTTGTTAAGAATTTTTGCATCCATGTTCATCAGGGATATTGGTCTGTAATTCTCCTCTTTTTGCTGGGGTCTTTGTCTGGTTTTGGAATTAAGGTGATGCTGGCCTCATAGAACGAATTTGGAAGTACTCCATCTCTTTCTATCTTTCCAAACAGCTTTAGTAGAATAGGTATGATTTCTTCTTTAAACATTTGATAGAATTCCCTTGGGAAGCCATCTGGCCCTGTACTCTTGTGTCTTGGGAGGTTTTTGATGACTGCTTCAATTTCCTCCCTGGTTATTGGCCTGTTCAGGTTTTCTATTTCTTCCTGATCCAGTTTTGGTAGTTTCTGGCTTTCCAGGAATGTGTCCATTTCTTCTTGATTGCCTAATTTATTGGCGTTTAACTGTTCATAATGTTTTCAAAACTGTTTTTATTTCCTTGCTGTTGGTAGTGATCTTCCTTTCTCACTCGTGATTTTATTAATTTGAGTCTTCTCTCTCTTCTTTTTAATAAGGTTGGCTCATGGTTTATCTATCTTATTAAATCATTCAACGAACCAACTCCTGGTTCTGTTGATCTGTTCCACACTTCTTCTGGTCTCGATTTCATTGAGTTCTGCTCGAATCTTAATTAACTCCCTTCTGCTGGGTGTAGGGTTCATCTGCTGGATTTTCTCTAGCTCCTTTATGTATAAGGTTAGCTTTTGTAGTTGAGTTCTTTCCAGATTTTGAATGGATGCTTGTATTGCGATGTGTTTCCCCCTTAGGACTGCTTTTGCTGCATCCCAAAGGTTTTGAACGGTTGTATCCTCATGCTCATTAGTTTCCATTAGTCTTTTTAATTCTTCCTTAATTTCCTGGTTGACCGTTTCTTCTTTTAGCAGGATGGTCCTTAATCACCATGTGTTTGAGTTCCTTCCAAACTTTTTGTGATTTAGTTCTAATTTCAAGGCATTATGGTCTGAGAATATGCAGAGGATGATCCCAACCTTTGGTATCATTTCAGACCTGATTTCTGACCCAGTATTTGGTCTATTCTGGAGAAAGTTCCCTGTGCACTTGAGAAGAATGTGTATTCAGTTGAGTTTGGATGTAAAGTTCTGTAGATATCTGTGAAATCCATCTGGTCCAGTGTATCATTTAAAGCTCTCGTTTCTTGGAGATGTTGTGCTTAGAAGACCTACCGAGGGTAGAAAGAGCTAGATTGAAGTCGCCAAGTATAAGTGTATTATTATCTAAGTATTTCTTCACTTTGGTTTTTAATTGGTTTCAATATTTGGCAGCTCCCACCCTCGGGGCATATATATTGAGGATTGTTAAGTCTTCTTGTTGGATAGATCCTTAAATATGAGATAGTGTCCCTCTTCATCTCTCACTACAGTCCTTGGGGTAAATTTTAGTTTATCTGATTTAAGGATGGCTACCCCTGCTTTATTTTGAGGACCATTTGAATGGTGAATGGTTCTCCAACCTTTTATGTTCAAGTTGTACATGTCCTTTTGGTTAAAATTCTGTAGATTTACAGCAAATCGATGGGTCCTGCTTTTTTATCCAGTCTGAAACCCTGCGCCTTTTCATGGGGTCTTTAAGTCCATTCATGTTCAGAGTTACTCTTAACAGATATGAGTTTAGTGTCATCATGATATGTATTCAGTCCTTATTTTTGTGGATTGTTCCACTGAACTTCTTCTTAAAGGGGAATTTTAAGAGTCCCCCTTAAAATGTCTTGCAGAGCTGGTTTGGAGGTCACATATTCTTTCAGTTCCTGCCTGTCTTGGAAGCTCTTTATCTCTCCTTCCATTTTGAATGAGAGCCTTGCTGGACAAAGTATTCTTGGTTGCATGTTCTTCTCACTTAGGACCCTGAATATATCCTGCCAGCCCTTTTTGGCCTGCCAGGACTCTGTAGACATGACTGCTGTTACCCTAATTCTCCTCCCCATAAAGTTCAGGGATTCCTGTCCCTTGCTGCTTTAAGAATCTTCTCTTTATCTTTGGAATTTGCTAGCTTCACTATTAAATGTCGGGGTGTTGGATGGTTTTTATTGATTTTAGGGGGGATCTCTCTATTTCCTGGATATGAATGCCTATTTCCTTTCCTAGATTGGGAACGTTTTCAGCTATGATTTGCTCAAATACATCTTCTGGCCCTCTGTCCCTTTCGGCGCCCTCAGGAACCCCAATTAAACATAGGATTTTCTTCCTCAGGCTCTCCTTTATTTCCCTTAATCTGTCTTCATGGTCTTTTAATTGTCTGTCTCTTTTTTCCTCAGTTTCCCTCTTTGCCAGCAACTTGTCTTCTATGTCACTCAGTCATTCTTCCACCTAGTTAACCCTGGTTGGTTGGACTACTAGTTTGGATTGCATCTCAATCAGTTGATTTTTAATTTCTGCCTGATTGGATCTAAATTCTGCAGTCATGAAGTCTCTTGAGTCCTTTATGCTTTTTACTAGAGCCACCAGTAGCTTTTGATGGGGTCTGAATTGGCTTTCTGACATTGAATTGTATTCCAGATTTTGTAACTCTGTGGGAGAGAGGACTGTTTCTGATTCTTTCTTTTGAGGTGAGGTTTTCCTTCTAGTCACTTTGCTCAGTGCAGAGTGGCCAAAAACACGTTGTATTGGGAAAAGGAGAAAAAGAGAGAGAGAGAAGGAAAGAAAAGAGAAAAAGAATAAAGAGGAAAGGAAGAAAAAGAAGAATAAAGAGAAGAAAAAGGGAAAGAAAAGGGTGAAAAATAGGTGGGGGAAGCAATCAGAAATCAAAAAGAAAAAAAAAAGAACACACAGGGGAGTATCGTCTGATTCTCTATACGTTAAGGCCCTTGACTTCCTCTGGAACTTGTCCCTCTAGGTGGTCTTCTGGGCAAGGGGCCTGTTGTGCTGATTTTCATGTGTTAGTACTTGGGGGATCTGCTCTGACCCTGCCTGTCGGAGGGCCCAGTGGGGGTTGTTTACCCCGTGAGGCCCCTGGCGGAACAACCCCAGTGGCTGTGGCAGCTCTGGAAACCTGGATTCAGCCCCCACAAATAACTATGGAGCTCTCTCTCTGCAGGGGTGTGGAGGTTCCAGGGCGGGGCGCTGATCTCCTCAGTTCGGGACAGGAGCATCTTTGCTGTCCTGGGCACTCCCGGCTTCTTCCTGTCCCAGAGGAGGCCGGATCTTGGGCTGTGTGCCAGCACCCTCTGCTCCCAGTCTGCGGTGTTGGATTCGCACTCTTGGCCATGCAGGCGCCTCTCTGCAGAGCCGCCCCCTAGCCCCTCCAAGCTGCTCAAGGCCGTGCAGCCCCCTCCAAAGAACCATGCCTGAGCCCCTCAAAGTTGCTCCCAGAGCTGCACAGCCCCCTCCGCACTGAGCCTCTTCCTCTGCTGGAGCTCCTGCCACTGACCTGCTCCCGGGGCCGCGCAGACCACTCCATGCAGAGCCGCCCCCCGAGCCCCTCCGAGCTGCTCCCAGGTCAATGCCTGCACGCTGCAGCTCATAGTGTGCTCAGAGCACTCTCATGTGTGAGCAGGTGTCTGTTAGTGTCATAGGGAGCCCGAGGACATCTCCACCTTCCTGGGGTCCTGCTCTACCTGCAGGCGCCATTCTGCCCAGGACATTTGGTACAGCTCCTGCTACTCTGGCACAGAGCTCTCCTGTCCTGGAGGCACTTGCCCTGGACTTAACCCAGCTCCTCGCGGGGCTCCTCCCCCTTGGATGCTTTTTGTATCTTTATTTCTTTTTCCCCATCTTCCTACCTTGATTGAAGCCCGAACTTTTCACAATGTAGCATTCCAGCTTGTCTCTCTTTAAATCTCAGGCCTAATTCGAAGATATTCAGGATGATTTGAAGGTTATCTAGGTAATTTGGTGGGGACAGGTGATTTGGGGACCCTACTCTTCCGCCATCTTGCCCCACCTCCTGTATGTTGCCCTTTAGCTTTGGTTGTTTCCTTCATTTTGCGGAAGGTTTTCAATTTGATGAAGTCCCAATAGTATTTTGCTTTTGTTTCCCTCACATTAGAGGCATATCTAGAAAGAACATTCAATGGCCAATGTCAATGACGTTCCTGCCTATCTTTCCTTCTTTTTATGGTTTCAGGTCTCACTTTTAGGTCTTTCATCCATTTTGAATTTATTTTTTATAAATGTGGTGTAAGAAAATGGTCATGGTCCAAAAATGTACAGGGTGTGATATCAACCTTCTTGTACGTGTTGTACCTGTTGAGGGCTGATTTGTGGGCCGTGATATGATCTGTTCTGGAAAATGTCCCATGTGCACTTGAAAGGAATCTGTATTCTGCTCTAGGATGAAATGTTCTGACTATTTGTGTTGAGTCCCTGTGGTCCAGTGTGTCAAGGTTATTGTTCCCCTGTTGTTTTTCTGCATAGACGTTTGGTCCTTTGCCATAAGTGTTTGTTAAAATGCCCTGTCATTGTATTATTATCAGTGAGTTCCTGTACATTTGTTGTTAATTGGTTTCTATATTTAGGTACCCCATGTTGGCAGCATAAATATTTAGGTGTTTGATCTTGATAGAGAGTCTTTTTAATTATGAAATAATGCCCTTCTTCATCTCTTCTTACAGTATTTGTTCTTTTTTGATATTTAATTAATTTATTTATTCATTCATGAGAGATGCACTGAGAAGCAGAGGCAGAAACATAGGCAGAGGGAGATGCAGGCTCCCCAAAGTGAGGCCGATATGGGACTCGATCCTGGGATCCCATGATCACACCCTGAGCCAAAGGCACATGCTCAGCCACTGAGCTACCAGGTGTCCCCCAGGGTTTGGTGTCAAATCTAGTTTGTCTGATATAAGTATGGGTCCTCCAGCTTTCCTTTGATATCCATTAGCGTGATAGATGATTTTCCATCCCCCGACTTTCAATCTGTTGGTGTCTATAGGTCTAAGGTGAGCATCTTGTAGGCAGCATACAGATGGATCTTGTTTTTTTATTAATGATTTTATTTATGAGAGAGAGAGATAGGCAGAATATTAGGCAGAGAGAGAAGCAGGCTCCCCACCAGAAGCCCAATATGGGACTCGATCCCAGACTCCAGTATCACTCCCTGAGTCAAAGGCAGACGCTCAACCCCTGAGTCACCCAGGCTTCCGGGATCCTGTTTTGTAAGCCACTCTGATAGCATATATGTTTTGATTGGAGGATTTAGTCCATCAGCATTCAGAGTGATTATTGAAAGATATGAACTTAGTGCCTCTGTGTTACCGGTAGAGTTTGTGTTTCTGGTGATGTTCTCTGGAACTTTCTAGTCTTTGTTGCTTTGGGTCTCTTTTTTCCTCTACTAGAAGAGTCCCCCTTAAAATTCTTTACTGGACTGGTTTAGTGGTCATGAACTCCCATATTTTTGGCCTGTCTGGGAAACTCTTTTTCTCTCCTTCTATCCTGAAGGACACCCTTGCTGAAGAAAGAACTCATACAAATTGGACTCCAATAACAAGAAATTAAAAGCATAAAATAAATTTTTGCTATTATGATTGAGGAAAATGGCATTTAGGTGGAAAACCAGAAGCTGAAAGAGAGGAGGACAGATTTCACCATGTGTAGCCTTCACAGGGACCTGGTGTCCTTTCCTAGGAAGGGCCCCCCCTCCGTAGGATGCTTCCTGCCCCTCTGCGCTCCTTGTTGAAACCCACCAGGCACATCTCCGTGCCTCTAGCACCTCTGCAGTTGTGGTTCATAGCGTCTTCCATGTGTCCTATTGGGGACCAATGTGTCGTGTATGTAGCCATCAGGATGCTGTTTGACAACATTGGGGTCTGACTTTTGTTGGCTTTGTGGTGTGTGTGTGTCTATCACATGCAGCTATCACGTGCAACTATCTGATCCTCTGGCTGGGTCACCCAACCGTTGATATGGTTGTCACAATATCATTTCTGTTGGTGGCGCTGGGCGGCTAGCTGTGCTCTTCGGGCCGACCCGGGGAATGCTCGTGCAGTGACATTCCGCTGGAGGGTCAGCTGAGCCGGAAGGTCAGGCTCGGACACATTCCCAAGTCCCACACTGGCTCCCGCCGAGCACCCCCTGCTTCTCTTCTCCCTGATGCCTCTCCAGCTGGGACCAGATCTCGGGGCCACCCTGGGGGGAGTTCCTGAGGAGCCACCTGCCCATGGCGGGGAGCTCTGGGGCTGCCTGTATGTGGGAGTTGGGGTGGGGACGGGGCTGGGTTTCCTCAGTCACCTGTACTGCCTGGCCTTCAGGCCGAGCCCCATGCTCACCCAGCCCCTACACACTAGGGCGAGGAGGGTGCCCTCCACATGCTGGTGTGAGTGATCCAGCACCACATGGTGTGCACGCTGATTCCACCAGGTGAGGGTGGCCCAGGTGCGGGAGCTGCCTGTTTGGGACCCAGGAAATTTAACAAAAATCCCCTTCCCCTGGACAAGCAGAGCAGGCCTGATTCCATTTTGTGCTACACCCGCCACCTCCCCTTTAACCCCCACAACCTGCTTATGGCTTAAGGCATTGCCCCACCCTAGTCAGGCCGCTGGGCACACCGAAATCGGATATCGGCTCATAACAATGAAATCTTGCTTTGTGACCACCAAAACTGAGTGCTGATTCTGACCAAAGTAATAGACCAGCTCAAGTGGATACTATAGGGTAAGGTATAATTCAATGGGCCACCTGTGTGTGGACCGACATGACTGTGCAACTTTCTGCATATCCCATGGGCCTCTGGCCCCTATAAAGCTGCTATGCCTCTTAGTCTCGGGATCCAAGTCCCTGCTCCACTGTGTAGAGTGCACTTGGAACCAAGCTCCAGCTTGTAAATAAAACCTCGGAGTTTGCATCGGTGTCGGCAACTTGATGGTTTCTAGGGCTCGCAATCTTGGGCAAAACACAAGGGCTTGCTGTCCTGACAACCCTTCTTGGGCCACGCTGACCGGCCCGCAGGCCCTCTGTGCCCCAGGCAAACAGGCACCATGATGCGGGGAGGGGAGGAAGTGCCCTGGAACAGGGCCAGCCCCGGGCCCCTGGACAGAGGGAGCACAGAACTCCCAGGTCGCTTTGCACCGACTCTGATGACCTGAGGCTCCCTGGCTCTCACTCTGTCCCAGCCCATTCTGGCCCATGGGGCAGAGGCTGAGTCCCAGTAAAGTCTGTGGGGTCCTGACCCTGGCGTCTGGCCGCCCATGGAAGGAACGTGGGGACATCAGCTGTGTGTGCCTGGCGGCGCCCCTGCAGGGGCTGGTTGGGACCTGGGTGGTGCCCCCTCGTCCTCACTGGGGGTCTCTCCACACCCCGTGCACAGAGTTCTGGGAGACACAAAAATGGGCTGGCTGTGCATTTTCGCTACACAATACTTTATTGACTTTCTACAGCAAACAGGCCCAGAGCCGAGGGTGTTCGCTTTCCCCTGGGGAGGGAGACCTTTCTGTCCTTTAGGGGAGGACAAGAATCATTCGGGGTGGTATGCTGGTACAGGAGTCCTCCACCTGGAAGCATGTGTGGACTCCAGGTGGGGACGTATGTCCTGAGGTTTCAGCCTGATAGACGGTTCTGAGGACAGCAGTGCTGACCTGGACCTGAAGCTCATGGGCTCCTGCGCTGGGTCCCCGCAGGGCAGCTGGACCCTGGGTTCAGGCTCCCTTGGGCCCCAGGACCTGGAGGATCCTCCTGGTGTTTGTGTAGGTGGGGCCCACAGGCCTCCCCCTGCTCTACCCACCCTGGGGTGTCGTGTGATCCCCA
This sequence comes from Urocyon cinereoargenteus, assembly GCA_032313775.1. Classification (NCBI taxonomy): domain Eukaryota; kingdom Metazoa; phylum Chordata; class Mammalia; order Carnivora; family Canidae; genus Urocyon; species Urocyon cinereoargenteus. The sequence goes on from JAVLSZ010000045.1 coordinate 1,928,518, forward strand.
GGGCTGCCCTAGGTCAGCGACCTGGATCTGTGAAGCACGCCCAGTGCCCAGGAGGCCACATCCAGCCACGAGAGGGCTTGCTCAGCGCGGGGCCAGAATCCAGGCATGCCAGGGCCATGGGGGCCTGGATCCCATTAGTCCTTGTGTTGGGCCTGAGGTGGGTGCTCAAATCACACCAACCCCCACAGAGCCTGGGGCCAGGCCAGCCCAGGTCCCTCTGGGTTAGGGCTGGTGTCCTGTGCCAGGTGTGCCACCCTCCAGGAGGGACAGTGGGAGAAGGCCGGGCACAGTGCGTCCTCTACTTCACCCAACCTCCACCCACGCTGTCGGGAGCTCCCTGCCTACAATCTTCCCTGCAACCCCTGGGTACTTTATAGGACACCCGTGCTTCTGATGGGAGCAGGGTATCCAGAGAACCCCAGGGAGGCTGATCATGTCCCACAAGATGCAGCTGCACCGGGCCCATGCTGGGGGAAGATGGTGTGGGGATGGATGTTGTGGGACAGGGGTTGATGATGGTGGAGTGTGAGGGATGGTGTAGGGGGGACGGTGTTGGAGTATAGTTTGGATGGGGATTGTGTGGGGCTGTGTGGGTGTGAGGGGGATGGTGTAGGGGGGATGCAATGGGGGGTGATGATGTAGGGGGATAGTGTGGGGTAGGGAATGAGGGGGATGGCGTGGGGTGGGGAATGAGGGGGATGGCATGGGGGAGCTGCAGACACAGGGCATCCCCTTTCTCTAAGATGCACACAGAGACGTCTACAGAGAAAGGCGACCCCAGTCTGGGGTTTGCTTGAAACCTGCCCCTGGGGCCCCGTGTTGTCTGTGCAGGGTCCTGGCTGGAAGTTTGCTAACGCTGAACTTAATTTGGAATGGTCTTAATTTTCACGGCCTCCACGCGTCCAGTCCCATCCTATCTAGCTCCTTCCCCCTCCCACGGAGCTCCAAAGAGAGCAATTGCAAATGACCTCAGCATGGCAGCCTGTGTGGGGGACAGGACCAGGGATTTGGGATCAGGAAGACATGGAGTGCAGGCGACCCAGCTATGCAGCGGGATTCCATGCTGCAGACTCTTATTCCCTAAGGCTATCTTGAAAACTGACTTTGCACATAGAAAAGCTCTTCTTTGTCTTTAAAAGATGGAGAGCGGGTCAATGCATTTTTTCTCTGCCCATCTGATTGCTCAGATTCCAATCTGAGATGTATTTCCTGTTAATAAGGATAATTTCCTATCTGTAGTACTATGGTTAAAATGTTCTGACACAGGTAATTCAGAGGGATGAGGTTTTCTCATCTCTTTCTTCACAGCTCAGTCACTCATCAGGAAATGCATCTTTATGGATTTGGAAAGAACTGAGAGACATTACTTCCAATGGTCTTATTACTATCTGAAGGATTCTTCCCTGAGGTTCTTCCCCTGCTTCAAGTGACAGTGAAACACTGTGAACTCTTTGGAAGACAAATGTCAAGGAAATAAATGTTATGCATTGCTAATTTTAAATGCACTTGCAATACGGTGTCTATTATAACAGAAGTATTTTTATCTGATTTTTCTATTTATTATCGTTTCCTGCTTCCCAGGTTGAGGAGGCATTATACGTGTTCATAAGTGTTTTTCTTTCCTTCTGATAGAAAATCCTTACATTGTTCACATTGAGGGAACTCTTTAAGATGAGACAAAAGGTAATTAAACTATTCTTAAAATGTCTTCACACTTGGAGCCTGATTCATTTAGTCAATTTTCAAAATAAATCTTATTGATTAGAAAAAAAAAACAAAGATTTATTGGGAAATTGAGAAGATAGTACAGAGAATTCTCATGCACTTGCACTCAACTTCTCCAATTCTTGATATATTATATTAGTACGGTACAAATATTAGCTAATGAATCAATATTAAAATACTCGCATTAACGAAAGACCGTACTTTATTCAGATTTCCTTAGTTTTTGCTAAGTTACCATCTCTCATATCACATTGCATTTGTCCTCATGTTTTCTTAGGCTCCTCTGGATTGTGACAGTCTTTCAGCCTTTCCTTGTTGTTGTTGAACTGCAACACTTTGAGACATAGAGTATTTTGTAAAATTTCTCTCAGTTGGGACATGTCTGTTGTTTATCTCATGATTGAACTGTTTTTGTGGATGATATACACAATATACTGCCATTTTTATTATATCATATAAAGGATGGATACTATCAGCATGATTTATCAGTCTTGGTATCCATCTGATCATCTTGCTGAGGTAGTGTTTGTCAGCTTTCTCCATAGAAAAGTGATTCTTTATTATTATTATTATTATATTATTATTATTATTATCATTATTATTTTAACTTTTTCATAATTTATTTTGTAGAAGGTAGTTACTACGTGTATTCCACACATAAGAGTGGGAAGCTATGCTCATCAACTTGAGGGTAGAATGTCTGCACAAATTGTTAGAAATTCTTCAACATGGGAGATTTCTCTTCCTTCTGGGTTTGATTGTTTGTCTCTCTTGCAAAGATGTTATTTATTTATTTGACAGAGAGAGGAGAGAAAAAGCATGAGCGAGTGGGGCAGAGGGAGAGGGAGAAGCAGGTTCCCTGCGGAACAGGGAGCCTGCCTTGTGACCTGGATCATGATCTGAGCCTAAGGCAGAAGCTTAACTGACTGAGCCACCCAGGTGCCACTCTTTCTTCTTTCTTTCTTTCTTTCTTTCTTTCTTTCTTTCTTTCTTTCTTTCTTTCTTTCTTTCTTTCTTACTTTCTTTCTTTCTTTCTTTCTTTCTTTCTTTCTTTCTTTCTTTTTCTTTCTTTCTTTCTTTTTCTTTCTTTCTTTATTTCTTCTTTTTGATAATAATTTTATTTTTATTGGTGTTCAATTTGCCAACATACAGAATAACACCCAGTGCTCATCCTGTCAAGTGCCCCCTCAGTGCCCGTCACCCATTCACCCCCACCCTGTGCCTTCCTCCACTTCCACCACCCCTGGTTCATTTCCTAGAGTTGAGTCTTTTTGTTCTGTCTCCATTTATGATATTTCTCACACATTTCTTCTCCCTTCCCTTATATTCCCTATCACTATTATATATATTCCCCAAATGAATGAGAACATACACTGTTAGTCCTTCTCCGATTGACTTACTTCACTCAGCATAATACCCACCAGTTCCATCCACGTTGAAGCAAATGGTGGGTATTTGTCATTTGTAATGGCTGAGCAAGACCCACCTTTTCTCTCTCTTCATCTTCTGAGTCTCTTATGATATGAATGGTATTGTTTTAATAAGTGGCTGAGTTCCCTAAGTCTGCCTCTGTGGTCCATAACCTTTTTTGTTTGTAAGGCTTCCACTTGGGACTGCATCTCAGTTATAGGATTTTTAACATTGGCCTGTCTAGATTTAAGTTCTTTTATATCTACAGTAAGGGATTCTCTAGTTTTCTTCTGTCCTCATTTTCCAGCCAAGCTGCTATCTTTATTATCATTGTTTTAAACTGTAGTTAGATATCATATATGTTTATCGATGAACTTCCTGGCTGTGAGTACTACCTCATGTTATTTTATGGAGATGAATTTCTCCATGTCATTCTTTTTTCCAGAAAAGAAAGAAGGAAGAAAAAGAAAAACAATAACAACTCCCCTCCCAATAAAAACACCAGGTTATTTTAGCCTGCTTTTTAAAAGATTTTAAATCCCAAAATAAGAAACACAATTAAAGTACCATGAAAGTAAAAATAAGAAATATATAAGGTACATATATAAAAATTAAAATAAGACAATTAATAAGAAAGATTCAAAGAAAAAAATGAAAAAGAAGCACAAAGTACAAAGGAAGCTAGACCCTACTTTGCAGGCAGAGCTGATGCTCTGCAGCCTCTGTGGTCTGACAAGTTGGTGGCAGCGAGTGGACTGTGCGGGGTTTAGGGATGGGCCATGTCGCTGATTGTCAGGTGCACATCTGCCTGGGAAGTGCAGCTGTAGGTCACAGGCTTGATGGGCGTCAGCGCCTCTGGCATCCAGTGGGCAGCGCTGTGCTGCTCCCTGAGACTCAGTGCTGATGGGAGGGATGCGGATAGGGATGCTGGGTCCTCTGGCTCTGGGGCTTAGCATCCCGCCCCCAGTCTGCAGTGGCCTACACAGAAGAGCTCCCAAGCCCCTGGGTTTCCGCTGCTCCTCTCAGAACCCTGCGTTCACTCTGCCTGCCTCCCATCTTCTTTTGTTTTTGTTTTTTTATCTCAGACTGTTGTGCCCAAGATTGCGAATCCGAGAAACCACTGAGAAGCCAACACTAATGCAAACACACGAGGGTTTCTTTACAAGCTCGAGCTTGTGTCCAAGTATACCCGACACAGAAGAGCAGGCCTTGGAACCCGAGGTGTGGATTAGCTTAGTTTTAAGGACTGGTCTTGGGGACCTCCAGAAAGTCTGGAGCAATTCCTCAAGTTCTGTTTACATTTTGATATGGCGCCTTCAAGGGCAATGAGCTCTATTCTCATTCTAATAGGGGCTTCCTGCCCTTGGCCAGGACTCAGTTTTTATTGTTTTCTGGGGATTTCTAGGACATTATGCTGTAAACAGCAAAGGTTCCACACCTGGAAGGGGGACGTCACACTGTCCCTATTTGCTGAAGACACGGTACTAGAAACAGGGAACCCGAGAGCCAGGGATCCTAGGGTGGCACAGTGGTTTAGAGCCTACCTTTCGCCCAGGGCATGATCCTGGAGAACGAGGATCGAATCCCACGTCAGGCTCCCGGTGCATGAAGCCTGCTTCTCTCTCTGCCTATGTCTCTGCCTCTCTCTCTCTCTCTCTCTCTCTCTCTCTCTCTCTCTTTCTCAATCTCTCTGTGTGTGTGTGACTATCATAAATAAATTAAAAATTTTAAAATAAGGAAACAGTACAGCCTCCACCAAAACCTGTTAGAAATAAGGAGTGAGTTCAGTAAAATCATGGGACACAAACTGACTCTACAGAGCAGAGTAGACTTGCTGTGTCCTGACAACGAGCACTCAGGAAGGAAATGAAGGAGGTGACTCCCTTCTCAGGAGCAACACAGAGAATAATGAGACTGAACTGAAGGAGCACAAGACTTGTGCACTGAGCAATACCAGGCTCTGGGAGGCCGTCCTGGGCTCATGGGGTGCAAGCCTCATCTTGTGAAAATGTCCACAGTTCCTGAAGCCACCCTCAGTTTCAATGTCATTCCTATCAAAATCATGGTGGCAGATCTTAGAAATAGGAAAAGAAAACCCATAACATCCATTCACCCCACAAATGACCCCGGACAGCAAAATCAGTATAGGAGAAGCAAGACAGAGTGGGACGCAGCACTTTCCTATTTCAAAGGATGTCACAGAGACACAGGATAAAGCAGTGTGGTTATCGGGCCCCCAGGTGGCTACATCCGTTAAGCAGCTGACTCCAGACCTCACCTCCGGTCCTGATCTCTGGATCGTGAATTCTAGCCGTGGCCTGGCCATGGATGAGGCGTGGGGCCTACTTAAACAAACCAGACCCATGGGGGGTGGTCCTGGCATAAGCTGAAGGAGGAGAACAGAGAGTACAGAAGGAAATGTGCTCTGACACAACTGATTTTTTTAACTTACTTTAATTTAAACCCAATTAATTAACATATAGTGTATTATACTTTCAGAGGAAGAATTCAGGAATTCACCAGTTGGAGATAGCAGTGCTTGTGACATCATGTGCCCTCCTTCATGCCAGTCCCCTGTTATCCCCTCCCCCGCCTCAAGCGACCCTCAGTTTGTTTCCTATCATTAAGAGTCTGTATTTCCTGCATCTTTTTTCATCTTATTTGTTTTTCCTTCCCTTCACAAATGTTCATCTGCTTTACTTCTTAAATTCCACCTATGAATGACACCACACAGTCATTCTCTTTCCCGACTGACTTATTTCACTTAAGATGATCCCTCTAGTTCTATCCACGTCATTGCAAATGGCAAGATTTCCTTCTCCTTGATAGCTGAGTACCATTCCTCTCTCTATGACCATCATCTATCTCCCATCCTCTTTATCCATCATCTGCCCAAGGGCACTGAGGCTCCTCCCACAGTGTGGGTACTGTGGACATGGCTGCTGTGGACATTGGGGCACAGGTGTCCCGAGTCTCACTGCATCTGTATCTTCAGAGTGAGATCCAGGGCATGCACCTGCTGGTCACAGGGCGGCTCTATTGGTAACTTCCTGAGGAGCCTCCACACTGTTTCCAGGGCAAATGCACCAGCCCGCAGTCCTGCCCACAGTGGAAGAGGGTTGAGTGAGTTTTGAAGGACATGGTAAAAGTCTGGTCCACATTTCATTTCGCATCCTGTGGGCTCCTATTCATTGTCCTTAAGAATTTCTGGGGAAGCTGGGTGTTGGGCTCCATTTCAGTGAGACGTTTCCGAAGCTAACAGGCCACAGCTGAGGCCTGGAAGGAGGCAGCTGCGGCCCTGGCAGGGGCAGGCCACCTCCTGAGGGCCTCCTGTAGTGCCTGAGCTTCCAGCAGGGAGAGCCTGAGCCCAGGCCCCGCCCAGGTGGCACGCATACACAGTAGGCCTCTTCCGCCTGCACTAACAGCAGCCCGCCTGTGTTGGCCAGGCCTGAGGAGCATATGGGGACGCATCCATGCTGATGACCCGCAGCCTCCTCTGGACCCGCGCTGAGTCCTCAGGGGGACATTGGGCCACGTTCATGCTGACAGGAGCCCTGGTCTCCTCAGGACCCTCAGTGAGGCTTCAGGAAGATGTGGGACCTTATCCACTCTGACAGGAGCTCCTGGGCCACCTCAGAACCCACGGTGAGGCTTCAGGAAGATGTGGGCCCACATCCACTCTGATAGGAGCCCCCGGCCCGCCTCAGGACCAGCGGGGAGGCTTAAGGAAATTGTGGGCCCGATCCACGCTGACAGGAGCACCTGGACTGCCTCAGCACGAGCGGGGAGGCTTCAGGAAGTTGTGGGCCCACATCCATGCTGACAGGAGCCCCTAGGCCACCTCAGGACACGCGGGGAGGCCTCCAGAAGATGTGGGCCACCATGCACACTGAAAGGAGCCCCTCGGCTGCCTCAGGACCCGCGGGAAGACTTCAGGAAGATGTGGCACCGCGTCCACTCTGGCAGGAGCTCCCAGGCCCCTCAGGACATAAGTTGAGCCTTCTGGAAGCTGGGGGCCGCATTCACGGTGACTGGAACCCTGGCCTCCTCAGGACCCGTGGTTACACTTCGGGAGGACATGGGGCCAGGTCCACACAACCGGACACAGACCTCCTCGGATCCCCCGGTGTAGACTTTGGGAAATATGGGAATGCATCCGTGTGGACAGAAGCCCCCAGCCTTGTCAGGGCCTGTGGTGAGGCCAAAGAAAGATGCCGGTGCCACATCCACACTGACAGGAGTCTCCGGCCTCCTCAAGACCCACTGTGAAGGTTTGGGAAGATTTGGGGCCATGTCCATACTGACAGGAGTCCCCAGCCTCCTCAGGTCTTATGGTCAGGCTTGAGGAACATGTGGGGCCACGTCAACACTGACAGGATCCCCGTCCTCCTCAGGACCTGCACTTTGGCTTCGTGACATATGGGGCTGCGTCTATGCTGACAGGAGCCCACAGCCTCCTCAGGACCCGTGGTGAGATTTTGGGGGGCAGAGGGGCCATGTCCAGGCTGACAAAAGCCGCTGGCCTACTAAGGACCTGCTGTGAGGCTCGCAGACGATGTGAGGTCTTGCCACGGACCCAGGACTCCCAGCGTCCTCAGCACCCACTGACTATGACTCAGGTACACGTGGGGCCACGTCCACACTCACAGGAGCCTGGCTTCCTCAGGACCCCCTGGAGGACTGTGGAGGCGCCGTTGGGGGCCACGTCCACATCAGAAGGGACTCCTCAGAACCACAGGGTAAGTGAATGGGTGGAATGAATGGTAGGGTCGGGGAGGGGGGGGCAGTTGGTGGTTAGGCTTAGGTTAGATGTTAGGGTTTAGAGATTATGCTTATGGTTACAGAATAGAGGTTAGGGTGAGGGATAAGGATAGGTGTCAGTGGTTAGGAGTTAGGATGGGGTTTAGGGATTAGGGAATGGGGTTATGGTTTGGGATAGGATTTAGAGTAATGGTTAGGGTTTAGGCTTTAGGGATTAGGGCAGGAGGTTAGGAGTTGGGGTTAGGGTTATGGATAGAGTTAGGGTTGGGCTTAGGTTTGCAGTTAGGATTAGGGGTTAGGGTGGGCCTTAGGGTTAGGGGTTAGGGTTAGGTGTTAGGGTTAAAGTTAGGGCTAGCTTTAGGGTTAGGGCTAGGTTTAGGGTTAGGGCTAGGGTTAGAGTTAGTGTTTGGTTATTGGTTAGGGTTAGGGTCAGCTCAGGGTCAGGTCAGGGTACGGTTTTCGAAAAGGTAACAGATAGCATTAGGGAGTGCATTAGGGGCTAGTTTTAGGGTACGGGTAATGGTACAGTTTGGGATATGTATAGGATTAGTATTAGAGGGTTAGGGTTAGGGAACAGGTTAAGATTAGGAAGAGGATTTGAGTACATTAAGTTGTTAGGGATAGGGTTAGATTTAAGGTAGGGGTCAGGGTTAAGGGTTTAGAATAGGTTTAGGAGTTAGGGTGAGGCTTGGCAGGAAGGTTCAGTGAATGTGTTTCGGTCTTGGGGTTTGTGTTTGGTTTTCGATTAGTGATAGGTCTTGTTTAAGGGTTAGGTTAACATTAGGATTAAGTGTAGGGTTAGGGTTATGTCTGTGTATGGTTCGAGTTTGGGTCATGGCTGTGGCTGCACTGGGACTCCTTGTATCTTGGGCACTTTAGTTTTATGCACTCTATTTGGGTTTTGGGTTCAAAGATAGCCTGACTCCACCAAGTCAGTGGCCTCCCCAGAGAATCAAAATCCAGGCATCTGCTGGGGTCAGAATAGACATGGCAGGCTTCTCCTGAGCTGAGCTAAGGGGGGGATTTGTGGCTCTAAATACTCTTAATTTGGATTTTCAGTTGCCTTTCTGATTTAATCTCTTGTGCACACATGTTTCAACAATACTACCAATTATTATTTTAAAGTTTTACTTGAATTCCTGTTTGTAAACACAGTGTGATATAGTCTCAGGTTTACCACATAGTGATTCAACCCTTGGATACAACGCCTGGTACTGGTCACAGGTGCCCTCCACTAGCCCCATCCCCTGATTCCCCATTCCCCCCACCTTCCTCTGGTATTTATTAGTTTATTCTATGTGGTTAGAGTGTGTTTCTTGGTTTGCATCTCTCCTCCCCTCCTCCGCGCCTTTGCCAGTTTGGTTTCTTAAATTTCACATGTGAATGCAATTGTATGGTATTTGGTATCTGTCTTTCTTTGACTGAGTTCATTTAGGATAAGTCCTTTCCACTTCTCCCACATCATTGTAAATGGCTTTATTTCATCCCTTCTGATGACCGAATGATATTACCCGTGTGTATATTTACCACATCGTCTCTGCCCGTTCATCTGTCGATGAACATCTGGGCTGTATCCACAGTTTGGCTGTTGTTGACAATGCTGCTAAAAACACTAGGCGGCGTGTCTCTCTTCAAATCTACTAAACTACTTTTGTATCCTTGGGGTAAATACCTAGCTGTGCAATTTTGGAATCGAAGGATAGCTCTATTTTTAACTACTTTTTTTATAATTTTTTTGTGATAGTCGGGGGGGGGGAGCAGAGACACAGGCAGAGGGAGAAGCAGACTCCATGCACCGGGAGCCTGACGTGAGATTCGATCCCGAGTCTCCAGGATCGCGCCCAGGGCCAAAGGCAGGCGAGAAAGCACTGCGCCACCCTAGGATCCCCTATTTTTAACTTCCCGAGGACCCTCCACACTGTTTTCCACCGTGACTGCACCTGATCGCATGCCCTCCAGGAGTGTAAGGGGGCTCCCCCTTCTCCATAGCCTCACCAACACCTGTTGTTTCTTGTGTTGTTAATTTAATCATTCTGACGGCTGTCAGGTGACATCTCATTGTGGTTTTGGTTTACATTTCCCTGATGGTGCGTGTCACTGAGTGTCTTTCCGTGTGTCTGGCAGGCATCTGGATGTCTTGTCAGAGACAAAATCCATTCATGTCTTCTGCCAATCTGCGGTTGGATAATTTGTGTTTAGGATGCTGAGATTTATGTTTGCTTTATGTATTTTGAATACTAACTCTTTATTGGATGTGTTGTTTACAAATATCTCCTCTCATTTTGTTTTTTTTAAATAAGATTTTATTTATTTATTCATAGAGATGCAGAGAGAGAGGCAGAGACACAGGCAGAGGGAGAAGCAGGCTCCATGCAGAGAGCCTGACATGGGACTCGATCCCGGGTCTCCAGGATCATGCCCTGGGCTGCAGGCGGCGCTAAACTGCTGCACCACCGGGGCTGCCCTCTCCTCTCATTTTGTATGTTGCCTTTTAGCGTTGGTTGTTTCCTTCACTTTGTGGAAGCTCTTCAATTTGATGAAGTCCCAATAGTATTTTTGCTTTTGTTTCCCTCGCCTCAGAGGCATAACTAAATTGAAGATCCAATGGCCGATGTCAAAGACGTTGCTCCCCATCTTTTCTTCCTTTTATGGATATAGGTCTCACATTTAGGACTTTCATCCATTTTGAATTTATTTTTTATATATATGGTGTAAGAAAGTGGTCCAGTTTCATTCTTCTGCATGTGGCTGCCTGGTTTTCCCAACACCATTTGTTCTTATCCTGGGGTCAGGGTTAGCATTTGTTGAAGAGACTGTCTTTGTGCCATTGGATATTCCTTCCTGCCTTGTTGTTGATTAATGGATCATAGAGTTACAGGTTTGTATCTTGTTTCGGCTTTCCATTCTGTTCTATTGATCTATGCATATCCTGTTGCGAGATTCTTGATTGCTGATTCAATTTCTTTGCTGCTTATCAGTCTGTTCAAGTTTCTTATTTCTTCCTTTTTCATTCTTGCAATGCTATGTATGTCCATGAATAGATCTATTTCTTCCAGGTTCTAGGTTGCTGGCATATAATTTTTCATAATGTCCTCTGATAATCGTTTGTATTTCTCTAGTGTTGGTTGTTATTTCTCTTTTCTCATTTGTGATTTTATTTGGGTCCTTTCTCATCTTTTTATCTTTTTTCTTTTTTAAATATTTTATTTATGTTTTCACGAGAGACACAGAGAGGCAGAGGTATAGGCAGAAGGAAAATGAGGCTCCATGCGGGGAGCCTGATGTGCGACTTGATCCTCGAGGACCCCGGGATCATGACCTGAGCCAAAGTAGATACTCAACCCCTGAGGCACCCAGGCATCCAGGATCCTGTTTTTTAAGCCACTCTGATACCCTAGATTTTTGATTGAAACATTCAGTCTATCAGCATTCAGAGTGATTATTGAAAGATGTGAACTCAGTGCCCTTGTGTTACGGGTAGAGTTTGTGTATCTGGTGATGTTCTCGGGTCCTTTCTAGTCTTTGTTGCTTTTGGTCTCTTTTTTTTCCCCCACGAGAAGAGTCCGTCTTAAAATTCCTAACGGGACTGGTTCTGTGGTCATGAACTCCTTTATATTTTGCCTGCCTGGGAAATTCTTTATCTCTCCTTCTATCCTGATGGACACCCTTGCTGAAGAAAGAACTCATACAAATTGGACTCCAATAAAAGGAAAATTAAAAAGATAAAATTAAATTTTGCTATTATGATTGAGGAAAAAGGCATTTAGGAGGAAAACCAGAAGCTGAAAGAGAAGAGGACAGATTTCACCATCAGTAGCCTTCACAGGGACTTGGTATCCTTTCCTAGGAGGGCCCCCACCTTCGTAGGATGCTTCCTGCCCCTCTGCGCTCCTTGCTGGAACCCAGCAGGCACATCGCCGTGCCTCCAGGACCTCTGCAGTCGTGGTTTACAGCGTCTTCCGTGTATCCTATTGGGGACCACAGCGTCGTGTATATAAGCATCTGGGTGCTGTTTGACAACATTGGGGGGATTCCGACTTTTGTTGGTTTTGGGGTATGTGTGTGTCCATCACATGCAGCTATCACGTGCAGCTATTTGATTCTCTGGTTGGGTCACTCAAACGCCCCAATTGTTGGAACATCATCATTTCTGGTGCTGGCACTGGGCAGCTAGCTGGGCTCTCCTCATCGACCGGGGGCTAGCTCGTGCAGTGACTTTCCGCTGGAGGGTCAGCTGAGCTGGAAGGTCCAGCTTGGCCACATTCCCATGTCTGGCAGTGGGTCCCACCAAGCCCAGGCTGCTTCTCTTCTCCGGGATTCCTCTCCAGCAGGGAGCCAGAACTCGGGGCCTCCCTGGGGGGAGCTCCTGAGGAGCCAGTTGTCCATGGCGTGGAGACCTGTAACTGTCTGTGTGTGGGAGTCGGGGTGGGGATGGGGCTGGGGTTCCTTGGTCCCCTGTGCTGCCTTGCCTTCAACCGAGCTCAATGCTCACCCAGCCCCTACTCACTAGGGCGAGGAGGGTGCCCGCCACACGCTGGTGTGAGAGATCAAGCACCACAAGGTGTGCACGCTGAATCCACCTGGTGTGCGTGGCCCTGGTGCATGAGCTGCAAGTGTGGGACCCAGGAAATTTAACAAAAATCCCCAAACCCTGGACAAGCAGAACAGGACTGCTTCCATTTTGTGCTACTCCCACCACCGCCCCTATGACCCACACATGTCCTGCTAAAGGTGCTGCCCTGCCCTACTCAAGGCACTGGGAACACCCTAATCGGAAATTGGCTCATAACATTGTAACCCTGCTTTGTGCCCCCCAGAACTGCGTGCAGATTCTGATCAAAGTAATAGGCCAGCTCAAGTGAATACTATATGGTAAGGTGTAATTCAATTTGCCACCTGCATGTGGACCCACATGACTTTGCAACTTTCTGCATATCACGTGGGCCACTGGCCCCTATAAAGCTGCTATGCCTCTTAGTCTCGGGGTCCAAGTCCATGCTCCACTGTGTTGGGTGCACTTGGACCCAACCCCGAGCTTGTCAACAAACCTTCGTGTGTTTGCATCGGTGTCGGCTCCTCGGTGGTTTCTCAGATTCTCGATCTTGGGCACAACACAAGGGCCAGCTGTCCTGACAATCCTTCTAGGGCCACGCTGTCTGCCCAGCAGGCCCTCTGTGCCCCAGGCACACAGGCATGGGGATGCGTGGAGTGGAGGAAGTGCCCCGGAACCCGGCCTGCCCGGCCCCTGGATAGAGGGAGCACAGGCCTTCCAGGTGGCTTTGCACAGACCCTGGTGACCTGAGGCTCCCTGGCTGTCACTCTGTCCCAGCCCCTCCTGCCCCACCGGGTACAGGCTGAGTCTCAGTAAAGTTTGTGGGGTCCTGACCCTGGCGTCTAGCCACTCCTTGAAGGCACGTGTGATGTCAGTCGTGCGTGCCTGGTGGATCCCCTACAGAGGCTGGTAGGGGCCTAGGTGTTTCCCCCTCCTCCTCTCTGGGGGTCTCTCCACACCCCGTGAACAGAGTTGTGGTAGGCACAGAAACGGGCTTGCTGTGCATTTTCACACCACAACACTTTATTGACTTTCTACAGCAAACAGTCTCAGAGCCCAGTGTGTGCACCTTCCCCTGGGTAGGGAGACCTTTGTGTCCTTTAGGGGAGGGCAAGAATCACATGGGGTGGAGGGGGCCGGTGCTGGAATACCCCACCTGGGAGCATGTGTGGCCTCCTGGTGGGGGCGTGTGTCCCGAGGTTTCAGCCTGAGAGACGGTTCTGAGGACAGCAGAGCTGACCTGGACCTGCAGCTCATGGGCTCCTGTACTGGGTTCCCACAGTGCCGCTGGTCCCTCGCCTCATGCCCCCTGGTGCTCCAGCACCTGGAGGAGCCTGCCTCCTGGTGTGGGTGTGGATGTGGTCCACCGGCCTACCCCTGCTCTCCCCAACCTGGAGTGTCCCGGGATCCCTGGGGCTTCCCTAGTTCAGTGACCTAGATCTGTGGGGCACACCCAGGGCCCAGGAGGCCACATGCAGCTGTGAGAGGGCTCGCTCAGCCCGGGGTCAGAATCCAGGCCTGGAAAGGGCCATGGGGTTTGGATCCCATTAGTCCTTGTGTTGGGCCTGGGGAGGGGCTCAAATCACTCCAGCCCCCACAGAACACAGGACCAGGCCAGCCCAGATCCCTGTAGGTTAGGGGCTGGTGTCCTGTGCAGTGTGTACCGCCCTCCAGGAGGGACCGTTGGAGAAGGCAGGGCACAGTGTGTCCTCTGCTCCACCCACCTGCACCCACCCTGTCAAGGGCTCCCTGTCTCCCCTCCTCCCTACAACCCCTGGGTACTCTATGGTACACCCGTGCTTCCGATGGGAGCAGGGTATCCAGAAAACCCCGGGGAGGCTGAGCTTGTCTCACAGGGAGCAGCTGCACTGGGTCCATGCTGGGGGATGATAGTGTGGGTGTGGTTGTTGTGGGGGCAGGGGTTTGATGGTGGTGGAGTGTGATGCATGGTGTAGGGGGGATGGTATTGGAGTATAGTTTGGATGGGGATTGTGTGGGGCTGTGTGGGTGTGAGGGGGATGGTGTAGGGGGGATGCCATGGGGGATGATGATGTAGGGAGATGGTGTGGGGGTGGGGAATGAAGGGGATGGCGTGGGGTGCCTGCGGATAAAGGGCATCCCCTTTCTCTAAGATGCACACGGAGACGTGTATAGATAAAGGCGACCCCAGTCTGGTTTTGCTCTGACACCTGCCCCTGGGGCCCCATGTGGTCAGAGCAGGGCCCTGGCTGGACCCGGGGCATTATATGGGCTCATCAAACTATGGATGTTTACAAATTGCAAATTGTCTCAAATTAAAAGCGCAGAATTCAGAAATATATAAAGCACCAAGGGTGGGTGTCACCCTGACCTGTCCGACCCTCATCAGATCGATATGTGTCCTGCCCCAGCTACCGCCATGCCGCCTGGCCCCCAGGTCCTCTTACTGCCCCCACGGCCCCCACCACAGCCCCCTGCTTCTCATGGGCCATCCCTCACCCCTTTGCGGTTCAGCTCCCATGACACTCCCTGGAGGCCCCATCCTAATGGCCTCCTCATCCTCGAGGCCCCGGGTTTGGGGGCACGGGGTCATCCCCCCCACCCTACCATGCAGTGGTGTGTTATTGGCTCTTTTTCTCCCCCCAGCCTCAGAGGCCCGTGTTCCCTATGCAGAACCCCATCGGGCCTTCTCTGGGGCTCCGAACCCCCCAGGCCCAGCAGCCTCACCTGACCCCCTAGCAGTCCCAAAATATTATGTGGCTGCCAAACATCCTGGTGACATCCAGGTCTACCTGCGTGAGGTCCCTGGAGTTAACCAGGCCCTGCTCCTTCATTTCCTGTGGGAAAACCTGGGAGGAGGAGCCGGTGTCAGGGACATAGACCCAGACCTCTCACAAACTGTCATCCTGGGCAGGGAGCCCGGGGGCCACCATGGGAGTGCGTCCTGCCAAAACTTCCTACCTTCCCCTGGGAGGCCAGAGATGTCGGGAGTGCCCATCGTCCCCGTGGGACCTGTTTGAGGGCCTGTGCCCAGCTGTTGTGGGTGGGGAGGTGACTGAGGGTCAGCCTGGGTGGGAGTGGACAGGGGGTCAGCCCATGGGGGAGGGGACATGGGGGTGTTTTGCCCAAGATTGCAAAACCGAGAATCCACTAAGGAGCGGACACCGATGCAAACACAGGAGGGGTGATTTACAAACCCAAGCTTGCGTCCAAGTACACCCGACACAGCGGAGCAGGGACTTGGACCCCAAGGTGCATTTTAGCTAAGTTTTAAGGGCTGGTCTCAGGGACCTCCAGAAGGGCTGGAACAATTCCTCAAGTTCTGTTTACATTTTGATATAGGGCCTTCAAGGGCATTGAGCTCTGTTCTCATTCTAATATGGGGCTTTCTGGCACCTTAAGCTGTAAGCTGGTTTTTCATTTTTTCCTGTAACTGAAGTAATGTAAATTTTAGTTCTTATTGACAGGGGCCTGGCATGGCAGTACTTGTGCTAACACTGAACTTAAAGTGGAACGGCCTTAATTTTTTTAATTATTTTTATTTATGATAGTCACACAGAGAGAGAGAGAGAGAGGCAGAGACACAGGCAGAGGGAGAAGCAGGCTCCATGCACCAGGAGCCCAATGTGGGATTCCATCCCGGGTCTCCAGGATCGCGCCCTGGGCCAAAGGCAGGCGCCAAACCATTGCGCAACCCAGGGATCCCCATCTTTCTTCTTTTTTTAATAATAAATTTATTTTTATTGGTGTTCAATTTGCCAACATGCAGAATAACACCCAGTGCTGATCTGGTCAAGTGTCCCCCTCAGTGCCCGTCACCCATTCACCCCCACCCCTCGCTCTCCTTCCCCTCCATCACCCCTAGTTCATTTCCCAGATTTAGGAGTCTTTATGCTCTGTCTCCCTTTCTGATATTTCTCACACATTCCTTCTCCCTTCCCTTATATTCCCTTTCACTATTCTTTATATTCCCCAAATGAATGAGAACATACAATGTTTGTCCTTCTCCGATTGACTTACTTCACTCAGCAGAATACCTTCCAGTTCCATCCACGTTGAAGCAAATGGTGGGTATTTGTCGTTTATAATGGCTGAGCAAGACCCACATTCTCTCTCTTCATCTTCTGAGTCTCCTATGATATGAATGTTATTGTTTAAATAAGTGGCTGAGTTCCCTAAGTCTGCCTCTGTGGTCCATAAACTTTCTTTTTTTAAGGCTTCCACTGGGGTCTGCATCTCAGTTATAGCATTTTTAATATTGGCCTGCCTAGATTTTAGTTCTTTTATTTGTACAGTAAGGGATTCTCTAGTTTTCTTCTGTGTTCTTTTTCCAGCCCAGCTGCTATCTTTATAATCATTGTTTTAAACTGTAGTTAGACATCATATATGTGTATTGATAAACTTCCTGGCTGTGAGTACTATCTCATGTTATTTTATGGAGGTGAATATCTCCATCTCATTTTTCTCTCCAGAAAAGAAAGAAGAAAAAGAAAAACCAAAAAAACAATAACAACTGCCCTCCCATAAAAAACACCACATAATTTTCACCTGCTTGTTAAAATATTTTTTTTTTCCTTTTTTTTTTTTTTAAATTTTTTATTGGTGTTCAATTTATCAACATACAGAATAACTCCCAGTGCTCATCCCATCAAGTATCCCCATCAGTGCCCGCCACCCACTCAGGCCCACCCCCCACCCCCCTCCCCTTCAACCATCCCCAGTTCGTCTCCCAGAGTTAGGAGTCTTTATGTTCTGTCTCCCTTGCTGATATCTCCCGCATATTTCTTCTCCCTTCCCTTATATTCCCTTTCGCTATTATTTATATTCCCCAAATGAATGAGAACATACACTGTTTGTCCTTCTCCGATTGACTTACTTCACTCAGCATAATACCCTCCAGTTCCATCCACGTTGAAGCAAATGGTGGGTATTTGTCGTTTCTAATGGCTGAGTAATATTCCATTGTGTACATAAACCACATCTTCTTTATCCATTCATCTTTCGATGGACACCTAGTAAAATATTCTAAATCCCAAAATAAGAAACACAATTAAAGTACCATGAAGGTAAAAATAAGATATATAAGGTACATACATAAAAATTAAAATAAGGCAATCAATAAAAACAAGCAAAGAAAATAAATGAAAATAAAGCACAAAGTACAAAGGAAGCTAGACCCCACTTTCCAGGCAGAGCTGAAGCTCTGCAGCCTCTGTGGTCCAACAACTTGGTGGCAGCGAGTGGTCTGTGCGGGGTCTGGGGATGGGCCTTGGTGCTGATTGTCAGGTTCACATCTGCCTGGCAGATGAACCTGAGGGGTCAGAGGTGGGGTGGGCGTCAGCGCCTCTGGCCTCCAGTGGGCGGCGCTGTGTTGCTCCCTGAGACTGTCCCTTGATGGGTGGGATGCAGGTGGGGACGCTGTATCCTCTGGCTCTGGGGCTGAGCATCCAGCCCCCCAGTCTTCATGGGCCTCCACAGAAGAGCCCCCAAGCCCCCGGGTCTCTGCCACTTCTCTCAGGACGCTGCGTACACTCTGCCTGCGTCCGAGTTTCTTTTAGTTTTGTTTTTTTTATCTGAGACTGTTGTGCCCAAGATTGCAAATCCAAGAAACCACCAAGAAGCCGACACCGATGCAAACACAGGAGGGTTTATTTACAAGTTCGAGCGTGGGTCCAAGTATACCTGACACAGTGGAGCATGGACTTGGACACAGAGGTGGGTTTTAGCTTAGTTTTTAGGGCTGCTCTCGGGGACCTCCAGAAGGGCTGGAGCAATTCCTCAAGTTCTGTTTACATTTTGATGTGGGGCCTACAAGGGCATTGAGCTCTGTTCTCATTTTAATGGGGGCTTCCTGCCCTTGGCCTGGGCTCAGATTTTATTCTATTCTGGGGCTTTCTAGGACATTAAGCTATAAAGTTTTGTTTTTTCCCTGTAACTGAAGTAATGAAGATTTCAGCTCTTCTTCTCTGGGTCCTCGTTTGGCTGGACTTGTGCTAATGCTGAACTTAAAGTGGAATGGCCTTAATTTTCTGGACCTCCATGCATCCTGTCCCATCCTATCTGGCTCCTTCCCCCTTCCCTGGAGCTCCTAAGAGAGCAATTGCAAATGACCTCAGCGTGGCAGCCTGTGTTGGGACACAGGACCAGGGGTTTGGGATCAGGAAGACCTGGAGCAGGGGCCTCCCAGCTGTGCAGCTGGATTCCATGCTACAGACTTTTATTCCCTAAGGCTATCTTGACAACTGACTTTGTACATAGAAAAGCTCTCCTTTGTCTTTAAAAGATGAAGGGCTAGTCAAAGCTTTTTTCTCTGCCCGTCTGATTGCTCAGGTTCCAATCTGAGATGTATTTCCTGTTAATAAGGATAATTTACTATCCGTAGTACTATGGTTAAAATATACTGACACAAGTAATTCAGAGGGATGAGGTTTTCTCATCTCTTTCTTCACAGCTCAGTCAGTCATCAGGAAATGCATCTTTATGCATTTGGAAAGAACTGAGAGACATTATTACCAATGGTCCTATTATGATCTGAAGGATTCTTCCCTGAGATTCTTCTCCTGTTTCAACTGACACTGAAACACTTCCAAACTCTTTGGAAGATATATGTTAAGGAAATAAATGTTATGCATTGCTAATTTTAAATGCACTTGCAATATGGTGTCTATTGTAGTAGAAGTATTTAATCTGATTTTTTTAATAATAAATTTATTTTTTATTAGTGTTCAATTTACCAACATACAGAATAACACCCAGTGCTCATCCCATCAAGTGCCCCCTCAGTGCCCTTCACCCATTCACCCGACCCCAAGCTTTCCTCCCCTTCTATCACCCCTAACTTGTTTCCAAGTGTTAGGCATCTTTATGTTATGATTTTTGCTATTTATTATCCTTTCCTGCTTTTCAGGTTCAGAATGCATTATACGTGTTCATAAGTGTTCATAAGTGTTTCTCTTTCCTTCTGATGAAGTTCTTACTTTGTTCCCATTGACAGAACTCTTTAAGAAAAGGGCAAAAATTAATTAAACCATTCTTAAAATGTCTTCACACTTGAAGCCTGATCCATTGAAGTCATTTTTCAAAATAAATCTTATTGATTAGAAGAAAACCAAAGATTTATTGGGAGATTGAGAAGATATTACAGAGATTTCTCATGCACTTGCCCTCAATTTCTCCAATTATTGATATATTATATTAGTACGGTACAAATATTAGCTAATGAATCAATATTAAAATATTTGCATTAACCAAATACCATACTTTATTCCTTTTTGTTAAATTACCATCCCTCATATCACATTCCATTTGTCCTCATGTTTTCTTAGGCTCCTCTGGATTGTGACAGTCTTTCAGCCTTTCCTTATTGTTGTTGAACTGGAATACTTTAAGAAGTAGTGTATTTTGTAAAATTTCCCTCAGTTGGGACATGTCTGTTGTTTATCTCATGATTGAACTGTGATTGTGGATGATATACAGAGATATATTGCCATTTTTACTATATCATATAATGGATAAATACTATCAACATGATTTATCAGTCTTGGTATCGATCTGATCATCTTGCTGAGGTAGTGTTTTTCAGCTTTCTCCATAGTAAAGTGATTCTTTATTATTATTTTTTATTATAACTTTTTCATAATCTATTTTGTAGAGGGAAGTCAGTATGTGTAATCCTCACATAAGAGTGGGAAGCTGTGTTCATCAACTTGCGGGTGGAATGTCTGCACAAATTGTTGATCTTCTTCTACATGGGAGATTTCTCGTCCTTCTGGGTTTGTTTGTTTCTTTTTCAAGGATGTTATTTATTTATTTGAGAGAGAGAGGAAAGAAAAAGCATAAGCGAGAGGGGCAGAGGGAGAGGCAAAGCAGATTCCCTGCTGAACAGGGAGCCTGCCTTGGGACCTGGATCATGATGTGAGCCTAAGGCAGAAGCTTAACTGACTGAGCCACCGAGGTGCCCCTCTTTCTTTCTTTCAACATTTTTAATATTAGTATAGATTCATGGATATTTATTTTACACTTTGGGTTATAATCCAGCGATACTTACTTAATCAGGGCTGATGGTTGTTCTGATACACAAATTTATTATTTCTAATGGCTTGGACCCATATACCCACCGCTGGTGATATAAAGGAATATAGATTTGGGGATTTTCTTTTTTTTATTAATTAATTTTTTATTGGTGTTCAATTTACCAACATACAGAATAACACCCAGTGCTCATCCCATCAAGTGTTTCCCTCAGCGCGCATCACCCATTCAGCCCCACCCCCCACCCACCTCCCCTTCAACCACCCCTAGTTGTTTCCCAGAGTTAGGAGTCTTTATGTTCTGTCTCCCTTGCTGATATTTCCCACACATTTCTTCTCCCTTCCTTTATATTCCCTTTTGCTATAGATTTGGGGATTTTCTATCACCATAGGAAAGAACCCTAAAATACTCAGGATCTATGCTCAGAGTTAGTTTTATATTTTAGCAGTTGAGTATATATAAGATCCCCTATCTTTTTGTGCTCAGTATAGAGTGTCTAGGACCCCACAGCAGCATTTCAGGTCTGAGAGGGAACTGAGGGATCATCAGCTCTGGTCCTCTCTTCTGAGGCACAGGAAAGAAACTGAGAGTTCCGGAGGATTGGATTGTCCAAGTTCACATGCTTATTGGTGGTGGAGCTAGGTCTGAAAAAGGTCTTCCTAGAGGTGGTTCCATCAAGACAGACACCATTGAACATAATTAGTTTATATAGGCTTTTATGAAATAGACAATTTTGGGTTACTCATTCTGCTTTTATACTTTCATATAAAGGTACGACTGTGTGGGACCCAGGAAATTTAACAAAAATCCCCAACCCCTGGACAAGCAGAGCAGGACAGATTCCATTTTGTGCAACACCCACCACCTCCAGTATGACCCCACCTAACTTGCTTATTGCTTAAGGCGCTGCCCCACCCTAGCAAAGCCGCTGGGCACACCCTAATCAGAAATCAGCTCCTAACAATGTAACCCTGCTTTGTGTCCACCAAAACTGCGTGCCGATTCTGACCAAAGTAATAGGCCAGCTCAAGTGGATATGATAGGGTAAGATGTAATTCAATCCACCACTTGCATGTGGACCGAAATGACAGTGCAACTTTCTGTGTATCCCATGGGCCACTGGCCCCTATAAAGCTGCTATGCCTCTTCGTCTCAGGGTCCAAGTCCCTACTACGCTGTGTCGGGTACACTTGGACCCAACTTGAACATGTAAATATTCCCTCGTGTGTTTGCATCGGTGTCGGCTCCTCGGTGGTTTCTCGAATTCGCAATCTTGGGAACAACAAAACTCTCCCTCTTCACCGATGACATGATACTCTACATAGAAAACCCAAAAGCCTCCACCCCAAGATTCCTAGATCTCATACAGCAATATGGCAGCATGGCAGGATACAAAATCAATGCCCAGAAGTCAGTGGCATTTCTATACACTGAGACTGAAGAAAGAGAAATTAAGGAGTCAATCCCATTTATGATTGCACCCAAAAGCATCAGATAACTAGGAATCAGGCTAACCAAACAGGTAAAAGATCTATACATTACAAACGATAGAACACTTCTGAAAGAAATTGAGGAAGACACAAAAAGATGGAAAAATATTCCATGCTCATGGATTGGCAGAATGAATATTGTGAAAATGTCAATGTTACCCAGGGCAATGTACATGTTTAATGCAATCCCTGTCAAAATACCATGGATTTTCTTCAGAGAGTTAGAACAAATTATTTTAAGATTTGTGTGGAATCAAAAAACACTCTGAATAGCCAGGGAAATTTTAAAAAAGAAACCATAGCTGGGGCCTCAAAATGCCAGATTTCAGGTTGTACTACAAAGCTGTGGTCATCAAGACAGTGTGGTAGTGGCACAAAAACAGACACATAGATCAATGGAACAGAATAGAGAATCCAGAAGTGGAACGTCAACTTTATGGTCAACTAAAATTCAAAAACGGTGGAAAGACTATCCACTGGAAGAAAGACAGCCTCTTCAATAAATGGTGCTGGGAAAATGGGACATCCACATGCAGAAGAATGAAACTAGACCACTCTCTTGCACCAGACACAAATATATACTCAAAATGGATGAAAGATCCAAATATGAGACAATAGTCCGTCAAAATCCTACAGGAGAACACAGGCAACACCCTTTTTGAACTCGACCACAGTAACTTCTTGCAAGATACATCCACAAAGGCAAAAGAAACAAAAGCAAAAATGAACTATTGGGACTTCATCCAGATAAGAAGCTTTTGCACAGCAAAGGATACAGTCAACAAAATAAAAGACAACCTACAGAATGGGAGAAGATATTTGCAAATGACATACCAGATAAAGGGCTAGTTTCCAAGATCTATAAAGAACTTATTAAACTCAACACCAAAGAAACAAACAATCCAATCATGAAAGGGGCAAAAGACATGAACAGAAATCTCACTCAAGAAGACATAGACATGGCCAACACGCACATGAGAAAATGCTCTGCATCACTTGCCATCAGGGAAATACAAATCCAAACTACAATGAGATACCACCTCACACCAGTGAGAATGGCAAAATTAACAAGGCAGGAAACTGCAAATGTTGGAGAGGATGCAGAGAAAAGGGAACCCTCCTGCACTGTTGGTTGGAATGTGAACTGGTGTAGCCACTCTGGAAAACCGTATAGAGGTTCCTCAAAGAGTTAAAATTGGACCTGCCCTATGACCCAGCAATTGCTCTGTTGGGGATTTATCGCAAAGATACAGATGCAATGAAATGCCGAGACACCTGCACCCTGATGTTTATAGCAGCAATATCCACAATAGCCAAACTGTGGAAAAAGCCTCAGTGTTCATCAAATGGTGAATGGATAAAGAAGATGTGGTTTATGTATACAATGGAATATTACTCAGTCATTAGAAAGGACAAATACCCACCATTTGCTTCAACATGGATGGAACTGGAGGGTATTATGCTGAGTGAAATGAGTCAATCAGTGAAGGACAAACATTATATGTTCTCATTCATTTGGGGAACATAAATAATAGTGAAAGGGAATAGAAGGTAAGGGAGAAGAAATGGGTAGGAAATATCAGAAAGGGAGACAGAACGTAAAGACTGCTAACTCTGGGAAACGAACTAGGTGTGGTGGAAGGGGCAGAGGGTGGGGGTGGGGGTGAATGGGCACTCAGGGGGGCACTTAATGGGATGAGCATCGGGTGTTATTCTGTATGTTGGCAAATTGAACACCAAAATATTAATTTATTATTAAAAAATATTCCATCTGCAGGCAGTATGGAACTGAGAGGGACTGCATGTGAGCTCAACTCGCAGAAGAATGTTCCCCAGGGAGACAGCTTTCAACTCCGTACTCAGGCATGGAAGTTAATATGTCGCTCCAATCTACGGGAGGAAGGCATTCCTCAGAAGTTGCTGGACTGAGCTAAGAGACACTTGCCTCTCTCAAAACTTGTGTCCCGCATCGAACCAAATCCTGTGGAAGCGATCCGTACAGGCAGTCAGGATGGGGGAGCCACTGGCCAAAAGCTCAACTCTCAGAAGTGTGTATATCTTGGAGGCTGATGTCTGCTACAAACTCACTTACAGGACTTAGAACCTAGCACCTCTCTAATTGAACAAAGCCATTGGCAATCGTTGCATTGAACGGAGATACACGTGAGTACAGGCCTGACACTTCCACATGCTTTTCACACAACCTCTTCCAGCATGTTACATAAGGAGGTTAGGAGCTATGTCTACAGACAGTCAGGATGCGGGAGGGTCCTGCCCTGAGCTCAGTGCTCACGAGGGAGCATGCCTAGAAGCCAGCTTTCTGGCTGCATTCCTATTGTAGTGAGAAGAGAGTGGCAATCTAAGTGAGGATGTTCCGTGTATACCGCACTACTGCACCTGGAGACACACCTTCCAAGCCTGCAATTTTCCACTTGCATCACACGAGCTTCTGACAAACATCTCTAGTGAGGTTATTTGAAACTTCATCTGCAAGCAGTGTGGAACTGTGAGGAACTGTGTGTGGGCTCACCTCTCAGAAGGAAGTTCCCTTGGACACTGCGTTCCACTCACTTCTCATGTATGGAAGTTCGTATGTACCGCCAATTATGAGAGGAATTCCTTGGAAATCGCTGGATTGAGCTTAGAGATAGTAGTCTTGTGGGTCTTCACCTTCCACTTACCTCTCACACTACTTTTGTCACGCATCGAACCTAGGCCTCTTAGGAGTGAAGACATGCATTCAGGATGTGGCAGGTACAGGCTATAAGCTCAACTCTCAGAAGTGTGTTTGCCTTGGGGGCAGATGTCTACTCGCCACTCATTTATGGGAGTTAGAACCTAGCTGCACTCTAATTGAACAAGGCTGTTGGAAATCGCTGTATTGGACTCAGATACACGTGACTACAGGCCTGACACTTCTACATGCTTTTCACACAACCTCTTGCAGCACCTCATTTAAGGATGATAGGAGCTATGTCTACAGGCAGTCAGGATGCAGGATGGTCCTGCCCTGAGCTCAGCTCTCACAAGGAAGCATCCCTGGAAGACAGCTTTCAACCAACTGTGTTCTTATGACTGTGGTGTCCTTCTAACGTAACCTATACTTGGTCACTCCAGTCTCCTCCTGGGCCTCAGCTGGACCTGGTGCCTCTGGTACTTAGCTTGGCCTCACTTGGACCGGGTGACTGTGTTCCCACCTGGGCCTCAACTGGTCCTATGACATTTGTCCCCACCTGGGCCTCACCCAGACCAGGTGACTCTGTCCCACCTGGGCCTCACCTGGACCTGGTGAATCTGGCCCCCTCCTGGGTATGACCTGGACCTGGTGACTCTGGTCCTCACGTGCGCCTCACCTGGACTTGGTGACTCTTGTACCCACCTGGGAATCATCGGGATATGGTTACTCTGTTTCCCAAGTGAGACTCTGGAACATTTAACTTTGGTCCTCACCTGGGACTCACCTGGACCTGGTGACTCCAGTCCACCCCCCCACCCCGGGCCTCACCTGGATTTGGTGACTCTGGTCCTCAGCTTGGTTTCACCTGGATGTGGTGACTGTAGTCCCCACCTTGGCCTCACCCGGACCTGCTGACTCTGGTTCCCACCTGGGCCTCATCTGTACGTGGTGATCTGGTTCTCACATGGACCACACCTAGACCTGGTGACCACATTGTCATTCTAGACTCAGCTTTCACTGGTAACTCTGGTCTGACCTGGGCCTCCCCTGGACCTGGTGATTCTGGTCTGCACCTGAGACTCACCTGGATCTGGTAACTGTGGTCCCCACCTGGGCCTCACTTGGACTGGTGACTCTGATACCCATCTGGGCCTCACCTGACCCTGTTGACTCTGGTCCTCAACTGGCATAATTCGGACCCAGTTACTGTGCTCCACAACTGGGCCTCACCTGAACCAGGTGACTCTGGTCCCACTCTGGTTCTCACCCTGACCTGGTGACTGTGAACCCCACTTTGGCCTGATTTGGACCTGCTGACTCTGGTTGCAACGTGTGCCTCACCTTGAACTGTTGACTCTGGTTCTTTCAAGGACTTCCCCTGTACCTGGTGATTCTGGTCCCCACCTGGGCCTCACCTGGGCGTGGTAACTGTTGTCACCACCTGGGACTCACCTGGACCTGGTTACTGTGTTCCACACCTGAGCCTCACATAGACCTGGTGACCATGGTCCCCAGGCAGCCTCACACAGACCTGTTGCCTCTGGTCCCCACCTGGGCCTCATGTGTACCTGGTAACTCTGGTCCTCACCTGGGCCTTGCCTGGACATGGTAGCAGTGGACTTCATCTGGACCTGGTGACTGTGGTCCCCACCTGGGTCTCACAGTACCTGGTGAATTGGCTCCTAAGCTACCAATGACTAGGATGCAAGATGGACCCTTAGTTGCTACTGATACCGGGACCATCCCCAGTGTCTCACTTGTTCCTGGTGACTATGGTCCTTGTCTGGGCTGACGTGGCTCATCCTTGGCTCCGATCCTCTCCTGGGCCTCAGCTGCCCTTGCAGGTAGGGTCACCTCTGTCGTGGGTGTGTATTGTCTATGGTCCCTTCTGGGCCTCAGCTGATGGTAGTGGGCCACGATATTGGCCCTTTGCAAGGCCAGCAGGATCTCTGAGTCCTCCTGCATGGTCCTGGAATCTAAACACATCCAAGAATGATGGCGCATGAGAACCTTCCGAGGACACATGCGACAGGTTGCTCCCCGAGGGCAGGTCCCCCGCCATCTAACTGGAGCCAGAGACAACCCCATAGCCCTGAGGGGCACAGGCTGGGCTGGACCATCACACACAGGCCCTCACTGCCTGTCTGTCACTCGCGCACCTACAGTCCACCTTCCCAGCCCCTGTCCCAGGACATGCCATCATGCTGGGATCACAAAGCGCTCCCACCCCGGTATCAGGAGCACAAGGGTGGGGGACCCAGGAGGCTCTGGGGAAGGGCCAATCTGATGCTCAGGGTGATGTCTCCCAGCCCGGGGGAGATCGAAAATTTCTCTTAGATTCCACAATCACAACGAACAAGGGGAGAAAGCAATGGACTAGACTTCATCAAAATTCAAACCTGATGCCAGCAAGAGTGCAACCAAACTCCCCACCCTGAGGGCAATGATTCGTGAATAGCCTGAGTGGGGTCTGGGGGGAGCACGAGGGACTCCACTTTCCAGTGAGTGAAGAGCAACGTGCTCACTGGCCAGGGGGACCCAGCAGGCATTGACCGTCCTTCTCTGACCACAGGATGGGGCGGGAGTGTGTCATCCCTGTCGGGGTCCATGCACCTAGGATGGGCTAGAAAGGTCATGTATTGGGTCTCCCCGCACAGCACAGGGCTTGCAGGGGAGCGAGGGTCCTGGAGGAGCTGCCAAACTCTAACTGCAGCCTCCTTCCCTGGACAGGGCCTAAGGGGGCAGCCCTCCTCCTGTGGGGCTGTGGAAGGTTTGCAGGAGCTGCTCACAGTCATCGCATTGGGGTCGGGGTGTTTTGGATCACAGCCCGGGAGGCCAGCGTCCCCACCCAGACCCACAGGCCCCAGAGAGGCCTGCGGGGAGCAGGCATCAATGTCCACTCACCTGTGACACTTCACTGTGTGAGTGCCTCCTCTTTATGCACCGGGGTACTGGGGAGAGTGGGAGAGTTGGGGAACTGGGGAGAGTGGGAGTAATGGGGTATTGGGGAGAGTGGGAGTGTTGGAGAACTTGGGAGAGTGGGAGTTCTGGGGTACTGGGGAGAGTGGGAGAGTTGGGGTACTGAGGAGAGTGGGAGTACTGAGCTACTGGGGAGAGCAGGAGAGTCGCTTCATTGTGAGCCAGATCTGGAGCACGAGTGCTTCCAAAGTTCTGCGGATGCACAGTGAGTGCCAGGCATCAGTGGAACCCGGGGCCAGCACAGTTCCACCCACAGTAGGGTCCCACATCATGACTATGGGCAGGCATGGTCCATTCAGCCCTTAGCCCTTTATGCTGAAGGCTGAGGGTCCTGGGGCAGGGTCCCGTCCCATCTCCATGTGGGAAGGGGATGCAGGCACCCTCTCACATCCTCAGTTCCCATCCTCGGGCCCTGCAGGCCTTCCACCCTTCTACGCAGACTGGGGGTCACAGATGTCCCCCCGAACCCCAGAGTTCACAGCAGGGACTTGCACTTAAGAACATTTGAGGGTCTCCTGGGTGCTTCAGTCAGTTCCATGTCGACTCTTTAGTTTGGTTCAGGTCAGGATTTCGAGGTTGTGGCGTGGAGCCTTGGGTGGGGCTTGGGCTCCGGTGCCTGAGGAGTCCGTCCAGGTTCCCCCTCTCCCTCGGCCCCTCCCCACTGCACCCTCTCTCAAGTAAATCTTCTCAAAATTAACATGAAGACATGTGAGCATCATTATCCCCTCTGCAGAGGTGCTTTCCTGTGTGTAACCACCGTGTAAATGCCTTTCATGGATCCACCGGGAGTCCTACCAGAAACCCCTATTCCTTGATATTTATTGAAGTACAGTCGACACACAAGGTGTCAGTAGTTTCAGGGCTACAACTAGTGACTTGACAATTCTGTGCCTTACTCAGCTCTCCCCACAAGAAGTGGTGTCACTGACTGTCCCCGTACAAAGTTGTCACAACGGTACTGACTCTATTCCCTAGGCTGTACTTTCTAAATTTCTGTGACTTATTTATTTGAGAACCAGACGGTTATAGCTGTTACTATTGTTCATCAATGTTGCCCATGTCCTACCCATGGCCCCTCTGTCAATCAGTCAGCAGGATCCATCACATTAACCAGAGAAAGGACATGGGGCAGCCCAGGAGGTACAGCAGGTTAGCACCTGCCTTCGGCCCAGGGCGTGATCCTGGAGTTCTGGGATCGAGTCCCATGTCAGGTTCCCTACATGGAGCCGCCTTCTCCCTCTGCCTGTGTCTCTGCCTCTCTCTCTCTCTGCCTCTCTCTCTCTCTGTCTCTCAAGGATATGTAAATTAAATCTTTTTACAAAAGAAAAGAAGAGAAAGGACAAAAAGCAAAGGATCCTCTCAAGAGTTGCAGAAAATGCATTTGACAAAATACAACATCAAAAGCATAGTGGGTTTTGAGGAAATGTCTATCAACAGAATTAAGGCCAATAGGAAGGCCCACAATTGTCGTCATCCTCAAGTGTGAAAACCTGAAATCATCTCCCCTGAGCAAGAACAAGCCAAGGAGGACCCCTCTCAGCGCTGGAAGTCCTAATGTAGTCAACAGACAGGAAACAGCAAAGGTTCCACACCTGGACGGGGGACGTCACACTGTCCCCATTTGCTGAAGACACGGTGCTAGAAAAAGAAAACCCGAGAGCCTCCACCAAATCCTGTTAGAACTAAGGAGTGAGTTCAGCAAAGTCACAGGACATAAACTGACCCTACAGAGCTCAGTAGCCTTGCTGTGTCCCGACAATGAGCACTCAGGAAGGAAACGAAGGATGTGACTCGCTTCTCAGGAGCATCACAGAGATGAAATAGTGAGACTGAACCGAAGGATCACAAGACTTATGCCCTGAGCCATAACAGTCTCTGGGAGGTGATCCTGGGCTCATGGGGTGGGACCTCATCTTGTGAAAATATCCGCAGTTCCTGAAGCCACCCTCAGTTTCAATGACATTCCAATCAAAATCGTGGTGGCAGATCTTAGAAATAGGAAAAAAAAAAAACCCCATAACATCCATCCGCCCCCACAAAATACCCCGGACAGCAAATCAGAATAGGAGAAGCAAGACAGAGTGGGACGCAGCACTTTTCTATTTCAAAGGATGTCACAGAGACACAGGATAAAGCAGTGTGGTTCTCGGGCCCCTGGCTGGCTCCGTCAGTTAAGCAGCTGACTCTTGACCTCCCTCCAGTCCTGATCTCAGAGTCGTGATTTCTAGCCCTGGCCTGGGCCATGGACGAGGCATGGCGCCTATTGAAACAAACCAGACCCATGGGGGCTGGTCCCGGCATAAGCTGAAGGAGGAGAACAGAGAGTTCAGAAGGAAATGTGCTCTGATACAACTGATTTTTTTAACTTACTTTAATTTAAATCCAATGAATTAACGTATAGTGTATTATACTTTCAGGGGAAGAATTCAGGGATTCACCAGTTGGAGATAACAGAAGTGCTCATGAAATCATGTGCCCTCCTTCATGCTGGTGCCCTGTATCCCCTTCCCCCCCTCCCCCCCTCTCCAGTGACACTGTTTTTTTTCTATGATAAGAGTCTGTATTTCCTGTATCTGGTTTCATCTTATTTGTTTTCCTTCCCTTCACAGATGTTCATCTGCTTTGCTTCTTAAATTCCACCTATGAATGACACCACATAGTCATTCTCTTTCCCGACTGATTTATTTCACTTAACATGATCCTTCTAGTTCTATCCACGTCATTGCAAATGGCAAGATTTCCTTCTCCTTGATAGCTGAGTACCATCCCTCTCTCTATGACCATCATGTATCTCCCATCCTCTTTATCCATCATCTGCCCGAGGGCACCGATGCTCCTCCCACAGTGTACTACCGTGGACCCGGCTTCTGTGGATATTTGGGTGCAGGTGTCCGAGCCTCACTGCATCTGTATCTTTGGTGTGAGCTCTAGGCCATGCACTTGCTGGTCACAGGGCGGCTCTATTGGTAACTTCCTGAGGAGCCTCCACACTGTTTCCAGGGCAGATGCACCAGCCCGCAGTCCCGCCCACAGTGGAAGAGGGTTGAGTGAGTTTTGAAGGATGTGGTAAAAGTCTGGTCCACATTTCGTTTCGCGTTCTGTGGGCTCCAATTCATTGTCCTTAAGTATTTCTGGGGAAGCCGGGTGTTGGGCTCCATTTCAGTGAGACATTTCCAAAACTAACAGGCCACAGCTGTAACCAGGAAGGAGGCAGGTGCGGTCTGGCAGTGGCACTCCGCCTCCTGAGGGCCTCCTGTAGTGCCTGAACATCCAGCAGTGAGCACCCTAGTCAAGGCCCCATCAAGCAGGCCCTTATGCGCAGTAGGCCACTTCTGCCTACACTAACAGCAGCCCACCTTTGTTGGAGAGGCCTTAGAAGGACATGGGGTTGTATCCACGCTGATGACTGGCAGCCCACTCAGGACCCGCGGTGAGTCCTCAGGGGGACATTGGGCTACGTTCATGCTGATAGGAGTCCCAGTCTCCTCAGGACCCGCGGTGAGGCTTCAGGAAGATGTGGGCCCTCATCCATGCTGACAGGAGCCCCTGGGCCACCTCAGAATCCACGGTGAGGATTCAGGAAGATTTTGGCCCCCATCGACTCTTATAGGAGCCCCTGGGCCGCCTCAGGACCTGTGGGCAGGCTTTAGGAAATTGTGGGCCCGAATCCCCACTGACAGGAGCACCTGGGCCGCCTCAGGATGAGCGGGGAGGCTTCAGGAAGATGAGGGCCTGCATCCATGCTGACAGGAGCCCCTGGGCTGCCTCAGGACATGCGGGGAGGCTTCTGGAAGATGTGGGCCAGCATGCACACTGATAGGAGCCCCTGGGCCACCTCAGGACCCGCGGGGAGACTTCTGGAAGATGTGGCGCCACGTCCACTCTGGCAGGAGCTCCTAGGCCTCTCCAGACATAAGTTGAGGCTTCTGGAAGCTGGGTGCCACATTCCCAGTGAAGGAACCCCGGCCTCCTCAGAACCTGTGGTTACGCTTCGGGAGGACATGGGGTCACGTCCACACAACCGGATGGTGACATCCTCAGGACACCTGGTGTAGATTTTGGGAAATATGGGGATGCATCAATGCGGACAGAAGACCCCAGTCTTGTCAGGGCCTGTGGTGAGGCCAAAGAAAGATGCCGGTGCCACATCCACAGTGACAGGAGTCTCCGGCCTCCTCAAGACCCACTGTGAAGGTTTGGGAAGGTTGGGGGCCATGTCCAGGCTGACAGGAGCCCCCAGCCTCCTCAGGTCTTATGGTGAGGCTTGAGGAAAATGTGGGGCCACATCAACACTGACAGGACCCCGTCCTCCTCAGGACCTGCACATTGGCTTCGGGACATATGGGGCTGCATCTGTGCTGACAGGAGCCCACAGCCTCCTCAGGACCCACGGTGAGTTTTCAGTGGGATGTGGGGCCATGTCCAGGCTGACAGGAGCCCCCGGCCTCCTGAAGACCTGCTGTGAGGCTCCCAGTGGATGTGAGGCCTTGTCCACAGTGACAGGAAACCCAGCGTCCTCAGGACCCACCGACTATCACTCAGGAACACGTGGGGCCACGTCCACACTCACAGGAGCTTGGCTTCCTCAGGACCCCCTGGAGGACTGTGGATCACCGTTGGGGGCAACGTCCACATCAGAAGGTACTCCTCAGAACCACAGGGTAAGCGAATGGGTAGAA
The DNA here is from genome assembly GCA_032313775.1 of Urocyon cinereoargenteus. Taxonomy (NCBI): domain Eukaryota; kingdom Metazoa; phylum Chordata; class Mammalia; order Carnivora; family Canidae; genus Urocyon; species Urocyon cinereoargenteus. The sequence continues at coordinate 1,960,801 of JAVLSZ010000045.1, forward strand.
TGAATGGTTGGGTCAGGAGAAGGGTGGCAGTTGGTGCTTAGGCTTAGGATAGATATTATGGGTTAGTGATTATGCTTACGGTTACGGATTAGAGGTTAGAGTGAAGGATAAGGGTAAGGGTCAGTGGTTAGGAGTTAGGATGGGGTTTAGGGATTAGGGAATGGGGTTAGGGTTAGGGTTAGGGTTTAGGTTTAGGGATTAGGGCAGGAGGTTAGGAGTTGGGGTTAGGGTTATGGTTATGCTTAGAGTTAGGCTTGTGTTGAGGTTTGCAGTTAGAGTTACGGATTAGGGTGGGACTGAGGGTTAGGGGTTAGGGTTAGGGGATAGAGTTAAAGTTAGGGCTAGGTTTAGGGTTAGGGTGAGGGTTAGGGTTAGTGTTTGGTTATTGGTTAGGGTCAGCTGAGGGTCTGGGTCAGGGAACGGTTTTGGAAAAGAGTAAGCGATAGGGTTAGGGATTGCATTAGGGGCTAGTTTTAGGGTACGGGTAATGGTACAGTTTGGGGTATGTATAGGATTAGTATTAGAGGGTTAGGGTTATGGAACAGGTTAAGATTAGGAAGAGGATTTGAGTACATTAAGTTGTTAGGGTTAGGGTTAGATTTAAGGTAGGGGTCAGGGTTAAGGGTTAAGAATAGGTTTAGGAGTTAGGGTGAGGGTTGGCAGGAAGGTTCAGTGAATGTGTTTCGGTCTTGGGGTTTGTGTTTGGTTTTCGATTAGTGATAGGTCTTGTTTAAGGGTTAGGTTAACATTAGGATTAAGTGTAGGGTTAGGGTTATGTCTGTGTATGGTTACAGTTTGGGTCGTGGCTTGTCCCTGCACTGGGACTCCTAGTATCTTCGGCAGTTTAGTTTTATGCACTCTATTAGGTTTTGGGTTCAAAGATAGCCTGACTCCACCAAGTCAGTGGCCTCCCGAGAGAATCAAATTCCAGGCATCTGCTGGGGTCAGAATAGACATGGCAGGCTTCTCCTGAGCTGAGCTAAGGAGGGGATTTGTGGCTCTAAATACTCTTTCTTTGGATTTTCAGTTGCCTTTCTGATTTTATCTTGTGCACACATGTTTCAACAACACTACCAATTATTATTTTAAAGTTTTACTTGAATTCCTGTTTGTAAACACAGTGTGATATAGTCTCAGGTTTACCACATAGTGATTCAACCCTTGGATACAATGCCTGGTACTGGTCACAGGTACCCTCCACTATCCCCATCCCCTGATTCCCCCCACCTTCCTCTGGTATTTATTAGTTTATTCTCTGTGGTTAAGAGTGTGTTTCTTGGTTTGCTTCTCTCTTCCACCCTCCGGGCCTTTGCCAGTTTGTTTGATTTCTTAAAATTCACATGTGAATTCAATTGTATGGTATTTGGTATCTGTCTTTCTCTGATTGAGTTCATTTAGGATAAGTCCTTTCCACTTCTCCCACGTCATTGTAAATGGCTTGATTTCATCCCTTCTGAAGAACGATTGATGTCGCAGTGTGTATATTTACCACATCGTCTCTGCCCATTCATCTGTCGATGAACATCTGGGCTGTATCCACAGTTTAGCTGTTGTGGACTCCACTGTTACAAACACTGGGTGGCATGTCTCTCTTCGAATCTACTAAACTACTTTTGTATCCCGCCAATCTGCGGTTGGATAATTTGTGTTTAGGATGCTGAGATTTATGTTTGCTTTATGTATTTTGAATACTAACTCTGTATTGGATGTGTTGTTTATAAAATATCTCCTCTCATTTTGTATGTTGCCTTTTAGCGTTGGTTGTTTCCTTCACTTTGTGGAAGCTTTTCAATTTGATGAAGTCCCAATAGTATTTTGCTTTTGTTTCCCTCGCCTCAGGTAAATACCGAGCTGTGCAATTTTGGAATCGTAGTGTAGCTCTATTTTTAACTTCTATTTTAAAAAAATTTTTATGATAGTCACAGAGAGAAAGAGAGAGAGAGAGAGAGAGAGAGAGAGAGAGAGAGAGAGAGAGAGGCCGAGACAAAGGCAGAGGGAGAAGCAGCCTCCATGCACTGGGAGCCTGACGTGAGATTCAATCCTGACTCTCCAGGATCGCGCCCTGGGCCAAAGGCAGGCACCAAACCGCTGCGCCACCCAGGGATCCCCTATTTTTAACTTCTCGAGGACCCTCCACACTGTTTTTTACCATGGCTGCACCTGATCGCATGCCCAACAGGAGTATAAGGGGGCTCCCCCTTCTCCATAGCCTCACCAACACCTGTTGTTTCTTGTGTTGTTAATTTTAGTCATTCTGACGGCTGTCAGATGACATTTCATTGTGTTTGTGGTGTGTATTTCCCTGATGATGGGTGACACTGAATGTCTTTCCGTGTGTCTGGCAGCCATCTGGATGTCTTGTCAGAGACAAAATCCATTCATGTCTTCTGCCAATCTGTGGTTGGATAATTTGTGTTTAGGATGCTGAGATTTATGTTTGCTTTATGTATTTTGAATACTAACTCTTTATTGGATGTGTTGTTTACAAATATCTCCTCTCATTTTGTATGTTGCCTTTTTGCGTTGGTTGTTTCCTTCACTTTGTGGAAGCTTTTCAATTTGATGCAGTCATAATAGTATTTTTGCTTTTGTTTCCCTCACCTCAGAGACATATCTAGAATTAAGATCAACTGGCCAATATCAAAAGGCTGCTGCCCATCTTTTCTTCTTTTTATGGTTTCAGGTCTCACATTTAGGTCTTTCATCCATTTTGAATTTATTTTTATATATATGGTGTAAGAAAGTGGTCCAGTATCATTCTTCTACATGTGGCTGCCTGGTTTTCCCAACATCATTTGTTCTTATCCTGGGGTCAGGGTTAGCGTTTGTTGAAGAGACTGTCTTTGTGCCATTGGATATTCCTTCCTGCCTTGTTGTTGATTAATGGATCATAGAGTTACAGGTTTGTATCTGGTTTTGGCTTTCCATTCTGTTCTATTGATCTAAGCATCTCCTTTTGGGAGATTCTTGATTGCTGATTCAATTTTTTTGCTGGTTATCTGTCTGTTCAAGTTTCTTATTTCCTCCTTTTTCATTTTTGCTATGTTATATATTTCTAGGAATTGATCTATTTCTTCCAGGTTCTAGGTGGCTGGCATATAATTTTTCATATTGTTCTCTTATAATCATTTGTATTTCTCTAGTGTTGGTTGTTATTTCTCTTTTCTCATTTGTGAGTTTATTTGGGTCCTTTCTCATCTTTTTATCTTTTTTCTTTTTTAAATCTTTTATTTATGTACTCATGAGAGACACAGAGAGGCAGAGGCATAGGTAGAGGGAAAATGAGGCTTCATTTGGGGCGCCTGATGTGGGACTTGATCCTCGAGGACCCCAGGATCATGACCTGAGCCAAAGCAGATATTCAACCACTGAGGCACCCAGGCATCCGGGATCCTGTTTTTTAAGCCACTCTGATACCCTATATTTTTGATTGGAGCATTCAGTCTATCAGCATTCAGAGTAATTATTGAAAGATATGAACTTAGTGCCCTCGTGTTACCGGTAGAGTTAGTGTTTCTGATGACGTTCTCGGGTCCTTTCTAGTCTTTGTTGCTTTTGGTCTCTTTCTTTCCCCCACTAGTAGAGTCCCTCCTAAAACTCCTAACTGGACTGATTTAGTGGTCATGAACTCCTTTATATTTTGCCTGTCTGGGAAACTCTTTATGTCTCCTTTTATCCTGATGGACACCCTTGCTGAAGAAAGAACTCATACAAATTGGACTCCAATAAAAAGAAAATTAAAAACATAAAATAAATTTTTGCTCTTATGATTGAGGAAAAAGGCATTTAGGCATAAAACCAGAAGCTGAAACAGAGGAGGACAGATTTCACCATCTGTAGCCTTCAAGGGACCTGGTGTCCTTTCCTAGGAGGGCCCCCACCTCCGTAGGATGCTTCCTGCCCCTCTGTGCTCCTTGCTGGAACCCAGCAGGCACATCGCCATGCCTCCAGCACCTCTGCAGTCGTGGTTTATAACGTCTTCCATGTATCCTAATGGGGACCACAGTGTCGTGTATGTAGCTATCCGGCTGCTGTTTGACAACATTGGGGGGATTCAGACTTTTGTTGTTTTTGGGGTGTGTGTGTGTCTATCACATGCTGCTATCACGTTCAGCTATCTGATCCTCTGGCTGGGTCACCAAACGCCACAATGGTTGGAAAAACATCAATTCTTGTGCTGGCGCTGTGCGGCTTGCTGGGCTCTCCTGGCCAACACGGGGCTCGCTCATGCAGTGACATTCCACTGGAGGGTCAGCTGAGCTTGAAGGTCCGGGTTGGCACATTCCCATGTCCAGCAGTGGGTCCCTCCAAGCGCAGGTTGCTTCTCTTCTCGGGGGTTCCTCTCCAGCAGGGAGCCAGACCTCGGGGCCACCCTCATGGGAGCTCCTGAAGAGCCGGTTGTCCATGGCGAGGAGACATGGGGCTGCCTGTGTGTGTGAGTCTGGGTGGGGATGGGGCTGGGGTTCCTCGGTCCCCTGTGCTGCCTGGCCTTCAGGCCAAGCCCAATGCTCACGCAGCCCCTACTCACTAGGGCGAGGAGGGTGCCCTCCACACGCTGGTGTGAGAGATCCAGCACCACAAGGTTTGCACAACTGAGTCCACCTAGTGAGAGTGGCCCAGGTGCATGAGCTGCAGGTGTGGGACCCAGGAAATTTAACAAAAATCCTCAACCCCTGGACAAGCAGAGCAGGACTGCCTCCATTTTGTGCTACACCCACCACCACCCCTATGACCCCTACGTGACCTTCTTAAAGGCGCTGCACTGCCCTTCTCAAGGCACTGGGCACACTCTAATCCATAATTGGCTCATAAAAATGTAACCCTGCTTTGTGCCTGCCAAAGCTGTGCACTGATTCTGATCAAAGTAATAGGCCAGCTCAAGTGGATACTATAAGGTAAGGTGTAATTCAATCAGCCATCTGAGTGTGGACCCACATGACTGTGCAACTTTCTGCATATCTGATGGGCCACTGGCCCCTCTAAAGCTGCTATACCGCTTAGTCTCGGGGTCCAAGTCCTTGCTCCACTGTGTAGGGTGCACTTGGACGCAAGCTTGAGCTTGTAAAGAAACCCTGGTGTGTTTGCATCGGTGTTGGCTCCCCGTGGGGTTGCCAGATTCGCAATCTTGGGCATAACACAAGGGCCTGCTGTCCTGACATCCTTCCAGGGCCGCGCTGACCACCCCACATGCCCTCTGTGACCCAGGCACACAGGCACAGGAATGCGGGGAGGGGAGGAAGTGCCCCGGAACCTGGCCAACCCGGCCCCCTTGACAGAGGGATCACAGACCTCCCAGGTCATTTTGCACAGACCCTGGTGACCTGAGGCTCCCTGGCTGTCACTCTGTCCCAGCCCCTACTGGCCCACGGGGCACAGGCTGAGTCCCAGTAAACTCTGTGGGGTCCTGACCCTGGCATCTGGCCACCCCTGGAATGCACGTGGGGACGTCAGCTGTGTGTGCCTGGCGGCACCCCTGCAGGGGCTGGTTGGGGCCTGGGTGGTGCCCCCTCCTCCTCTCTGGGGGTCTCTCCACGCCCCATGCACAGTGATCTGGGAGACACAGAAACAGGCTGGCTGTGCATTTTCGCAACACACCACTTTATTGACATTCTACAGCAAAGGGGCTCAGAGCCGAGGGTGCGCGCCTTCCCCTGGGGAGGGAGACCTTTCTGTCCTTTAGTGGAGGGTAAGAACCACACGGGGTTGGGGGGCGGGTGCTGTAGTCCCCCACCTGGGATCATGTGTGGACTCTGGACTGGGGCATATGTCCTGAGGTTTCAGCCTGATAGACGGTTCTGAGAACATCAGTGCTGACCTGGACCTGCAGCTCGTGGGCTACTGCGATGGGTCCCTGCAAGGCAGCTGGACCCCGGCCTCAGGGCCCCTGGGGCCCCAACACCTGGAGAAGCCTGCCTCCTGGTGTGAGTGCGAGTGAGACACACTAGCCTACCCTGCTCTCCCCAACCTGGGGTGGTCCGGGATCTCTAGGGCTGCCCTAGTTCAAAGACCTGGATCTGTGGGGCATGCCCAGGGCCCTGGAGGCCACATCCAGCTGGGAGAGTGCTCACTCAGCACGGGGCCAGTATCCAGGGATGGCCAGAGCCATGGGGGGCTGGATCCCATTAGTGTTTGTGTTGGGCCTTGGGGGGGCTCAAAACACCCCGGCACCCACAGAGCCTGAGGCCAGGCCAGCCCTGGTCCCTCTGGGTTAGCAGCTGGTGTCCTGTGCAGGGTGTGCCACCCTCAAGGAGGGACAATGGGCTTAGGCAGGGCACAGTGGGTCCTCTGCAGCACTAACCTGCACCCACCCTCTCAGGGGCTCGTTGTTCCCCCCCTCCCTGCAACCCCTGTGTACTCTAGGGGTCACCGTGCTTCTGATGGGAGCACAGTGTCTACAGAACGCAGGGGAGGCTGAGCATGTCCCACCAGGTCCTTGCTGGGTTCCGATGGTGTGGGGGTTGATGTTGTGGGGGCAGGGTTATGATGTTGGTGGAATGTGGGGAATGATGTAGGGAGGATGGTGTTGGGGTATAGTGTGGGTGGGGATTTTGTGGGTTATGTGGGTGTGAGGGGGATAGTGTAGGGGGATGCCATGGGGATGATGATGTAGGGGGATGCTGTGGGGGTGGGGAACGAGGGGCATGGCATGGGTGGTCTGCGGACACAGGGCATCCCCTTTGTCTAAGGTGCACATGGAGACATCAACAGATGAAGGCGACCCCATTCTGGGGTTTGCTGTGACTCCTGCCCCTGGGGCTCTGAGTGGTCAGTGCAGGGCCCTAGCTGGACATGTGCTAACGCTGAACTAAAATTGGAATGGTCTTCATTTTCACGGCCTCCACGCATCCCGTCCCATCCTATCTAGCTCCTTCCCCCTTCCTTAGAGCTACTATTAGAGCAATTGCAAATGTGCAGCATGGCAGCCTGTGTTGGGGGACAGGCCCAGGGATTTGGGATCAGGGAGACCTGGAGCGCGGGCATCTCGGATACGTAGGAGGATTCGATGCTGCAGACTCTTATTCCCTAAGACTATCTTGACAACTGACTTTGTACATAGACAAGCTCTCCTTTGTCTTTAGAAGATGAAGAGCGAGTCAAGGCGTTTTTTCTCTGCCCATCTGATTGCTCAGATTCCAATCTGATGCGTATTTCCTGTTAATAAGGATAATTTACTATCCGTAGTACTATGGTTAAAATATACTGACACAAGTAATTCAGAGAGGGTTTCTCATCTCTTTCTTCACAGCTCAGTCACTCATCAGGAAATGCATCTTTATGGATTTGGAAGGATCTGAAAAACATTACTACCAATGGTCCTATTATTATATGAAGGATTCTTCCCTGAGATTCTTCCCCTGTTTCAACTGACACTGAAACACTGTGAACTCTTTGCAAGACAAATGTCAAGGAAATAAATGTTATGCATTGCTAATATTAAATGCACTTGCAGTATAGTGTCTTTTATAATAGAAGTATTTTTATCTGATTTTTGCTATTTATTATCTTTTCCTGCTTTTCTGGTTTAGGAGTCATTATACGTGTTCATAAGTGTTTTTCTTTCCTTCTGATATAAAATCCTTACTTTGTTCCCAACGAGGGAACTCTTTAAGAATGAGACAAAGTTAATTAAACTATTCTTAAAGTGTCTTCACACTTGGAGCCTGATTCATTTAAGTCAATTTTCAAAATAAATCTTATTGATTAGAAAAAAACAAAGATTTATAGGGAAATTAAAAGATAGTACAGAGAATACTCTTGCACTTCCACTCAATTTCTCCAATTATTGATATCTTATTTTAGTATGGTACAAATATTAGCTAATGAATCAATATTAAAATATTTGCATTCACCAAAGACCATACTTAATTCAGATTTACTTAGTTTTTGCTAAGTTACCATCCCTCATGTCACATTCCATTTGTCCTCATTTTCTTAGGCTCCTCTGGATTGTGACAGTCTTTCAGGCTCTCCTTGTTGTTGAACTGGAACACTTTGAGAAGTAGAGTATTTTGTAAAATTTCCTTCAGTTGGGACATGTCTGTTGTTTATCTCATGATTGAACTGTTTCTGTGGATTATATACAGAGATATACTGCCATTTTTATTATATCATATAAAGGATAGATACTATGAGCATGATTTATCAGTCTTGGTATCGATCTGATCATCTTAATGAGATAGTGTTTGTCAGCTTTCTCCATAGTAAAGTGATTCATCATTATTATTATCATTATTATTAATAATAATAATAATAATATTTTAACTTTTTCATAATATATTTTGTGGAAGGATGTTACTATGTGTATTCCACACATACGAGTGGGAAGCTATGCTCATCAACTTGAGGGTGGAATGTCTGCACAAATTGTTTGAAATTCTTCTATATGGGAGACTTCTCTTTTGTCTGGGTTTGTTTGTTTCTTTCTCAAAGATGTTATTTATTTATTTGAGAGAGAGAGAAGATAAAAAGCATTAGTGAGAGGGGCAGAGGGAGAAGGAGAAGCAGGTTCCCTGCTGAACAGGGAGCCTGCCTTGGGACCTGGATCATGATGTGAGCCTAAGGCAGAAGCTCAACTGGCTGAGCCCCCCAGGTGCCACTCTTTCCTTCGTTCTTTCTACTTATTTAAATAACAAATTTATTTTTTATTGGTGTTCAATTTTCCGACATACAGAATAACACCAATTGCTCATCCTGTCAAGTGCCCCCCTCAGTGACCATCACCCACTCACCCCCACCCCCCGCCCTCCTCCCCTTCCATCACCACTAGTTCATTTCCCAGATTTAGGAGTCTTTATGTTCTGTCTCCCTTTCTGATATTTCACACACATTTCTTCTCCTTCCCTTATATTCCCTTTCACTATTATTTATATTGCCCACATGAATAGGAACATACAATGTTTGTCCTTCTCCGATTGACTTACTTCACTCAGCATAATACCCTCCAGTTCCATCCATGTTGAAGCAAATGGTGGGTACTTGTCGTTTCTAATGGCTGAGTAATATTCCATTGTATACATAAACCACATATTCTTTATCCATTCATCTTTCGATGGACCAAGGCTCCTTCCACAGTTTGCCCATTGTGGACATTGCTGCTGGAGACATTGGGGTGCAGGTGTCCCGGCATTTCATTGCATCTGAATCTTTGGGGTAAATCCACAACAGTGCAACACCTGGGTCATAGTGCAGGTCTATTTTTAACTCTTTGAAGACCCTGCACACATTTTTCCATAGTGGCTGCACCAGTTCACATTCCCACCAAGAGTGAAAGAGGGTTCCCTTTTCACAGCATCCTCTCCAATATTTGTGGTTTCCTGCCTTGTTAATTTTCCCCATTCTCACTGGAATGAGGTCATATCTCATTGTGGCTTTGATTTGTATTTACCTGATGGCACGTGGTGCAGAGCATTTTCTCATGTGTATGTTGGCCTTGTCTATGTCTTCCTCTGTGAGATTTCTGTTCATGTCTTTTGCCCATTTCATGATTGGATTGTTTGTTTCTTTGGTGTTGAGTTTAAGAAGTTCTTTATAGATCTTGGAAACTAGCCCTTTATCTGATACGTCATTTGCAAATATCTTCTCCCATGCTGTAGATTGTCTTTTAGTTTTGTTGACTGTATCCTTTGCTGTGCAAAAGCTTCTTATCTCAATGAAGTCTGAGTAGTTCATTTTTGCTTTTGTTTCTTTTGCCTTCGTGGATGTATCTTGCAACAAGTTCCTGTGGTCGAGTTCAAAAAGGGTGTTGCCTGTGTTCTCCTCTAGGATTTTGATGGAATCTTGTCTCACATTTTAGATCTTTCATCCATTTTGAGTTTATCTTTGTGTATGGTGAAAGAGAGTGGTCTAGTTTCATTCTTCTGCATGTGGATGTCCAATTTTCCAAGCACCATTTATTGAAAAGACTGTCTTTCTTCCAATGGATAGTCTTTCCTTTATCGAATATTAGTTGACAGAAAGTTGAGGGTCCTCTTCTGGATTCTCTATTCTGTTCCATTGATGTATGTGTCTGTTTTTGTGCCAGTACCACACTGTCTTGTTGACCACAGATTTGTAGGTCAACCCGAAAACTGGCATTGTGATGCTCCCAGATATGGTTTTCTTTTTTAATATTTCCCTGGCTATTCTTTTCTGATTCAACAGAAATCTTAAAATAATTTGTTCTCACTCTCTGAAGAATGTCCATGGTATTTTGGTAGGGATTGCATTAAACATGTAGATTGCCCTGGGTAACATTGACATTTTCACAATATTCATTCTGCCAATCCATGAGCATGGAGTGTTTTTCCATCTCTTTGGGCCTTCTTAAATTTATTTCAGAAGCGTTCTATAGTTTTTAGAGTATAGAGCCTTTACCCCTTTGGTTAGGTTTATTCCCAGGTATCTTATGCTCTCGGGTGCAATTCTAAATGGGATTGACTCCTTCATTTCTCTTTCTTCAGTCTCATTGTTAGTGTATAGAAATGCCATTGATTTATGGGCATTGATTTGTATCCTGCCATGCTACCATATTGCTGTATGAGTTCTAGCAATCTTGGGGTGGAGGCTTTTGGGTTTTCTATGTAGAGTGTCATGTCATCAGTGAAGAGGGAGAGTGTGACTTCTTCTTTGACAATTTGAAAGCCTTTAATGTCTTTTTGATGTCAGATTGCTGAGGCTAGGACTTCCAGTAGTACGTTGAATAGCAGTGGTGAGAGTGGACATCCCTGTCTTGTTCCTGATCTTAGGGGAAAGGCTCCCAGTGCTTCCCCAGTGAGAATGATATTTGCTGTGGGCTTTTTGTAGATGGCTTTTAAGATGCTGAGGAATGTTCCCTCTATCCCTGCGCTCTGAAGAGTTTTGGTCAGGAATGGATGCTGTGTTTTGTCAAATGCTTTCTCTGCATCCAGTGAGAGGATCATATGGTTCTTGGATTTTCTCTTGCTGATATGATGAATCACATTGATGGTTTTACGAGTGTTGAACCAGCCTTGTGTCCTGGGGATAAATATTACATGGTCATGGTGAATAATTTTCTTAATGTATTGTTGGATCCTATTGGCTTGTATCTTGTTGAGAATTTTTGCATCCATGTTCATCAGTGATATTGGTCTGTAATTCTCCTCTTTTTTGTGGGATCTTTGTCTGGTTTTGGAGTTAAGGTGATGCTGGCCTCATAGAACGAATTTAGAAGTACTCCATTTCTTTCTATCTTTCCAAACATCTTTAGTAGAATAGGTTTGATTTCTTCTTTAAACATTTGATAGAATTCCCCTGGGAAGTCATCTGGCCCTGGACTCTTGTGTCTTGGGAGGTTTTTGATGACTGCTTCAATTTCCTCCCTGGTTATTGCCCTCTTCAGGTTTTCCATTTCTTCCTGTTCCAGTTTTGGTAGTTTCTGACTTTCCAGGAATGCGTCCATTTCTTCTCGATTGCTAATTTATTGTCGTTTAGCTGTTCATAATATGTTTTTAAAATCGTTTGTATTTCCTTGGTGTTGGTAGTGATCTCTCCTTTCTGATTCATGATTTTATTAATTTGAGTCTTCTCTCTCTTCTTTTTAATAAGGTTGGCTAAGGGTTTATTTATGTTATTAATTCTTTCAAAGAACCAACTCCTGGTTCTGTTGATCTGTTCCACACTTCTTCTGGTCTCCATTTCGTTGAGTTCTGCTTGAATCTTTATTAACTCTCTTCTGCTGGGTGTAGGGTCCATCTGCTGTTATTTCTCTAGCTTCTTCATGTGTAAGGTTAGGTTTTGTATTTCACTTCTTTCCCATTTTTGAATGAATGCTTGTATTGGGATGTTTTTCCCCCTTAGCACTGCTGTGCTGCATCCCAAAGATTTTGAATGGTTGTGTCTTCATTATCATTAGTTTCCATGAAACTCTTTATTTCTTCCTTAATTTCCTGATTTACCTTTCATCTTTTAGCAGGATGGTCCTTAACCTCCATGTGTTTGATGTCCTTCCAGACTTCTTGTTGTGATTTAGTTATAATTTCAAGGCATTATGGTTCTGAGTATATGCAACGGATGATCCCCATTCTTTGGTATCAGTTCAGACCCGATTTTTGACCCAGTATGTGGTCTATTCTGGAGAAAGTTCCATGTGCACTTGAGAAGAATGTGTATTCAGTTGAGTTTGGATGTAAAGTTCTGTAGATATCGGTGAAATCCATCTGGTCAAATGCATCATTTAAAGCTCTCCTTTCTTCGGATATGTTGTGCTTCGAAGACCTATCGCGTGTAGAAACAGCAAGATTGAAGTCACCAAGTATAAGTGTATTATTATCTAAGTATTTCTTCACTTTAGTTATTAATTGGTTTCAATATTAGGCAGCTCCCACCTTCAGGGTATATATATTGAGGATTGTTAAGTCCTCTTGTTGGATGAGAACCATACTCATACTTAAGTATGAGATAGTGTCCCTCTTCATCTCTCACTACAGTCTTCGGGGTAAATTTTATTTATCTGATATAAGGATGGCTACCCCTGCTTTCTTTTGAGGATCATTTGAATGGTAAATGGTTCTCCAACCTTTTATTTTCATGTTGTAGGTGTCTTCTGTCTAAAATGCATCTCTTGTAGACAGCAAATAGATGGGTCCTGCTCTTTTATCCAGTCTGAAACCCTGCACCTTTTGATGGGGTCATTAAGCCTGTTCACATTCAGAGTTAATCTTGACAGATATGAGTTTAGTGTCATCATGATATGTATTCAGTCCTTGTTTTTGTGGATTGTTCCACTGAACTTCTTCTTAAAGGGGAATTTTAAGAGTCCCCCTTAAAATGTCTTGCTGAGCTGGTTTGAAGGTCACATATTCTTTCAGTTCCTGCCTGTCTTGGAAGCTCTTTATCTCTCCTTCCATTTTGAATGAGAGCTTTGCTGGATAAAGTATCCTTGGTTGCATGTTCTTCTCATTTAGGACCCTGAATATATCCTGCCAGCCCTTTCTGGCCTGCCAGGTCTCTGTGGAGAGGTCTGCTGTTACCTCAATGCTCCTCCCCATAAATGTCAGGGATTTCTTGTCTCTTGCTGCTTTAAGGATCTTCTCTTAATCTTTGGAATTTGCAAGCTTCACTATTAAATGTCGAGGTGTTGGACGGTTTTTATTGATTTTAGGGGGGGATCTCTCTATTTCCTGGATCTGAATGCCTGTTTCCCTTCCCATATTAGGAAACTTTTCAGCTATGATTTGTTCACATACATACTCTGGCCTTCTGGCCCTTTCGGCACCCTCGGGAAACCCAATGAAATGTAGGATTTTCTTCCTTAGGCTGTCGTTTATTTCTCTTAATCTGTCTTCATGGTCTTTTAATTCTCTGTCTCTTTCTTTCAGTTTCCCTCTTTGCCATCAACTTGTCTTGTATGTCACTCGCTCGTTCTTCCACCTAATTAACCCTCGTGGTTAGGACATCTAGTTTGGATTGCATCTCATTCAATTGATTTTTAATTTCTGCCTGATTGGATCTAATTTCTGCAGTCATGACGTCTCTTGAGGCATTTATTCTTTTTTTCTGGAGCCACCAGTAGCTCTATAATAGTGCTTCTTATTTGGCTCTCTGACATTGAATTGTAATCCAGATTTTGTAGCTCTGTGGGAGACAGGACTGTTTCTGATTCTTTCTTTTGAGGTGAAGTTTTCCTTCTAGTCATTTTGCTCAGTGCAGTGTGGCCAAAAACACGTTGTACTGGGAGAAGGAGAAAAAGAGAGAGAGAAGGAAGGAAAAGAGATAAAGAATAAAGAAGAAAGGGAAAAAAAGGAACAAAGAGAAGAAAAACAGAAAGAAAAAGCAAGAAAGAAAGGTGAAAAAAAGGTGGGGGAAGCAATCAGAAATCAAAAAGAACAACAACAACAAAAAAAGAACACACGGGGAGTATCTTCTGATTCTGTATACTTTAAGGCCCTTGACTTCCCCTGGAACTTATCCCTCTAGTGGTCTTCTGTGGGAGGGACCTGTGGTGCTGATTTTCAGGTGTTAGCACTTGGGGGAGCTGCTCTGCCCCCTGCCTGGGGGAAGGCTCAGTGGTTTTATTTACCCTGTGAGGCTACTGGAGGAACAACTCCAGTGGCTGTGGCAGCTCTGGAAACCTGGATTCATCCCCCTCAGTAACTGTGGAGCTCTCTGTCTGCAGGGGCATGGAAGCTCCACAGAGGGGCCGCTGATCTGCTCAGCTTGGGGCAGGAGTGTCCTCACTTTCCTGGGCCCTCCTGGCCTCTGACTGTCCCTGGGGAGGACAGATCCTGGGCTGTGGCCTGTCGCCCTCTGCTCCTGGTCTGTGCTGTTGGATTCGCGCTCTTGGACACGCAGCCACCTCTCCACAGAGCTTCCACCGAAGCCCTCTGAGCTGCTCTTGGTGCCGCCCAGCCCCCACCGCACTGTGCCTCTTCCTCTGCCAGAGCCACCACCGTGGAACTCTTCCCAGAACCGGGCAGCCCCCTCCGCGGAGCCACCGCCCATGCCCCTCTGATCTGCTCCCACATCAATATGTGCCTGCTGCAGCACTTAGGGAGCTCGTCGCACTCTCCTGTTTGAGCGGCAGGTGTCTGTTAGTGTCCCAGGGAGCCGGAGAGCACCCTCGCCCTTCAGGGGTTCTACTCTAACTCCCTGTGCGCCAGGAAGATTGGTGCAGCTCCTGCTTCTCTGGGACAGAGCCTCCTGTCCTGGGAACACTCGCCCCAGCCTTAGCCTAGCTCCTCGTGGGACCCCTCCACTTTGGATGCCTTTTGTTTCTTTATTTCTTTCACCCCCCCCCGTCTTCCTACCTTGATTGAAGCGTGAACTTTTCTCCATGTAGCATTCCAGCTGGTCTCTGTTTAAATCTCAGGCCAAATTCGAAGATTTTCAGGATGATTTGAAGGTTATCTAGGTAATTTGGTGGAGACAGGTGATTTGATTTTGAAGACCCTATTCTTCTGTCATCTTGCCCCTCCTCCTGTATGTCACCTTTTAGTGTTGATTCTTTCCTTCATTTTGTGGAAGCTTTTCAATTTGATGAAGTCCCAATAGTATTTTTGCTTTTGTTTCCCTCAACTCAGAGGTATATTTAGAAAGAATATCCAATGGCCAATGTCAAAGACGTTGCTACCCATCTTTTCTTCTTTTTATGGTTTCAGGTCTCACTTTTAGGTCTTTCATACATTTTGATTTTATTTTTTATATATACGGTGTAAGAAAATGTTCCAGTTTCATTCTTCTGCATGTGGCTGCCTGGTTTTCCCAACACCATTTATTCTTATCCTGGGGTCAGGGTTAGTGTTTGTTGAAGAGACTGTCTTGGTGCCATTGGGTATTCCTTCCTGCCTTGTTGTTGATTAATGGATCATAGAGTTACAGGTTTGTATCTTGTTTCCGCTTTCCATTCTGTTCTACTGATCTATTCGTCTCCTGTTGGGAGATTCGTGATTGCTGATTCAATTTCTTTGCTGGTTATCTCTCTGTTCAAGTTTCTTATTTCTTCCTTTTTCATTTTTGCTTTGTTATATATTTCTAGGAATTGATGTATTTCTTCCAGGTTCTAGGTTGCTGGCATATCATTTTTCATAATGTTCTCTTATAATCATTTGTATTTCTCTAGTGTTGGTTGTTATTTCTCTTTTCTCATTTGTGATTTTATTTGGGTCCTTTCTCATCTTTTTATCTTTTTTCTTTTTTAAAGATTTTATTTATGTATTCACGAGAGGCACAGAGAGACAGAGGTATAGGCAGAAGGAAAATAAGGCTCCATGCGGGGAGCCTGATGTGGGACTTGATCCCCAGGACCCAGGGAACATGACATGAGCCAAAGCAGATACTCAACCACTGAGGCACCCAGGTGCCTTGCTGATTCAATTCCTTTGCTAATTATGGGTCTGTACATATTTTCTATTTCTTCCTATTTCAGTTTTGCTCGTTTGCACATTTCTAGGTATTTGTCCATTTCTTCCAGGTCTCCCAGTTTGTTATCGAATAATCTTTCATAGTATTCCCTTATAATTGTCTTATTTTTCTGGTGTTGATTGTGATCTCTCTTCTCTCATTTGTGATTTAATTTATTTAGGTCTTTTCTCTTTTCTTGGTGATAAGGCTGGCTAGGGCTTGATCCATTTTATTAATTATTTTGAAGAACCATCTCTTAGGTTTGTTATTCCATTCTACTGTTTTGTTGTTTCTGTATTGTTTATTTCTGCTCTAATCTTTATTTTTTTCCCATCTTCTGTAGGCTTGAGGCTTTGTTTGCTATTCCTTTTCCAGCTCCTTTAGTTGTAGGGTTAGGTTGTGTATTGGAGACTTCTTGTTTCTTGAGGTAGGCCTATATTGCTCTGGACTTCCCTCTTTGGACTGCCTTTGCTACATCCCAGAGGTTTGGAGAAACTTGTTTTTATTTTCATCTGTTTTAAATTTCCTCTTTAATTTCCTGGTTGCTCCATTCATTCTCTTGTAGATTTTCCATAATCTCCATGTATTTTTGGTCTGTCCAAATTTTTTGTTACGGTTGACTTCGAGTTTCATAGCATCTGGTCTGAAAATGTACAGGGTGTGATATCAACTGTCTTGTACGTGTTGTACCTGTTAAGGGCTGATTTGTGGGCCGTGATATGATCTGTTCTGGAGAATGTCCCATGTGCACTTGAAAGGAATGTGTATTCTGCTATAGGATGAAATGTTCTGACTATACGTGTTGAGTCCCTGTAGTACAGTGTGTCAAGGCTATTGTTTCCCTGTTGATTTTCTGCATAGATGATCGGTCCATTGCCATAAGTGGGTGTTAAAACCCCTGTCATTGTATTATTATCAGTGAGTTCCTGTACGTTTGTTGTTAATTGGTTTCTATATTTAGGTACTCCCATGTTGGCAGCATAAATATTTAGTTCTTTGATCTTGATAGAGAGTCTTTTTAATTATGAAATAATGTCCTTCTTCAACTCTTCTTTCAGTATTTGTTCTTTTTTGAACTTTAAATAATTTATTTATTCATTCATGAGAGATACACTGAGAAGCAGAGGCAGAAACATAGGCAGAGGGAGATGCAGTCTCCCCAAAGGGAGGTCGATGTGGGACTCGATCCTGGGATCCCAGGATGACACCCTGAGCCAAAGGCAGATGCTCAACCACTGAGCCACCAGGTGTCCCCCAGGGTTTGGTGTCAAATCTAGTTTGTCTGATATAAATATGGGTCCTCCAGCTTTCCTTTGATATCCATTAGTGTGATAGATGATTTTCCATCCCCTGACTTTCAATCTGTTGGTGTCTATAAGTCTAAGGTGAGCATCTTGTGGGCAGCATACAGATGGATCTTCTTTTTTAAATAATGATTTTATTTATGAGACAGTGAGAGAGAGAGAGAGAGAGAGAGAGAGAGAGAGAGAGAGAGGCAGAAAATTATGCAGAGAGAGAAGCAGGCTCCCAACCAGGAGCCCAATGTGGGACTCGATTCCTGACTCCAGGATCACACCCTGATTCAAAGGCAGAGGCTCAACCCCTGAGCCACCCAGGCATTCCAGATCCTGTTTTTTAAGCCACTCTGATACCCTAGATCTTTAGTTTGGAGCATGAGGTCTATCAGCATTCAGAGTGATTATTGAAAGATATCAACTTAGTGCCTTTGTTTTACCAGTAGAGTTTGTGTTTCTGGTGATGTTCTCGGGTCCTTTCTAGTCCTTGTTGCTTTAGGTCTCTTTTTTCCCCCACTAGAAGTGTCCCTCTACAAATTCCTTACTGGACTGTTTTAGTGGTCATGATCTCCTTTATATTTTGCCTGTCTGGGAAACTCTTTATCTCTCCTTCTATCCTGAAGGACACCCTTGCTGAAGAAAGAACTCATACAAATTTAGCTCCGATTAGAAGAAATTTAAAAACATAAAATAAATTTTTGCTATTATGATTGAGGAAAATGGTATTTAGGAGGAAAACCAGAAGCTGAAAGAGAGGAGGACAGATATCATCATCCGTAGCCTTACAGGGACCTGGTGTCCTTTCCAAGGAGGGTCCCCCCCTCTGTAGGATGCTTCCTGATCCTCTGTGCTCCTTGTTGGAACCCAGCAGGCACATCTTCATGCCTCCATCACCTCTGCAGTCATGGTTTGTAGCGTCTTCCATGAATCCCGTTGGGGAACAGAGCATCGTGTACGTAACCATCCAGCTGCTGTCTGACAACATTGGGGGGATTCCGAATTTTGTTGGTTTTGGGGTGTGTGTGTGTCTATCACATGCAGCTCTCACATGCAGCTATCTGATTCTCTGGCTCTGGGGATGAGCATTTCGCACCCCAGTCTGCTGGGGCCTCCACAGAAGTGACCCTAAGCCCCCTGGTCTCTGCGGCTTCTCTCAGAAACATGCGTTCACTCTGCCTGTGGCCGAGCTTTTTTGGTTTTGTTTTTTTACCTCAGACTCCTGTGCCTAAGATTGCGACTCTGAGAAACCACTGAGAAGCCAACACTGATGAAAACACAGGAGGGTTTATTTACAAGCTCGAGCTTATGTCCAAGTATACCCGACACAGCGGCGGAGGGACTTGGACCCCGAGGTGGGTTTTAGCTTAGTTTTAAAGGCTGGTCTCAGGGACCTCCAGAAGGGCTGGAGCAATTCTTCAAGTTCTCTTTACATTTTGATATGGGGCCTTCAAGGGCATTGAGCTCTGTTCTCATTCTAACACGGGACATTCTGGGACCTTAAGGTGTAAGCTGTTTTCTTCTTTTTTTCCTGTAACTGAAGTAATGTAAATTTTAGCTCTTATTCAAAGGGGCCTGGGATGGCTGTACTTGTGCTAGCACTGAACTTAAAGTGGAACGGCCTTAATTTTCTCAGCCTCCACACAGACAAGTGACTGAAGTTTAAAACTCCTAATTTTAGGGGCTGCCCTGGTGGAGACCTGTGCTCTTCCTGCCCGGGATTGTGTCCTCCCACTTCTGGCCTTTGCTGGCCTGCTCCAGGAACGCGGTCCCGTGACTGCACAGGGGTTTGCAGCTTATGGCCACACAGAGCAGACAGCTGGCACGAGTCCCGCTACTCTCAGCTGGGTTCCCGCTCCTGTGCCTGGGAACAGTTGGCGCCACCGTCCTTGGGACCCCTGGGATCCTGAGTCCATCCTGTCGCTCCAGGGATGGCCCCCCACTTCTCCACCTGAACACCTTAAGTCTGGTGTGTCCCCCACTCTAGCAGACTTCTGAAAGTTCGATTTTGTACTCTGCTGCTTATAATATTGTGCATAGACCCATCAGCTGGCTCCCTGCCCTTGTGGGATCCGGGCCTCTGTCTCCCCAAGACCAACTGATTGATTTTCTTTAAGATTTTCTTTTTCTGTAATCTCTACACCCAACATGGGGCTTGAACTTGCTACCCGAAGAACAAGAGTCCCATGTTCTTACGAACCGCACCAAGCTGGTCAGTCTCAATTTGATTGATAGATACATGTTAATTGAAGCAGATGTGTTCCATGTGTCAGGGAAGAAACTGACCCCACGCATTGAAGTGTGGTGGAGTCATTTGGATGTTGATCAATGTTCAGGAAACCATAGCTTCCCTGGGAGCCCAGGGAGCAGAGGCCACACACGTGAAAAGTTGATAATTTCTTTTACCGTAGTAGATATTTTACAGATTATTTATTTAAAGTCCTATCCAATGGTAAATGTCAATCTAGGATTGGGTTACAGTGAGAACGTTCTAGGAGTCGGAGGTAACTCAAGCTCCCTGTCAAGGACTAAATGTTCCAGTTCGATGTAGAGATAGGCAAGGAAGCAAAGAGTTATGAAACATGGCACGGGGGTGCCTGGCTGGCCTGGTTGGGGGATCTTGATCTAAGGGTGATGAGTTTGAACTCCATGTTGGGTATAGAGAGGACATAAAATTAAAATATTTAACAAATAATAAATGGATGAACAAATAAAGCATGACATCAAAGGTAAGTGCTTGCTTATGTCTCACCTGCGACCTATTCTTGATCTCCCCGATTGCAATACTTGGCCCAGATGATGTCCTCCACAAAGGACAGTCCCACCCAAGTGGAAGTGGGCATCTTTCAGTGTAAGACCTGTGGTCCCCCTCATTCTGCAGGGAGAGAAGACCCGTGAAGGCACAAGTTCAGTGGATCAGCATTCACCTAGACAGTGATCATTTCCAATCGCAGTAGCCAGAGTTCGGCTACCTTTTAGGACCAGATGTCATAAGGACGCCTCTTTGGTCATTGGCTTGAATGCAGGGTGGAGGCTAAACAACAATTAGGAAGAATAAAAGAGGATGAAAACCAGAAGCTGAATGAGTGGTGGACAGATTTCACCATCTGTAGCCTTCACAGGGACCTGGTGTCCTTTCCTAGGAGGGCCTCTCCCTCCGTAGGATGCTTCCTCCCCCTCTGCACTCCTTGTTGGAACACAGGAGGCACATATCCGTTCCTCCAGCTCCTGTGTTTTCATGGTTTATAGCGTCTTCCATATATCCTATTGGAGACCACAGCGTCATGTATGTAACCATCCAGCTGCTGTTTGACAACATTGGAGGGATTCCAGCTTTTGTTGGTTTTGGGGTGTGTGTGTGTCTCTCACATGCAGCTATCATGTGCCACTATCTGATCCTCTGGCTAGGAAACCCAATCGCCAAAATGGTTGGCACAACATCATTTCTGGTGCTGGTCCTGGGCAGTTAACTGGGCTCTCCTGGCTGACCCGGGGCTCCCTCATGCAGTGACTTTCCGCTGGAGGGTCAGCTGAGCTGGAAGATCCGGCTTGACCACATTTCCATGTCCGATAGTGGGTCGCGCTGAGCCCCAGCTGCTTCTCTTCTCCCTGATGCCTCTCCAGCAGGGAGCCAGACCTTGGGGCTGTCCTGGTGGGAGCTCCTGAGGAACCGCCTGCCCATGGCGGGGAGCTGTGGGGCTGCCTGTGTTTGGGAGTCGGGGTGGGGATGGGGATGGGGTTCCTTGGTTCCCTGTGCTGCCTGGCCTTCAGGCCGAGCCCCATGCTCACCCAGCCCCTACTCACTAGGGCGAGGAGGGTATCCTCCACATGCTGGTGTGAGAGATCCAGCACCACAAGGTGTGCACGCTGAGTCCACCTGGTGAGATTGGCCCAGGTGCCTGAGCTGCAAGTGTGGGACCCAGGAAATTTAACAAAATCCCCTACCCCTGGACAAGGAGAGCAGGACTGATTCCATTTTGTGCTACACCTGCCACCTCCCCTATGACCCCCACATGAACTACTTATTGCTTAAGGCGCTGCCCCACCTAAATCCAGCTGCTGGGCACACCCTATTCGGAAATGGGTGGACCTTTGATCACTCTGAACTTAAATTGGAATGGACTTAATTTTCATGGACTCCATGAGTCCCGTCTCATCTAATCTCCCCCTTCCCAGGAGCTCCCAAGAGAGCAACTGCAAATGACCTCACCATGGCAGCCTGTGTTGGGGGACAGGCCCAGGGAATTGGGATCAGGAAGATCTGGAGTGTGGACGTCCGGGCTGTGCAGCGGGATTTGATGCTGCAGACTCTTATTCCCTAAGGCTATCTTGACAACTGACTTTGTACATAGAAAAGCTGTCCTTTGTCTTTAAAAGATGAAGGGCTAGTCAAAGCTTTTTTCTCTGCCCATCTGATTGCTCAGGTTCCAATCTGAGATGTATTTCCTGTTAATAAGGATAATTTACTATCCGTAGTACTATGGTTAAAATATTCTGACACAAGTAATTCAGAGGGATGGGGTTTCTCATCTCTTCACAGCTCAGTCAGTCATCAGGAAATGCATCTTTATGCATTTGGAAAGAACTGAGAGACATTATTACCAATGGTCCTATTATGATGTGAAGGATTCTTCCCTGAGATTCTTCCCCTGTTTCAACTGACACTGAAACACTGTGAACTCTTTGGAAGACAAATGTCAAGGAAGTAAATGTTATGCATTGGTAATTTTAAAAGCACTTGCAATATGGTGTCTAATATAATAGAAGTATTTTTATCTTATTTTTTGAATAATAAATTTATTTTTTATTACTGTTCAATTTACCAACATACAGAATAACACCCAGTGCTCATCCCGTCAAGTGCCCCCTTAGTGCCTGTCACCCATTCACCCCACCCCATTTCCCTCCCCTTTCATCACTCCTAATTTGTTTCCCAGAGTAAGGAGTCTTTATGTTCTTATTTTTGCTATTTATTATCCCTTCCGTCTCTTCAGGTTGAGGAGGCATTATATGTGTTCATAAGTGTTTTTCTTTCCTTCTGATATAAAATTCTTACTTTGTTCCATCGACGGATCTCTTTAAGAAAATGGGAAAAATTAATTAAACTATTCTTAAAAAGTCTTCACACTTGGAGCCTGATTCATTTAACTCAATTTTCAAAATAAATCTTATTGAATAGAAAAAAACAAAGATTTATTGAGAAATTGACAAGATAGTATAGAGAATTCTCATGCACTCGTACTCAATTTCTCCAATTTGATATCTTATATTAGTACAGTACAAATATTAGCTAATGAATCAATATTAAAATATTCGCATTAACCAAAGACCATACTTTATTCAGATTTCCTTCGTTTTTGCTAAGTTACCATCCCTCATATCACATTCCATCTGTCCTCATGTTTTCTTAAGCTCCTCTGGATTGTGACAGTCTTTCAGCCTTTCCTTGTTGTGGTTGAACAGGAACACTTTGAAAAGGAGAGTATTTTGTAAAATTTCCCTCAGTTGGGACATGTCTGTTGTTTATCTCATGACTGATCTGTGATTGTGGATGATATAGAGAGATATACTGCCATTTTTATTATATCATATAAAGGATAGATACTATCAACATGATTTATCAGTCTTGGTATCGATCTGATCATCTTGCTGAGGTTGTGTTTGTCAGCTTTCACCATAGTAAAGTAATTCATTATTATTATTATTATCATTATTATTACTATTATTTTAACATTTTCATAATCTATTTTGTAGAGGGAAGTCAGTATGTGTATTCCACACATACGAATGGGAAGCTATGCTCTTCAACTTGCGGGTGGAATGTCTGCACAAATTGTTTGAAATTCTTCTACATGGGAGTTTCTCATCCTTCTGGGTTTGTTTGTTTGTTTCTCTTTCAAGGATGTTATTTATTTATTTGAGAGAGAGAGGTGAGAAAAGGCATGAGCGAGAGAGGCAGAGGGAGAGGGAGTAGCAGGTTCCCTTCTGAACAGGGAGCCTGCCTTGGGACCTGGATCATGATCTTAGCCTATGGCCGAAGTTTAACTGACTGAGCCACCCAGGTGCCCCTCTTTCTTTCTTTCACTATTTTTAATATTAGTATAGATTCATGGATATTTATTTTACGCTTTGGGTTATAATCCAGTGCCACTTATTTTGTGGCTTATATTGTATCCGCTCTGGCCCCAGGAGCTCTTTCAGTTCACACCTGTGTCCCTTTAACATATTTCCATCAGTGTGCAGTCTTTTGTCTGTTCATAAATTTTTAAAAGACAAACTTTATGTAAATCTCATTTTTGATTGGCACATTGTTTCTGTCCCCATCCCTATCTTTGCCTCCTTCCCTCTCTCTTGACTGTTTCATTTCTTTATTTATTATCATCTGAAAATAGGAAAGGACATAGGATCTCAAATTTTGCTATTTTACGGTAAATCAATTCTCCTTGGTGCCTAGCCAGTGGTTCTCGAATGTTAGTGTACAAAAGAATAACCTGGAGAGCTTGTTAATATGGCCAGCCAGCATTTTAATTTTTTTAAGTTAAAGGAAGGGGCAGCTTAGGATTCTGCATGTTAACTGGTTTGCTCAGAAAATAATAATGGAGTTCCTTGAGGGCTTTGCTGTGAAAAGCAGCGACCATGGGGGCAGATGACTATTCTGATACAAATATTTATGATTTCTAGTGACTTGGACCCATATATCTACCGCTTGTGATAAAAAGGGATATAGATTTGGGATTTTCTATCGCCATAGGAAAAACCCTAAAATACTCAGGATCTATGCTCAGAGTTAGTTTTATATTTTAGCATTTGAGTATATATAAGATCCCCCATCTTTTTGTGCTCATTATAGAGGGTTGAGGACCCCACAGCAGCATTTCAGGTCTGAGAAGGAACTGAGGAATCATCAGCTCTGGTCCTCACTTCTGAGGCACAGGAATGAAACTGAGAGTTCCAGAGGATTTGATTGTCCAAGTTTACGTGCTTATTGGTGGTGGAGCTAGGTCTGAAAAAGGTCTTCCTAGAGATGGTTCCATCAAGACAGACACCATTGAACATAACTAGTTTAGATAGGCTTTTGTGAAATAGACAATTTTGGGTTACTCTTTCTCCTTTTATGATTTCATATAAAAGTACGACTGTGTGGGACACAGGAAATTTAACAAAAATCCCCTACCCCTGGACAAGCAGAGCAGGACTGATTCCATTTTCTGCTACACCCGCCACGTCCCATATGACCCCCACAATACCTGCTTATTGCTTAAGGTGCTGCCCCACCCTAGCAAAACCACTGTGCACACCCTAGTCAGAAATCGGCTCCTAACAATGTAACCCTGTTTTGTGCCCACCAAATGTGTGCGCCGATCCTGACCAAAGTAATAGGCCAACTCAAGTGAATACTATAGGGTAAGATGTAATTCAATCGGTCACCTGCCTGTGGACCGAAATGACTGTGCAAATTTCTGTGTATCCCATGTGCCACTGGCCCCTATAATGCTGCTATGCCTCTTAGTCTCAGGGTCCAAACCCTGCTCTGCTGTGTCAGGTACACTTGGACCCAAGCTCAAACTTGTAAATAAACCCTCGTGTGTTTGCATCGGTGTCGGCTCCTCGGTGGTTTCACGGATTCACAATCTTGGGCACAACAAAACTCTCCCTCTTCACCAATGACATGATACTTGACGTAGAAAACCCAAAAGCCTCCACCCCAAGATTGCTAGAACACATACAGCAATATGGCAGCGTGGTAGGATACAAAATCAATACCCAGAAGTCAGTGGCATTTCTATACACTGAAGAAAGAGAAATTAAGGAGTCAATCCCATTTATGATTGCACCCAAAAGCATCAGATACCTAGGAATAAGGCTAACCAAACAGGTAAAGGATCTATACCCTAAAAACGATAGAACACTTCTGAAAGAAATGGAGGAAGACACAAAAAGATGGAAAAATATTCCATGCTCATGGATTGGCAGAATTAATATTGTGAAAACGTCAATGTTACCCAGGGCAATGTACATGTTTAATGCAATCCCTATCAAAATACCATGGATTTTCTTTAGAGAGTTAGAACAAATTATTTTAAGATTTGTTTGGAATCAGAAAAGACCCCAAATAGCGAGGAGAATTTTAAAAAGAAAACCATATCTGGGGGCATCACAATGCCAGATTTCACGTTGTACTACAAAGCTGTGGTCATCAAGACAGTGTGGTACTGGCACAAAACAGACACATAGATCAATGGAGCAAAAGAGAAAATCCAGAAGTGGAACCTCAACTTTATGGTCAACTAATATTCAATAACAGTGGAAAGACTATCCACTGGAAGAAAGACGGCCCCTTCAATAAATGGTACTGGGAAAACTGGACATCCACATGCAGAAGAATGAAACTAGACCACTCTCTTGCACCAGACAAAGATGACCTCAAAATGGCTGAAAGATCTAAATGTGAGACAAGAGTCCATCAAAATCCTAAAGGAGGATACAGGCAACACCCTCTTTGAACTCGGACACAGTAACTTCTTGCAAGATACATCCATGAAGGCAAAAGAAACAAAAGCAAAAATGAACTATTGGGACTTCATCCAGATAAGAAGCTATTGCACAGCAAAGGATACAGTCAACAAAACTAAAAGACAACCTACAGAATGGGAGAAGATATTTGCAAATGACGTATCAGATAAAAGGCTAGTTTCTAAGATCTATAAAGAACTTCTTAAACTCCACACCAAAGAAACAAAGAATCCAATCATGAAATGGGCAAAAGACATGAACAGAAATCTCACAGAGGACGACATAGACATGGCCAACACGCACATGAGAAAATGCTCTGCATCACTTGCCATCAGGGAAATACAAATCCAAACCCCAATGAGGTACCACCTCACACCAGTGTGAATGGCGAAAATTAACAAGGCAGACAACTGCAAATGTAGGAGAGGATGTGGAGAAAAGCGAATTCTCATGCACTGTTGGTGGGATTGTGAACTGGTGCAGGTACTATGGAAAACTGTGTGGAGGTTACTCAAAGAGTTAAAATTGGACCTGCCCTATGACCCAAAAATTGCACTGTTGGGGATTTACCCCAAAGATACAGATGCAATGAAATGCTGAGACACCTGCACCCCGATGTTTAGAGCAGCAATATCCACAATAGCCAAACTGTGGAAAAAGCCTCAGTGTTCATCAAAAGGTGAATGGATAAAGAAGATGTGGTTTATGCATACAATAGAATGTTACTCAGTCTTTAGAAATGACAAATACCCACCATTTGCTTCAACATGGATGGAACTGGAGGGTTTTATGCTGAGTGAAATGAGTCAATCAGTGAAGGACAAACATTATATGTTCTAATTCACTTGGGGAATATAAATAATAGTGAAAGGGAATAGAAGGGAAGGGAGAAGAAATGGGTAGGAAATATCAGAAAGGGAGACAGAACGTAAAGACTCCTAACCCTGGGAAATGAACTAGGGGTGCTGGAAGGGGAGGAGGGTGGAGGTGGGTGTGAATGGGTGATGGGCACTCAGGGGGGCACTTCTGGGATGAGCATTGGGGCCTCAACTGGACCTAGCGACTCTAGTCCCCCTCTGGGCCTCACCCTGATGTGGTGACTCAGGTCCCCACATGGATGTCACCAGGACAGGGTGACTCTGGTCCCTCCCTGGGCCTCACCTGGAGCTGGGGACTCTGGGCCTCAACTGGGCCTCAACTGGACCTGGTCAATCTACTCCTCACTAAGGCCTCAACTGGACCTTGTAACTCTGGTCCTACCTGGGCATCCCAGGGACATGATTACTCTGATCCCCACCTGGGCCTCACCTGAGTCTTACTGGGACCTGGTGACTCTGGTCCTCAGCTTAGCCTCACCTGGATCTGGTAACTGGTCCCCACCTGGGCATCACCTTACCTGGTGGCTCTGTTTCCCACATGGACCTCACCTGGTCCTTGTGTCTCTCGTTTCCTTCTAGGCTCATCTGTACCTGGTGAATCCAGTCCCCACCTGGGCCTCACCTGGAACTGGTGACTCTGGTCCTCTGCTTGGCCTTACCTAGACCTGGTGACTGTGTTCCCCACCTGGGCCTCACCTGGACCTGGTGAATCTGTTTCCCACCTGGGCTCACCTGGACCTGGTGACTCTGATCCCATCCTGGGCCTCATCTGGGTCTGGTTTCTGTGGTCCCCACATGGGCCTCAACTGGATATGGTGGCTCTAGTTCTCACATCAGGTTCACCTGGACATGGTGACTGTGGTCCCCTTCTTGGCCTCACCTGCACCTGGTGACTCTGAGCACCATCTCGGCCATACCTTGACTTGATCCCTCTGGTCCTCACCTGGGTGTCTTTCGGACCTGGTTAATCTGTTCCACACCTGGGCTTCACCTGGACCAGGAGATTCTGGTCCCCTTCTGGGCTGCTCCTTGACCTGGTGACTCTGGTCCCCTCCTGGGCCTCACCTGGACCGGGTGACTCTGGTTTGCACATGGACCTCACCTGGAGCTGGTACGTGTGGTGTCCTTCTGGCCTCAACTGGACATGGTGTCTCTGGTCCCCATCTAGGCCTCACCTGCCCTGGTGACACTGGTCCTCAGCTTGGCCTCACCTGGACCTGCTGAGTGTGGTTGCCACCAGGGTCTCACCCGGGCCTGGAGACTCTGGTCTCCACCTGGGCCTTCCCCATACCTGGTGAATCTGGTCCTTACCTGTTCCTTAACCAGATCTGGTGACTCTGGTCACCACCCAGGCCACAAATGGACCTGGTGGCTCTGGTTTCCACATGCAGCTCACCTGGACCTGGGACCTGTCTTCTCCTTCTAGGCCTCACCTGGACCTGGTAACTCTGATCCTCATCTGGGCCTCATCTGTACTGGTGACTCTGGTTCCCTCTTGTGCCTCAGCTGGACGTGTTGACTCTAGTCCTCAGTTTTGCCTCACCTGGACCTGGAGACTGTGTCCCCACCTGGGCCTCATCCAGACCTTGTGACTTTGGTCCCCACCTGGGCCTTACCTGGAGTTGGTGAATCTGGTCCCCCCTGGGATTCACCTGGACCTGGTGAATCTGGTTACCACCTGGGCCTCACCTGGACCTGGTGCCTCTGGGCTCCACCTGGGCCTCAACCTGGACCTGGTCTTTTTGGTTCCCACCTGAGCCTCATCTGGTCCTGGTGGCTCTGGGTCCCACATGGGGCTCACCTGTACCTGCTGACTGTGGTCCTCACGTGGTCCTCACCCAGACCTGGTGACTGGTATGTGAGGAGTCTTCTCCAGATTTCCCCTCTCCCTCAACCCCTCCCCACTGCACCCTCTCTCAAGTAAATCTTCTGAAAATGCACATCGACATGTGAACATCTTTATCCCCTCTTCAGAGGTGACTTCATATGTGTAATGACCATTTTAATGCCTTTCATGGACCCACCGTGACTCCCATCAGAAACCCCTTTTCTTTGATATTGCTGAAGTACAGTCAACACACAATGTTATGGCAGTTTCAGGGCTACGACCTAGTGATTTGACAATTCTCTGCATACTCAGATCTCCCTACGAGAAGTGTCATCAGCATCTGTCCCCATACAAAGTTGTCACAATAGTACTGACTCTATTGTCTAGGATGTACTTTATAAATATCTATGAATTATTTATTTGAGAACCAGATGATTATAGCTCTTAATATGCTTTGTCTATATTGCCCAACTCCCACTGGCATCCCCTCTGGCTATCCGTCAAAATGATCCATCATATTAACAAGAACAAGGACATGGGGCAGCCCAAGGGGCTCAGCAGTTTAGCGCCTGTCCTTGGCCCAGGGTGTGATCCTGGATTCCTAGGATTGAGTCCCATGTCGGGTTCCCTACATGGAGGGAGTCTCTGCATCTCTCTCTCTCTCTCTCTGTCTCTCTCTCTCTCACTCTCTCACTCTGTCTCTCATGGGTAAATAAATAAAATCTTTAAAAAAAACAAGAGAAATTTCAAAGGCATACAATCATCTCAAGTGTTGCAGAAAAAGCATTTGACAAAATACAAAAAGCATAGCGGGTTTTTTAAAAAAATTTTTTTGACGTAGTGGGTTTTGAGGAAATATATATCAACAGAATGAAGGCCATGTAGGAAGGCCCTCTGCTGACATCATCCTCAAGGCTGAAATCATGAAATCGTCTCCCCTAAGAGCAGGAACAAGCCAAGGACGTCCCATCTCAGCACTGCAAGTCCAACCATAGTCAACAGATAGGAAACAGAAAAGGTTCCACACCTGTAAGGTGGACATCAAAGTGTCCCTATTTGCCAAAGATTTGACATTAGAAACATGAAACCCGAGAGACTCCACCAAAAACTGTTAGAACTAATGAGTGAATTCAGTAAAGTTGTGGGACACCAAATAAACAGAGATCAGTAGCCTTGCTGTGTCTCGACAATGAGCACTCAGAAAGGAAATTAAGGACATGACTGCCTTATCAGGAGCATCCAAAAGAACAAAATAATTAGACTGAACCAAGAGAGTGCAAGACTTGTACACTGAAAATTACAATACTTTGGGAGGACATCCTGGGCTTGTGGGGTCGGAGCCTTCATCTTGTTAAAATGTCCACAGTTCCAGAAGCCACTCTCAGTTCCAATGTCATTCCTATCAAAATCATGGTGGCCGATTTTAGAAATAGAAAAAGCCCTCGTAGCATTCATCTGGCCCCACAAATGACCCTGGACAGCAAATCAGTATAGGAGAAGCGGGACAGAGCAAGACACTGTACTCTTCTATTTCAAACGATGTCACAGAGACACAGGAGAAAGCAGTGTGGTTCTCGGGCCCCCAGCTGTCTCCGTTGGTTAAGCATCCAACTCCTGACCTCACCCCTGGTCTTGATCTCGGGATCATGAGTTCTATCCCTCTGCTGGGCTGTGGATGAGGCATGGAGCCTACTTAAACAAACCAAACCCACAGGGGTGTGGTTCTGGCATAAGCGGAAGGAGCAGAATAAGGAGCCTGGATGAAAATGCACTCTGATACAGTCAACTGATTTTTTAAGCTTAATGTAATTTAAACCCAATTAATTAGCAGTATAGTGTATTATACTTGCAGAGGTAGAATTCAGGGATTCACCAGTTGGAGATAACACCAGGGCTCATGATATCACGTGCCCTCCTTCATGCCCGTCTAAGATTACCCTGTCCCTCCACTCCCCTCCCCTCCAGCGACCCTCAGTTTGTTTCCTGTGATTGAGTCTCTTTTTCCTCCATCTCTGTTTTCATCTTGTTTTTCCTTCCCTTCACAGATGCCCATCTGCTTGCTTCTTTAATTTCACCTATGAATGAAATCATACAGTAATTTTGTTTCCTGACTGACTTATTTCACTTAACATAATCCCATTAATTCTATCCACATCATTGCAAATGGCAGGATTTCCTTCTCTTTGATAGCTGAGTACCATTCCTATAATCTATCTATCTATAATCTATTACCATCATCTATCTCCAATCATCATTATCCATCATCTGCCCGGGGACACCGAGGCTCCTCCCACAGTCTGGCTACTGTGGACCCGGCTGCTGTGGACATTGGGGTGCAGGTGTCCCCGAGTCTCACTGCTTCTGTATATTTGGAGTGTGCCCCAGGCCATTCACCTGCCGGTCGCAAGGCGGCTGTATTGGTAACTTCCTGAGGAGCCTCTACACTGTTTCCAGGGCGGCTGCACCAGCCTGCGGTCCCATCCACAGTGGAAGAGGGTTGAGTGAGTTTTGAGGGATGTGATAAAAGTCTGGTCCACATTTCATGTCGCGTCCCGTGGGCTCCAATTCATTGTCCTTATGTATTTCTGGGGAAGCTGGGTATTGGGCTCTGTTTCAGTGAGATATTTCCAAAGCTCACAGACCTCAACTGGAGTCTGGAAGGAGGCCGGTGGGGCCCCGGTGCAGGCACACTGCTCCCTGCATGTCCTCCTGCAGTGCATGAGCATCCCACAGGGAGCGCCTGACCCCAGGCCCCGCCCAGAGGGCACACATGCTCAGTAGGCATCATCAGCCTGCACTAACAGGAGCCCGCCTGTGCTGGGGAGGACTGAGGAGGACGTGGGGCCACGTCCACGCTGATGAGCCCCAGCCTCCTCAGGACCTGCGGTGAGGCTTCAGGGCGACATTGGGCTGCGTTCACGCCGACAGTAGCCCGGGTCACCTCAGGACCTGCATGTAAGCTTCAGGAAGATGTGGGCCCTCATCCATGCTGACAGGAGTCCCTGGGCCACATCAGGACCTGCAGGGAGGTTTCAGGAAGATGTGGCGCTGCGGCCTCTCTGCCAGGAGCTTCCGGGCCCCTCAGGACCCACGTTGAGGTGTCTGGTAGCTGGGGGCCACATCCACGGTGACAGGAGCCCTGGCGTCCTCAGAACCTGTAGTTTCACTTCGGGAGGATGTGAGGCCACATCCACACAACAGGACGCTGACCTCCTCAGGACCCCCGGTGTAGACTTCGGGAATTATGGGGATGTGTCCATGAGGACAGAAGATCCCAGCCTTGTCTGGGCCCATGGTGAGGCCTACGAAAGATGTGGGGACCTCATCCTCACTGACAGGAGTCTCCGGCCTCCTCAGGGCCCATTATGAAGGTTAGGGGTGATTTAGGGCCGTGTCCATGCTGACAGGAGCCACCAGACTCCTCAGGTCTTATGGTGAGGCTTGAGGAAAATGTGGGGCCACATCAACACTGACAGGACCCCCGTCCTCCTCACGACCTGCACTTTGGTTTCAGGACATATGGGGCTTCTTCTATGTCTCCACATCTGGAGAGATGTGGCTCTGAGAAAATTTGCACTAAGAAACATTGTCACAGTTTCAGTATTCCCTCCCCACGATTTGTGAGACCCAATTACTTCCAAACTCCTTTTTCCTCCTTTTGGTTTTGGATGGCAATGCTGCTCTGTGACTGACCTACACAATCAATGACACAGTAAGTATCACAACAGTTCAACTCTGTGGAGAGATCCCAAGGTTCTGCTGGAGAAGTATGAAGGAGAACTGTGGACTTGCTTGTTTTGCTTTCAGAAATCAGCATTCAGGCTCCTGATAGGAAGTTCAAAAGACTGCAGGTGGTACTCTGGGGACATAAATCGAAACCCGGTGGGGACGGAGCCTATCTCTGTACCTGCCATATAGAAGGCCGAATAGACATCTTTTTGGAATGAATGCATGTTGAATAAATAGGAGAATCTGTGTATGCTGGGTCTGTTTTAGGTCACTGATTCATACTTAGGGAGAGACATTAATCCAGGGAATGGTTCTCTGAACAAGTCCTGGGAAAAGGTATGCTAAGTTATTTTTTTAAAGATTTATTTATTTATTCATTCAGGGAGAGCAAGAGAGAGGCAGAGACACAGGCAGAGGGAGAAGCAGGCTCCATGCAGGAAGCCTGATGTGGGACTCAATCCAGGTCTCCAGGAACACACCCTGGGCTGCAGGTGGCGCTAAACCGCTGCGCCACCAGGGCACCTTTTTTTTTTTAAAGATTTATTTAGTATCCTAAGTTATTTGAAAAGGAGTAGTAAGATAGATAAGGAGTTCAGAATTGAGAAAAATATTAAAATCATTTAAGGAAAATAAAGGTGTTGATCACAGAAGTGGGTTTCTTGCAATTTACTCACTTATAGCATGTATATTCTGAACAGAAAAAAAGAAAGGGAAGGAACCCCATGTGCTTGAGGTCATCAATTTCATCTGTAAAAAGAAAATAATAATGCCTGTCCCACAACACTGTTGTGAGGACAAGAAGTGATGGCTGTTGATGTAAAGAGTTGCTAGGTCCAGTCACCACAAAATGTAAAAACAACACATTTTATTAATATAGCTACCAATATAGCTGCAATATACTTTTTATTTTATTTATTTATTATTTATGTATTTATTCATTTGAGAGAGAGAGAGAAAGAGAGAGAGAGGGAGAGAGGCAGAGACAGAGACAGAGGGAGAAACAGGCTCCATGCAGGGAGCCTGACGTGGGACTCGATCCTGCGTCTCCAGCATCACACACCGGGCTGAAGGCAGCGCTAAATCATTGAGCCACCGGGGCTGCCCTGCAATATACTTTTAAAAAATATATTTTAATTATTATTCGAGAGAGTGAGAGAGGCAGAGACACAGGCAGAGGGAGAGGCAGGCTCTATGCAGGGAGCCCAAAGTGGGACTCCATCCTGGGTCTCCAGCATCATGCTCTGGGAAGAAGACAGTGCTAAATGGCTGAGCCACCCAGGCTGCACTTTTTAGAGTCTTCTTAAAACACACAATTCGACTTCTTTCTAACAAAGTTTAATGTGAGTTGGTGTACCTATCAATTAAAAGCTGTAGGGTATGGATCCCAGGCTGCCTCTAAGGTGCATGTTCAGAGCCCTTCCAACTCGTCCAAGTGCAGCCTGGAAACCACCGAGCTGGTCTGAGGCCACATCCATAGCTGTGGGAAACAAGTGCCAGAGGCAGTCACGATTTACTGGATCTGAAACCCAGTTCTCTCCAGAAGCATCTGAGTCAGGGAATTGGTTTTTCTCAGGAGAGGGTGAAAAATCCTTACAGGATCAGGATTTCTCTGATCCCAAGAACAATGCTTAGTGTTTTTCTTGTTGGTTGTTTTTTTCTCATGTTGCTTGGCTGTTTCTCTGGTCACATTGTCCTACTTCCTATGGGAATTAGTTTTGGAAAGAAATCACTCACATAATGAAAATGATCTAGAAACTCAGGTTAACAAAATTTTCTAGCCAGTGTGGATATGTGTGATTCGCAGTGCTTTAAGCCGACAGAAATCTGTTTGCACAAATTAATAACAACTTTTAATAAACGGACTTTACTGTTCACTGCTAAAAATATTCCTGTCAGAGGGGCAAGATGGCCGAAGATTAGGGTCCCCAAGTCACCTGTCCCCACCAAATGACCTAGCTAACTTTCAAATCATCCTGAAAACCTATTAATTCGGCCTGAGATTTAAAGAGAGTACAGCTAGAGTTCGCATTTCTATCAAGGCAGTTCCCACCTGGGCCTCACTTGGACCTGGTGACTGTGGTTCCCATCTGGGCCTCAGCCAGACCTGGTGACTACAGTCCCCAACTGGGCCTCACCTGGGCCTAGTGACTCTGGTCCCCTTCTTGGCCTCATGTGGACCTGGCGACTGTGGTCTCCACTTTGACCTCACCTGGACCTGGTGACTCTGGTCCCCACCTGGACCTCGCCTGGACATGGTAGCTGTGGACTTCATCTGGACCTGGTGACTGTGGTCCCCACCTGGGCCTCACCATACCTGGTGACTGGGCTCCTCAGCTACCAATGATTGGATCCAGGATGGACCCTTAGTTGCTACTGATACCGGGACCATCCCCAGGGTCTCACTTGTTCCTGGTGACTATGGTCCTTGTCTGGGCTGACCTGGCTCATCCTTGGCTCTGATCCTCTCCTGTGCCTCCCCTGGTCTTGAAGGTATAGTCCGCCCTCTCGTGGGTGTATATTGTCTATGGTCCCTTCTGGGCCTCACCTGATGGTACTGGGCCACGATATTGGCCCTTTGCAAGGCCAGCAGGGTCTCCGAGTCCTCCTGCATGGTGCTGGAATCCAAACACATCCAAGAATGATGCATGAGAACCTTCCGAGGACACATGCATCAGGGTGCTCCTGAGGACAGGTCTGACCACGGCCGGTGACAACCCCATAGCCCTGAGGGGCACAGGCTGGGCTGGACCATCACACATGGGCCCTCACTGCCTGTCTGTCACTCGCCCACCTACAGTCCACCTTCCCAGCCACTGTCCCAGGACATGCCATCATGCTGGGATCACAGAGCGCTCCCACCCCGGTATCAGGAGGACACGGGTGGGGGACTCAGGAGGCTCTGGGGAACTGCCGATCTGATGTTTGGGGTGATGTCTTCCAGCTTGGGGGAGATCGAAGGTTTCTCTTAGATTCCACAAGCACAACGACCAAGGGGAGAAAGCAATGGACTGGACTTCATCAAAATTCAAACCTGATGCCAGCAAGAGTGCGACCAACCTCCCCACCCTGAGGGCAACGATGTGTGAATAGCCTGAGGGGGGTTTGGGGGGAGCACGAGGGACTCTGCATTCCAGTGAGTAAAGAGCAAGCCTGCTCACTGGCCAGGGGGACCCAGCAGGCCCTGACCGTCCTTCTCTGACCACAGGGTGGGGCGGGGGGGTGTCATCCCTGTCGGGATCCATGCATCTAGGATGGGCTAGAAAGGTCATGTATTGGGTCTTTCTGCACAGCACAGGGCTTACAGGGAAATGGGGGTCCTGGGGGAGCTGTAGAACTCCAACTGCAGCCTTCTTCCCTGGACAGGTACTTAGGGTTCTACCCTCACCTTGTGGGGCTGTGGAAGGGGTGCAGGAGCTGCTCACGATCATCGCATTGGGGTCGGTGTGTTTTGGATCCCAGCCCTGGAGGCCAGCGTCCACACCCAGCCCCACAAGCCCCATAGTGGCCCGCGGGGAGCCTGCATCAGTGGCCAATCACCTGTGACCTGTCGCTCTGTGAGTGCCTCCTCTTTATGCACCGGGGTACTGGGGAGAGTGGGAGTACTGGGGTATTGGGGAGAGTGGGAGAGTTGGGGAACTTGGGAGAGTGGGAGTTCTGGGGTACTTGGGAGAGTGGGAGAGGCGGGGTACTGTGGAGAGTAGGAGTCCTGAGCTACTGGGGAGAGCGGGAGAGTCGGGTCGCTGTGAGCCAGATCTGTAGCACGAGGGCTTCTGAAAGTCTGTGGACACACAGTGAGCTCCAGGCAGCAGTGGTACCCGGGGGCGGCACAGTTCCGCCCACAGTGGGGTCCCGCATCATGACTGTGGGCAGGCAGGGTCCAATCAGCACTTAGCCCTTCACTCTGAAGGCTGAGGGTCCCGGGGGACGGTTCTGTCCCCACGCTGGGTGGGAAGGGGATGCAGGCACCCTCCCACAGCCTCAGTTCCCATCCTTGGGCCCTGCAGGCCTTCTGCCCTTCTAGGGAGACTGGGGGTCACAGACGTTCCCCTGACCTCCAGAGTTCACAGCATGGAGATGCACTTAAGAACATTTGAGGGGTTCCTGGGTGGTTCAGTCGGTTCCACGTCGACTCTTTAGTTTGGTTCAGGTCAGGATCTCGAGGTTGTGGTGTGGAGCCTCACGAGGGGCTTGGGCTCTGTTGGGTGAGGAGTCCGCTCCAGGTTCCCCCTCTCCCTCCGCCCCTCCCCACTGCACCCTCTCTCAAATAAATCTTCTAAAAATCTACATGAAGACATGTGAGCATCTTTATCCCCTCTGCAGAGGTGCCTTCATGTGTGTAATGACCGTGTAAATGCCTTTCACGGACCCACCGGGAGTCCTACCAGAAACCCCTTTTCCTTGATATTTATTGGCGTACAGTGGACACACAATGTGACAGTAGTTTCAGGGTACAACTAGTGACTTGACAATTCTGTGCCTAACTCAGCTCTCCCCATGAGAAGTGGTGTCACCGTCTGTCCCCGTACAAAGTTGTCACAACGGTACTGACTCTATTCCCTAGGCTGTACTTTCTAAATTTCTATGACTTATTTATTTGAGAACCAGATGCTTAAAGCTGTTACTATTGTTCATCTATGTTGCCCATGTCCTACCCATGACCCTCTGTCCATCAGTCAGCAGGATCCATCACATTAACCAGAGAAAGGACATGGGGCAGCCCGGGTGATTCAGGAGGTGAGCACCTGTCTTCAGCACAGGGAGTGATCCTGGAGTCCTGAGATCGAGTCCCACGTCGTGTTCGCTACATGGAGCCGCCTTCTCCCTCTGCCTGTGTCTCTGCCTCTCTCTCTCTCTGCTTCTCTCTCTCTCTCTATCTTTCAAGGATATGTAAATAAATCTTTTTAAAAAAGAAAAACAAGAGAAAGGACAAAAAGCATACGATCCTCTCAAGAGTTGCAGAAAAGCATTTGACAAAACACAACATCAAAAGCATAGTGAGTTTTGATGAAATGTCTATCAACAGAATAAAGGCCGCTAGGAAGGCCGCAGCTGACATCATCCTCAAGGGTGAAAACCTGAAATCATCTCCCCTGAGCAGTAACAAGCCAAGGAGTTCCCCTCTCAGCGCTGGAAGTCCTAATGTAGTCAACAGACAGGAAACAGCAAAGGTTCCACACCTGGAAGGGGGATGTCACACTGTCCCTATTTGATGAAGATACGGTACTAGAAACAGGAAACCCAAGAGCCTCCACCAAAACCTGTTAGAACTAAGGAGTTCAGTAAAGTCAGGGACACAAACTGACCCTACAGAGCTCAGTAGCCTTGCTGTGTCCCGACAATGAACACTCAGGACGGAAATGAAGGACGTGACTCCCTTCTCAGGAGTATGACAGAGAATGAAGAGACTGAACCAAAGGAGCAAAAGACTTGTTCACTGAGCCATACCAGGCTCTGGGAGGCCATCCTGGGCTCGTGGGGTGGGACCTCATCTTGTGAAAATGTCCGCAGCTCCTGAAGCCACACTCAGTTTCAATGTCATTCCTATCAAAATCTTGGTGGCAGATCTTAGAAATAGGAAAAAAAAAAACCCATAACATCCATCCGCCCCCACAAATGACTCCGGGAAGCAAATCAGTATAGGAGAAGCAAGACAGAGTGGGATGCAGCACTTTCCTTTCAAAGGATGTCACAGAGACACAGGATAAAGCAGTGTGGTTCTCGGTCTCGGCTGGCTCTGTCGGTTAAGCATCTGACTCCTGATCTCACCTCCCGTCCTGATCTCAGAGTCGTGAGTTCTAGCCCTGGGCTTCGCCATGGACAAGGCGTGGCACCTACTTAAACAAACCAGACCCACTGGGGGTGGTCCTGGCATAAGCTGAATGAGCAGAACAGAGAGTCCAGAAGGAAATGTGCTCTGATACAACTGATATTTTTAACTTAATTTAATTTAAACCCAATTAATTAATGTATAGTGTATTATACTTTCAGGGGAAGAATTCAGGGATTCACCAGTTGGAGATAACAGCAGTGCTCATGACATCACGTGCCCTCCTTCATGCCAGTCCCCTGTTATCCCTTCCCCATTCCCCTCCCCTTCAGCGACACTCAGTTTGTTTCCTATGATTACGAGTGTGTATTTCCTGCATCTGTTTTCATCTTATTTGTATTTCCTTCCCTTCACAAATGTTCATCTGCTTTGCTTCTTAAATTCCACCTATGAATGACACCACACGGTCATTCTCTTTCCCGACTGACTTATTTCACTTAAGATGATCCCTCTAGTTCTATCCACGTCATTGCAAATGGCAAGATTTCCTTCTCCTTGATAGCTGAGTACCATTCCTCTCTCTATGACCATCATCTATCTCCCATCCTCTTTATCCATCTTCTGCCCGAGGGCACCGAGGCTCTTCCCACAGTGTGGCTACTGTGGACTCAGCTGCTATGGACATTGGGTTGCAGGTGTCCTGAGTCTCACTGCAGTCTCTATCTTTGGAGTGAGCTCCAGGCCGTGCACCTGCTGATCGCAGGGCGGCTCTATTGGTAACTTCCTGAGGAGCCTCCACACTGTTTCCAGGGTGGCTGCACCAGCCTGCAATCCCGCCCACAGTGGAAGAGGGTTGATTGAGTTTTGCAGGATGTGGTAAATGTCTGGTCCACATTTCATTTCCCGTCCTGGGTGCTCTAATTCCTTGTCCTTAAGTATTTCTGGGGAAGCCGGGTGTTGGGCTGCATTTCAGTGAGATGTTTCTGAAGCTAACAGGCCACAGCTGGAGCCTGGAGGGAGGCATGTGCATCCTGTGTGGGTCACGGCACCTCCTGCATGGCCTCCCGCAGTGCCTGAGCATCCCGCAGGGGGCGCCTGAGCTCAGGCCCCACCCAGGGGGCCCATATGCGCAGTAGGCCTTGTATGCCTGCACTAAGGAGAGCCCGCCTGTGCTGGGGAGGCCTGAGGAGGACCTGGGGACGGGTCCACGCTGATGAGCTGCAGCCTCCTCAGGACCCGCGGTGAGTCTTCAGGTGGACATTGTCTGCGTTCACGCTGACAGGAGCCCCGGTCTCCGCAGGACCCGGGGTGAGATTTCAGGAAGATGTGGACCTGCATCCACACAGACAGGAGCCCCTGGGCCGCCTCTGGACCCACGGGGCGGCTTCAGGAAGATGTGGGACCGCATCCACGCTGATAACAAAAATACACAGGGGAGTATCTTCTCTTTCTGTATACTTTAAGTCCCTTGACTTCCCCTGAAACTTGTCTGTCTAGCTGGTCTTCTGGGAGAGGGGCCTGTAGTGCTGATTTTCAGGTGTTAGCACTTGGGGGAGCTGCTCTGCCCCCTGCCTGGTGCAGGTCTCAGTTTGGGTTGTTTACCCCGTGAGGCCCCTGGAGGAAGAACCCAGTGGCTGCTCTGGAACCTTGGATTCAGCCCCTGCAGTAACTCTGGAGCTCTTGGTCCCCAGGGCCTGGAGCCTCTGGGGTGGGGCCGCTGATCTGCTTAGCTCCAGGCAGGAGGGTCCTTGCTGTCCTGGGCCCTCCCTGCCTCTGCCTGTCCCCGGGGGGAGGCCGGATCCTGGGCTGTGTCCCGGCGCCCTTTCCTCCTGGCCTGCCCTGTTGGATTCGCGCTCCAGGCCACACAGCCCCCTCTGTGGAGCCACCGCCCAAGCCTCTCAGAGCTGCTCTGGGTCCTGCCATGGGCACTGCAGCCCTTAGGGAGCTCAGTGCACTCTCCTGGGCGTGCAGGTGTCTGTTAGTGTCCCAGGGAGCCTGAGGGCCTCCCCATCCTCCGGGGGTCCTGCTCTAACTCCCTGCGGGCGCCTTTCCACCCAGAAAGGTTGGTGCAGCCCCTGCTTCTCTGGGACGGGGCTCTCCTGTCCTGGGGACACTTGCCCCGGCCTTATCCCGGCTCCTCGGGGGGCTCCTCCCCCTTGGATGCCTTTTGTTTATTTCTTTTTTCCCATCTTCCTACCTTGATAGAAGCGTGAACTCCTCACTGTAGCATTTCAGCTGGTCTCTCTTTAAATCTCAGGTCGAATTCGTAGATTTTCAGGATGATTTGAAGGTTATCTAGGTAATTTGGTGGGGACAGGTGACCTGGGGACCCCTACTCTTCTGCCATCTTGGTCTTTTCCTCAAATATTTTCGATTCTTTTCGATTCGATTCGATTACTTTCAATTCTTTTCGATTCGATTTGATTCTTTTCTATACAAATTGGTTATTTTCGTTTCGATTCGATTATTTTCGATTCAATTTGATTCTTTTCGATTCAAATCGATTATTTTCGATTATTTTCGTTTCGTTTTGATTATCTTCAATTCTTTTCGATTCGATTCGGTTCGATTCTTTTCGATTCGACTCAATTCTTTTCTATTCGAATTCATTATTTTTGATTCAATTATTTTTTATTCGATTCAGTTATTTCAATTCTTTTTGATTCTATTTGATTTGATTCGATTGTTTTCGATTCAATTCGCTTATTTTCGATTCTTTTCGATTCGATTCGATTAGATTCTTTCCAAGTCGTTTCGATTCTTTTCGATTCAAATCGATTATTTTTGATTATTTTCGTTTCGTTTTGATTATTTTCAATTCTTTTCAATTCGTTTCGATTACTTTCGATTCCTTTCGGTTTGAATTATTTTCGAATCTTTTCGATTCGTTTCGTTTACTTTTGATTCTTTTCGATTCGATTTGATTCTTTCCGATTCAACTGTTTTCGATTCGATTCGATTGTTTTTGATTATTTTCAATTCGATTCGATTCGATTCTTTTTGATTCGATTTGATTCTTTTTGATTTGATTGGCTTCTTTTTTATTCGATTTGATGCTTTTCGATTTGATTCGATTCTTTCCTTTCGAATCGATTATTTTCGATTATTTTCATTTCGTTTTGCTTATTTTCAATTCTTTTCGATTCGTTTCGATTACTTTCGATTCTTTTCGATTCGATTCGATTTGTTTTGATTCGAATCGATTATTTTCCTTTCGGTTCGATTATTTTCGATTCGATTTCATTATTTTCGATTGGTTTCAATTATTTTCATTTCGGTTCAATTATTTTCGATTCAGTTTGATTATTTTCAATTCTTTTCATTTCGAATCGATTCTTTTCAAATCGAATCGATTATTTTCATTTCATTTCGATTATTTTTGATTATTTTCGATTTGATTCAAGTCGATTCAATTATTTTCGATTCTTTTCGAGTCGATTCGACTATTTTCGATTCTTTTCGATTTGATTGATCTGATTCGATTTGATTCTTTTCGATTCGATTCGATTCGATTTCTTTTTAATCGATTCAAATCAATTATTTTCGATTCTTTTTGATTCGATTCCATTCGATACAATTTGATTATCTTTGATCGATTCGATTATTTTCAATTCGATTCGAGTTGATTCGGTTATTTTTCCATCTTTTCAATCTGATTCGAATAGATTTGATTATTTTCAATTCGATTTGATTCTTTTCAATTCAATTTGATTCGATTATTTTCGATTTGATTTGATTCAATTCAATCATTTTAAATTCGATTCGATTCTTTTTGATTCGATTCGATTATTTTCTAATCCATTTGATTTTTTTCGATTCTTTTCGATTCGATTCGATTCAATTCTAATATGTTCAATTCAATTCGATTCTTTCGATTCAAATAATTTCAAATCGATTCGATTATTTTCGATTATTTTCGATTTGATTCAATTCAATTGGATCATTTTCGATTCGATTCGATTCGATTATTTTCGATTCGATTCCATTCGTTTCGAATATTTTGGATTTTTTTCGATTCGATTCGAGTATATTCTATACGATTCAATTCTCTTCGATTCAATTCGATTCTTTCGATTTGATTATTTTTGAGTCGATTGGATTATTTTCAATTCGATTTGATTCTTTTCGATTCGATTTGATTCAATTCGATTATTTTCAATTCAATTCGATTCTTTCCGATTCGATTCGATTATTCTCAAATCGAATCAATTATTTTCGATTCATTTCGATTCGATTCCATTTAATTCGATCATTTTCGATTTGATTCGATTCTTTTAGATTCGATTCGATTCAATTTAATCACTTTCGATTCGATTAGATTGATGAGATTATTTTCGATTCCAACCCATTCGTTTAGAATATTTTGGATTCTTTTCGATTCGATTCTTGTAATTTCTATACGATTCAATTCTCTTCGATTCGATTCGATTCGATTATTTTTGAGTCGATTCGATTATTTTCAATTCGATTCGATTCTTTTTGATTAGATTCGATTCAATTCGATTATTTTCGATTCAATTCAATTCTTTTCGATTCGATTCAATTCAATAAGAGTATTTTCGATTCAATTCGATTCTTTTCAATTCCATTCCATTCGATTCAATTCGACTTTTTTCGATTCAATTCGATTATTTTCAATTCGATTCATGTCAATTCAATTATTTTTTATTCCTTTCGAGTCGATTCGATTATTTTCGATTCTTTTCGATTTGATTTTATTTGATTCG
This sequence comes from Urocyon cinereoargenteus, assembly GCA_032313775.1. NCBI lineage: Eukaryota > Metazoa > Chordata > Mammalia > Carnivora > Canidae > Urocyon > Urocyon cinereoargenteus. The sequence goes on from JAVLSZ010000045.1 coordinate 2,003,373, forward strand.
ATTCCTGTCGATTCGATTCAATTATTTTCAAATCGATTCGATTATTTTCGATTCTTTTCATTCGATTCGATTCAATTTGATCATTTTCGATTCGATTCGATTCTTTTCGATTCGATTCAATTATTTTCAAATCGATTCGATTCTTTTCGATTCTTTTCGAATCGATTCTATTCAATTCGATCAATTTCGATTCGTTTAGAATCTTTTCGATTCGATTAGATTATTTTTGAATCGATTCGATTATTTTCGATTATTTTCGATTCGATTTGATTCAATTCGATCATTTTCGATTCGATTCGATTCGATTATTTTCAATTCGATTCCATTCCTTTTGAATATTTTGGATTCTTTTCGATTCGATTCGAGTATTTTCTATACGATTCAAGTCTTTTCGATTCGATTTGATTCTTTTGATTCGATTCCATTCATTTCGAATATTTTGGATTCTTTTCGATTTGAATCGAGTAGTTTCTATAGGATTCAATTCTCTTCAATTCGATTCGATTAGAGTCGATTCGATTATTTTTGATTCTTTTCGAGTTGATTTGACTATTTTTTATTCTTTTTGATTCGATTTGATTTTCTTCTTTTCGATTTGATTCAAATCGGGTCTGTTCGATTTGATTCGAATCAATTATTTTTGATTCTTTTCAAGTCGATTCGATTATTTTCCATTCTTTTCGATTTGATTTGATTCGATTTCATTCTTTTCGATTCAATTCGATTCTTTTCGATTCGATTCGATTATTTTCAGATCGATTCGATTATTTTCGATTCTTTTCAATTCGATTCGATTCAATTAGAGTATTTTCAATTCGATTCGATTCTTTTCAATTCCATTCCATTCGATTCAATTCGACTTTTTTCGATTCGATTCGATTATTTTCGATTCGATTCATGTCAATTCAATTATTTTCTATTCTTTTTGAGTCGATTCGATTCCATTCGATACAATTCGATTATTTCTATTTGATTATTTTTAATTTGATTCAAGTCGGTTTGGTTATTTTTGATTCTTTTCAATTTGATTATTTTCAATTCGATTCAATTCCTTTCAATTCAATTTGATTCGATTATTTTCGATTCTTTTCGATTCGATTCAATTCAACTCAATCATTTTCGATTCGATTTGATTCTTTTCGATTCGATTCGATTATTTTCGAATCAATTCGATTATTTTCGATTCTTTTCAATTCGATTCGATTCAATTCGATCATTATCGATTCGATTTGATTCTTTTCGGTTCGATTCAGTTGTTTTCGAATCGATTCGATTATTTTTGATTCTTTTCGATTCGATTCGATTCCATTCGATCATTTTTTATTCGATTCGATTCGTTTATTTTCGCTTCGATTACATTCATTTCGAATATTTTGGATTCTTTTCGATTTGGTTCGAGTATTTACTATACGATTCAATTCTCTTCCATTCAATTCGATTCAATTCGATTATTTTCGATTCGATTCTTTTCAATTCCATTCCATTCGATTTTTTTTCGATTCGATTCGATTCTTTTCAATTCCATTCATGTCAATTCAATTATTTTCTATTCTTTTCGAGTCGATTTGATTATTTTCGATTCTTTTCGATTGGATTGGATTTTATTCAATTATTGTAGATGCGATTCGATTATTTTCAAATCGATTCGATTATTTTCAATGCTTTTCATTCGATTCGATTCAATTTGATCATTTTCGATTCGATTCGATTCTTTGCGATTTGATTCAATTGTTTTCGAATCGATTCGATTTTTCTTGATTCTTTTCGATTCGATTCAATTCAATTCGATCATTTTCATTCGATACGATTCTTTTCGATTCGATTCGATTATTTTCAAATCGATTCGATTATTTTCAGTTCTTTTAGATTCGATTAGATTGTTTTCGATTCGATTTGATTTTCTTCAAATCGATTCGATTATTTTCGATTCTTTTCGATTCAATTCGATTGTTTTTGATTCAATTCGAATATTTTCGATTCGATTCGATTATTTTCTAATCGATTTGGTTATTTTCGATTCTTTTCGATTCGATTCGATTCAATTCGATCATTATCGATTCGATTCGATTCTTTTCGATTCGATTCAGTTGTTTTCGAATCGATTCAATTGTTTTCGATTCTTTTTGATTCGATTCGATTCAATTTGATCATTTTTGATTGGATTCGATTATTTTCACTTCGATTCCATTCATTTCGAATATTTTGGATTCTTTTCGATTCGGTTCGAGTATTTTCTATACGATTCAATTCTCTTCCATTCCATTCAATTCAATTCGATTATTTTCGATTCGATTCGATTCTTTTCAATTCCATTCCATTCGATTCAATTCGATTTTTTTTATTCGATTAGATTATTTTCAAATCAATTCGATTATTTTCAATTCTTTTCATTCGATTTGATTCAATTTGATCATTTTCGATTCCATTCAATTCTTTTCGATTCGATTCAATTATTTTCAAATTGATTCGATTCTTTTCAATTCTTTTCGAATCGATTCAATTCAATTCGATCAATTTTGATTCGTTTCGATTCTTTTCGATTCGATTCGATTATTTTCTAATCGATTCGATTATTTTCGATTCTTTTTGATTCGATTCAATTATTTTCAAATCGATTCGATTCTTTTCGATTCTTTTCGAATCGATTCCATTCAATTCGATCAATTTCAATTCGTTTAGATTCTTTTCGATTCGATTAGATTATTTTCGAATCGATTCGATTATTTTCGATTATTTTCGATTCGATTTGATTCAATTCGATCATTTTCGATTCGATTCGATTCGATTCGATTATTTTCAATTCGATTCCATTCCTTTTGAATATTTTGGATTCTTTTCGATTCGATTCGAGTATTTTCTATACGATTCAAGTCTTTTCGATTCGATTTGATTCTTTTGATTCGATTCCATTCATTTCAAATATTTTGGATTCTTTTCGATTTGATTCGAGTAGTTTCTATAGGATTCAATTCTCTTCAATTCGATTCGATTCGAGTCAATTCGATTATTTTTGATTCTTTTCGAGTTGATTTGACTATTTTTTATTCTTTTTGATTCGATTTGATTTTCTTCTTTTCGATTTGATTCAAATCGGGTCTCTTCGATTCGATTCGAATCAATTATTTTCGATTCTTTTCAAGTCGATTCGATTATTTTCCATTCTTTTCGATTTGATTTGATTTGATTTCATTCTTTTCGATTCAATTCGATTCTTTTCGATTCGATTCGATTATTTTCAGATCGATTCGATTATTTTCGATTCTTTTCAATTCGATTCGATTCAATTAGAGTATTTTCAATTCGATTCGATTCTTTTCAATTCCATTCCATTCGATTCAATTCGACTTTTTTCGATTCGATTCGATTATTTTCGATTCGATTCATGTCAATTCAATTATTTTCAATTCTTTTAGAGTTGATTCGATTCCATTCGATACAATTTGATTATTTCTATTCGATTATTTTTAATTTGATTCAAGTCGGTTTGGTTTTATTTTTGATTCTTTTCAATTTGATTATTTTCAATTCGATTCAATTCCTTTCAATTCAATTTGATTCGATTATTTTCGATTCTTTTCGATTCGATTCAATTCAACTCAATCATTTTCGATTCGATTTGATTCTTTTCGATTCAATTCGATTATTTTCGAATCAATTCGATTATTTTCGATTCTTTTTGATTCGAATAGATTCAATTCGATTCGATTCTTTTCAATTCGATTCTATTCTTTTCAAATCGATTCAATTATTTTCGATTCTTTTCGATTCGATTCAATTCGATCATTTTCAATTCGATTCGATTCTTTTCGATTCGATTCGATTTTTTTCAAATCGATTCAATTATGTTCGATTCTTTTTGATTCGATTAGATTCTTTTCGATTCGATTCGATTATTTTCGAATCGATTCGATTATTTTCGATTGTCTTCGATTCAATACATTTCAATTCGATTGTTTTCAATTCAATTCGATTCAATTATTTTCTATTCAATTCGATTTGATTTTATTTGATTCGATTCTTGTAGATTTGATTCGATTATTTTCAAATAGATTAGATTATTTTCAATTCTTTTCATTAGATTCGATTCAACTCGATCATTTTTGATTCGATTCAATTCCTTTCGATTCGATTCAATTATTTTCAAATCGATTCGATTCTTTTCGATTCTTTTAGAATCGATTCTAATCAATTCGATCAATTTCGATTCGTTTCGAATCTTTTCATTTCGATTAGATTATTTTTGAATCGATTCGATTATTTGCAATTATTTTCGATTCGATTTGATTCAATTCGATCATTTTCGATTCGATTCGATTCGATTATTTTCAATTCGATTCCATTCATTTCGAATATTTTGGATTCTTTTCAATTCGATTCGAGTATTTTCAATTCGATTCAATTCTCTTCGATTCGATTCAATTCTTTTGATTTGATTATTTTTGAGTCGATTCGATTATTTTCAATTTAATTCGATTCTTTTTGATTCGATTCGATTCAAATCGATTATTTTCAATTCATTTCGATTCTTTTCTATTCGATTCCTTTATTTTCAAATCGATTCGGTTATTTTGGATTCTTTGCAATTCGATTTGATTCAATTCGATCCTTTTCGATTCGATTCAATTCGATTCGATTATTTTCGATTAGATTCCTTTCGTTTCGAATATTTTGGATTCTTTTTGATTCGATTCGAGTATTTTCTATACGATTCAATTCTCTTCGATTCGATTCTTTCGATTTCATTATTTTTGAGTCGATTCGATTATTTTAAATTCGATTCGATTCTTTTCGATTCGATTTGATTCAATTTGATTATTTTCAATTCAATTCGATTCTTTTCGAATCGATTAGATTATTTTAAAATTGATTCAATTATTTTCGATTCGATTCGATTCAATTCGATCATTTTCGATTCGATTCCATTCGTTTCAAATATTTTGGATTCTTATCGATTCGATTCAAGTATTTTCTATACGATTCAATTCTCTTTGATTCGATTTGATTCTTTCGATTTGATTATTTTTGAGTCGATTCAATTATTTTCAATTTGATTCGATTCTTTTCGATTCGATTTGATTCAATTCGATTATTTTCAATTCAATTCGATTCTTTTCGAATCGATTCAATTATTTTCAAATCGATTCAATTATTTTCGATTCTTTTCGATTTGATTCAATTCGATCATTTTCGGTTCGATTCAATTTTTTTCGATTCGATTCAATTGTTTTCGAATCGATTCGAATATTTTCGATTCTTTTTGATTCGATTCGATTCAATTCGATCATTCTCGATTCGATTCCTTCCGTTTCGAATATTTTGGATTCTTATCGATTCGATTCAAGTATTTTCTATACGATTCAATTCTCTTCGATTCGATTCTTTCAATTTGATTATTTTTGAGTCGATTCGATTATTTTCAATTTGATTCGATACTTTTCGATTCGATTCAATTATTTTCAATTTGATTATTTTCAATTCGATTTGATTCTTTTCGATTCGATTCGATTATTTTCAAATCGGTTCAGTTATTTTCGATTTTTTCAATTCAATTCGATCATTTTCTGTTCGGTTTGATTCGATTATTTTCTATTCGAATCCATTCGTTTCAAATATTTTGGATTCTTTTCGATTCGATTCGAGTATTTTCAATTCAATTCAATTCTCTTTGATTCAATTCAATTCTTTCGATTTGATTATTTTTGAGTTGATTCGATTATTTTCAATTTAATTCGATTCTTTTTGATTCGATTCGATTCAAATCGATTATTTTCAATTCATTTCGATTCTTTTCGATTCGATTCGATTATTTTCAAATCGATTCAGTTATTTTGGATTCTTTGCAATTCGATTTGATTCAATTCGATCCTTTTCGATTCAATTCAATTCGATTCGATTATTTTCGATTCGATTTCTTTCATTTCGAATATTTTTGATTCTTTTTGATTCGATTCGAGTATTTTCTATACGATTCAATTCTCTTCGATTCGATTCGATTCTTTCGACTTCATTATTTTTGAGTCGATTCGATTATTTTAAATTCAATTTGATTCTTTTCGATTCGATTGGATTCAATTCAATTATTTTCAATTCAATTCAAATCTTTTCGATTCGATTCAATTATTTTAAAATCGTTTCAATTATTTTCGATTCGATTCGATTCAAATCGATCATTTTCGATTCGATTCCAGTCGTTTCAAATATTTTGGATTCTTATCGATTCGATTCAAGTATTTTCTATACGATTCAATTCTTTTCGATTCGATTCTTTCGATTCGATTATTTTTGAGTCGATTATTTTCAATTTGATTCGATACTTTTCGATTCAATTCAATTATTTTTGATTCGTTTATTTTCAATTGGATTCAATTCTTTTCGATTCAATTCAATTATTTTCAAATGGATTCGATTATTTTCGATTCTTTTCAATTCGATTCGATTCAATTCGATCATTTTCGATTCGATTCGATTCGATTATTTTCGATTTGAATCCATTCGTTTTGAATATTTTTGATTATTTTCGATTCGATTCGAGTATTTTCAATACGATTCAATTCTCTTCGATTCGATTCTTTCGATTTGATTATTTTTGAGTCGATTCGATTATTTTAAATTCGATTCGATTCTTTTCGATTCGATTCGATTCAAATCGATCATTTTCAATTCAATTCGATTCTTTTCGATTCAATTCGATTATTTTCATAACGATTCAATTATTTTCGATTCTTTTCATTTCGATTCCATTCAATTCGATCATTTTCGATTCGATTCGGTTCTTTTCGATTCGATTTGATTGTTTTCGATTCCATTCCATTCGATTCAATTCGATTCGAGTCGATTCGATTATTTTCAATTCTTTTCGAGTCGATACGACTATTTTCGTTTCTCTTCGATTTGATTGTTTTGATTTGATTTAATTCTTTTCGATTTGATTCGATTCGATTCCTTTCGATTCGATTCGAATCAATTATTTTTGATTCTTTTCGATTCTATTAAATTCGATACAATTCAATTATTTTTAATTCGATTCGATTATTTTTAATTCGATTCGAGTCGATTCGGTTATTTTTGCATCGTTTCGATTTGACTCGAATCGATTTGATTATTTTCAATTCAATTCGATTCCTTTCAATTCAATATGTTTCGATTATTTTCAATTCGATTCGATTCAATTCGATCATTTTCTATTCGATTTGATTCTTTTCGATTCAATTCGATTATTTTCGAATCGATTTGTTTATTTTTGTTTCTTTTCTATTCGATTCGTTTCAATTCGATAATTATAGATTTGATTCAATTCTTTTCGATTCGATTCGATTCTTTTTGATTCGATTCAATTATTTTCAAATCGATTCGATTATTTCAATTCTTTTCGATTCGATTCAAATGTTTTTGAATCGATTCGATTATTTTCGATACTTTTCGATTCGATTCGATTCAATTCGATCATTTTCGATTCGATTCGATTATTTTCGATTCGAATCCATTCGTTTCAAATATTTTGGATTCTTTTCGATTCGATTCGAGTATTTTCTATACGATTCAAATCTCTACGATTCGATTCGATTCTTTCGATTCAATTATTTTGGAGTCGATTCGATTCTTTTCAATTCGATTCGATTATTTTCAAATCGATTCAATTATTTTCGAATCTTCGATTCAATTCGATTCAATTCGATCATTTTCGATTCGATTCTTTTCGATTCGATTCGATTTTTTTCGGATCGATTTGATTATTTTTGATTCTTTCGATTCGATTCGATTCAATTCGATCATTTTTGATTCGATTCTATTCAATTCGATTCTATTCGATTCGATTATTTTCGATTCCATTCCATTCGTTACGAATATTTTGAATTCTTTTCCATTCGATTCGAGTATTTTCTATACGATTCAATTCTTTTCAATTTGATTCGATTATTTTGATTCGATTATTATTGAGTCGATTCGATTATTTTCAATTCGATTCGATTATTTTCAATTCGATTCGATTCTTTTCGATTCGATTAGATTCAATTTGATTATTTCGATTCAATTCGATTCTTTTCGATTCAATTCGATTATTTTCAAATCGATTCAATTATTTTCGATTCTTTTCGATTTGATTTGATTGTTTTCGATTCGATTCGATTATTTTCAATTCTTTTTGATTCGATTTGATTCAATTCGATCATTTTTGATTTGTTTATTTTCGAATCAATTCTATTCTTTTTGAATCTTTTCGATTCTTTTCGAGTCCTTTCGATTCTATTTGATTATTTTCGATTCGATTCAATTTGATTATTTTCAATTCGATTTGAGTCCATTCGATTATTTTCGATTCTTTTCGATTTGATTTGAATCGATTTGATTATTTTCAATTCGATTCGATTCCTTTGGTTTTGATTTGATTCGAATATTTTCGATTCTTTTCGATTTGAATCTATTCCATTCAGTCATTTTCAATTAGATTCAATTCTTTTCGATTCGATTCGGTTCGATTATTTTCTATTCTTTTCGATTTGATTCGATTCGATTCTTTTCAATTCGATTTGGTTCGATTATTTTCGATTCTTTTCGATTCGATTGGATTTGATTCTTTTCGAATCGATTCGATTCATTTCTATTCGATTCGATTATTTTTGATTATTTTCGTTTCTTTTTGATTATTTTCAATTCTTTTCGATTCTTTTTGATTCGTTTTGTTAACTTTCGATTCTTTTCGATTCGATTCGATTATTTTCAAGGCGATTCAGTTATTTTCGATTCTTTGCGATTCGATTTGGTTCAATTCGATCAATTTCGATTCAATTCAATACGATTATTTTCGATTCAATTCCTTTCGTTTCGAATATTTTGGATTCTGTTTGATTCGATTCGAGTATTTTCTATATGATTCAATTCTCTTTGATTCAATTTGATTCTTTCGATTTGATTATTTTTGAGTCGATTCGATTATTTGCAATTCAATTTGATTCTTTTTGATTCGATTTGATTATTTTCAAATCGATTCAATTATTTTCGATTCTTTTTGATTCGATTCGATTCAATTCGATCATTTTCAATTCGATTCAATTCTTTTCGATTCGATTCGATTGTTTTCGAATCGATTCGAATATTTTCGATTCTTTTCGATTCGATTTGATTCAATTCGATCATTCTGGATTCGATTCCTTCCATTTCGAATATTTTGGATTCTTATCGATTCGATTCAAGTATTTTCTAAACGATTCAATTCTCTTCGATTCAATTCGATTCTTTTGATTCGATTATTTTTTGAGTCTATTCGATTATTTTCAATTTGATTCGATACTTTTCGATTCGATTCAATTATTTTCAATTCGATTATTTTCAATTCGATTCGATTCTTTTCGATTCGATTCGATTATTTTCAAATCAATTCAGTTATTTTCGATTTTTTTCAATTCGATTCGATTCAATTCGATCATTTTCTGTTCGATTTGATTCGATTATTTTCTATTCGAATCCATTCGTTTCGAATATTTTGGATTCTTTTCTATTCGATTCGAGTATTTTCAATTCGATTCAATTCTCTTCGATTCAATTCGATTCTTTCGATTTGATTTTTTGTGTCGATTCGATTATTTTCAATTTAATTCGATTCTTTTCGATTCGATTAGATTCAAATCGATTATTTTCAATTCATTTCGATTCTTTTCGATTTGATTATTTTCAAATCGATTCAGTTATTTTCAATTCTTTGCAATTCAATTTGATTCAATTCGATCCTTTTCGATTCGATTCGATTCGATTCGATTATTTTAGATTTGATTCCTTTCATTCCGAATATTTTGGATTCTTTTGGATTCGATTCGAGTATTTTCTATACGATTCAATTCTCTTCGATTCGATTTGATTCTTTCGATTTGATTATTTTTGAGTCGATTCGATTATTTTCAATTCGATTCGATTCTTTTCGATTCGATTCGATTATTTTCAAATGGATTCGATTATTTTTGATTCTATTCAATTCGATTCGATTCATTTCGATCATTTTCGATTCAATTCGATTCGATTATTTTCGATTCGAATCCATTCGTTTCGAATATTTTGGATTCTTTTCGATTCGATTCGAGTATTTTCTATACGATTCAATTCTCTTCGATTCTATTCGATTCTTTCGATTTGATTATTTTTGAGTCGATTCAATTATTTTCAATTCGATTCTATTCTTTTCAATTCGATTCGATTCAATTCGATTATTTTCAATTCAATTCAATTCTTTTCGATTCGATTCGATTATTTTCGGTTCTTTTTGATTCGATTAATTTCAACTCGATCATTTTCATTTCGATTCTATTCTTTTCAATTATTTTCAATTCTTTTCGAGTCCATTCGTTTCGATTCGATTATTTTTGATTCGATTCGAGTCCCTTGATACAATTCAATTATTTTCGATTCCATTTGATTTGATTATTTTCAATTCGTTTCGAGTCTATTCGATTATTTTTGATTCTTTTCGATTTGATATGAATCAATTTGATTATTTTCAATTCGATTCGATTCCTTTGGTTTTGATTTGATTCGAATATTTTCGATTCTTTTCGACTCGAATCTATTCCATTCAATCATTTTCGATTCGATTCTTTTCGATTCAAATCGATTATTTTTTTTATTTTCATTTCGTTTTGAATATTCTCAATTCTTTTCGATTCTTTTCAATTTGTTTCGATAACTTTTGATTCTTTTCGATTCGATTCGATTCTTTTTGATTCAAATCGATTATTTTCATTTTGGTTCGATTAATTTCGATTCGATTTGATTATTTTTGATTTGACTGTTTTCGATTCGATTTGATTCTTTTCGATTGGTTTCAATTATTTTTGATTTGATTCGATTCTTTTCGATTCCATTTGATTATTTTCAATTCTTTTCGTTTCAATTCGATTCTTTTTGATTATTTTCAATTCCACTCGATTCGATTCTTTTCGATTAGATACGATTGTTTTCAATTTGATTCGCTTCTTTTCGATTGGATTCGATTCTTTTCGATTCAAATTGATTATATTTATTTCGTTTAGATTATTTTCGATTATTTTTGATTCAATTCGATTCGATTCTTTACGATCCGATTCAATTCTTTGCGATTCGAATCAATTATTTTCATTTTGGTTCGAATATTTTCGATTCGATTCGATTCTTTTCAATTCCATTCAATTCGATTCAATTCGATTTTTTACGATTCGATTCGATTATTTTCAATTCGATTCGAGTCGATTCGATTATTTTCGATTCTTTTCAGGTCGACTCGATTGTTTTCAATTCTTTTCAATTTGATTTGATTTGATTTGATTCTTTTCAATTCGATTCGATTCGATTCCTTTCGATTCGATTCGAATCAATTATTTTCGATTCTTTTCAATTCGATTCGATTCCATTCGATAAAATTTGATTATTTTCGATTCGATTATTTTCAATTCGATTCGAGTCGATTCGGTTATTTTTGCATCTTTTCGATTTGATTCGAATCGATTTGATTATTTTCAATTCGATTCGGTTCCTTACAATTCAGTTTGATTCGATTATTTCCGATTATTTTCGATTAGATTCAATTCAATACGATCATTTTCAATTCGATTCAATTCTTTTTGATTCGATTCTATTATTTTCGAATCGATTCGTTTATTTTCTATTCTTATCGATTTGATTCGATTTAAATTGATTATTTTTGATTCAATTCAATGCTTTTCGATTCGATTCGGTTATTTTCAAATCGATTCAATTATGTTCGATTTGATTCAAATCGATTTGATTATTTTCAATTCGATTTGATTCCTTTGGTTTTGATTTGATTCGAATATTTTCGATTCTTTTCGATTCGAATCTATTCCATTCAATCATTTTCGATTCGATTTTTTCGATTCGATTATTTTCGATTCTTTTCGATTTCTTTGATACAATTCGATTCGATTATATTCGATTCGATTTGATTCTTTCCGATTCGATTTGGTTCGATTATTTTCGATTCTTTTTGATTCGATTCGATTCGATTCGATTCTTTTCGATTCGATTCGATTCGAATTGATTATTATCGATTATTTCCTTTTCGTTTTGATTATTTTCAATTCTCGATTCTTTTCGATTCGTTTCGATTACTTTCGATTCTTTTCGATTCGATTCGATTCTTTTTTATTCAAATCGATTATTTTCATTTTGGTTCGAATATTTTCGATTCGATTTGATTATTTTCGATTCGACTGTTTTTTATTCGATTTGATTATTTTGGATTGGTTTCAATTATTTTCATTTCGGTTCCATAATTTTTGATTCGATTTGATTATTTTCGATTCTTTTCATTTCGATTCGATTCTTTTTGATTATTTTCAATTCAATGGGATTCGATTCTTTTCGATTAGATTCGATTATTTTCAATTTGATTCGCTTCTTTTCGATTCGATTCCATTCTTTTCGATTCGATTCTTTTTTATTTAAATCGATTATTTTCGATTGTTTTCATTTCATTTACATTATTTTTAAATCTTTTCGATCCTTTTTGATTCGTTTCGGTTACTTTTGATTTTTTTCGATTCGATTTGATTATTTCCGATTCGACAGTTTTCAATTCGATTCGATTCTTTACGAATCGATTCGATTATTTTCATTTCTTTTCGATGCGATTAGATTCAATTCAATCATTATCGATTCAATTCGATTCTTTTAGATTCGATTCGATTATTTTCAAATCAATTCGATTGTTTTCAAATCTTTTCGATTCGATTTGATGCAATTCGTTCATTTTCGATTCGATTTGAATCTTTTCGATTTGATTCGATTGTTTTCGAATTGATTCGATTATTTTCAATTCTTTTCGATTCGATTCAATTTGATCATTTTCAATTTGATTCAATTCGATTATTTTCGATTCGGTTCCATTCGTTTCGAATATTTTGGATTCTTTTCTATTTGATTCGAGTATTTTCTATATGATTCAATTCTCTTCAATTCGATTCGATTCTTTTGATTATTTTTGAGTCGATTCGATTATTTTCAATTCGATTCTATTCTTTTCGATTCGATTATTTTCTTTTTGATTATTTTTGATTCTTTTCGATTCAATTTGATTCGATTCGATTATTTTCGATTGGATTCAATTCCATTCGATACAATTCAATTATTTTCAATTCAATTCGATTATTTTCAATTCAATTCGAGTCCATTCTATTATTTTTGATTCTTTTCGATTTGATTCAAATTGATTTATTTTCAATTCGATTCGATTCCTTTGGTTTTGATTTGATTCGAATATTTTCGATTCTTTTCGATTCGAATCTATTCCATTCAATGATTTTCGATTTGATTCGATTTTTTCGATTCGATTATTTTCGATACTTTTCAATTTGTTTGATTTGATTCGATTCGATTCTTTTCGATTCGATTTGCTTCTTTTCGATTTGATTTGGTTCTATTATTTTCGATTCGATTCGATTCTTTTCTATTCGAATCGATTATTTTTGATTATTTTCGTTTCGTTTTGATTATTTTCAATTCTTCTCGATTCTTTTTGATTCGTTTCGATTACTTTCGATTCGTTTCAATTCGATTCGATTTGTTTTGATTAAAATAATCGGAAATAGTCTAATCGAAAAGAATCGAATCGAATCGAAAAGAATCGAAAATAATTGATCTGAATCAAATCGAAAAGAATTGAATCGAAAATAATCGAATCGAATCATATCTAACAAATCAAAAATAATCGCATCGAAACAATCGAATCGAATCGAAAATAATTGAATGGAATAGATTCGAAGGAAAAGAATAGAAAATATTCGAATTAAATCAAAACCAAAGGAATCGAATCGAATTGAAAATAATCAAATCAATTCTACTCAAATCAAAAAGAATCAAAAATAATTGAATGGACGTGAATCGAATTGAAAATAATCGAATCGAATTGAAAATAATTGAATTTTATCGAATGGAATTGAATCGAATCGAATCAAATTGAATGGAAAAGAATCAAACCGAATCGAATTGAAAAGAATCGAATTGAATAGAAAATAATCGAATCGAATCAAATCAAACAAATCGTAAAGAATCGAAAATAATCGAAAGAATAGAATCGAATCGAAAATAATCGAATCGAACATAATTGAATCGAATAGAAAAGAATCGAATCGAATTGAAAATAATTGAATTGTATCAAATGGAATCAAATCGAATCGAATCAAATAGAATCGAAAAGAATCGAACCGAATCGAATTGAAAAGAATCGAATCTAATAGAAAATAATCGAATCGAATCAAATCAAACAAATCGAAAAGAATCAAAAAATATCGAATCGAAAAGAATTGAATCGAATTGAAAATGATTGAATGGAATAGATTGGAATCGAAAAGAATCGAAAATATTCGAATCAAATCAAAACCAAAGGAAACGAATCGAACTGAAAATAATCAAAATGAATCGAATTGAAACGAAAAGAATCGAAAATAATCAAATCGGATTGAAAATAATTGAACCGAAACAAAAATAAATGAAACCAAACGAAAAGAATCAAATTGAATCGAAAACAGTCGAATCGAAAATATCAAATCGAATCGAAAATAATCGAACTGAAACAAAAATAATGGATTCGAATCAAAAAGAATCGAATCGAAGAGAATAGAAAGTAAATGAAACAAATCAAAAAGAATCGAGAATTGAAAATAATCAAATGAAATGAAAATAATCGAAAATAATTGATTCGAATCGAAAAGAATCAAATCAAATAGAAAAGGATTGAATCAAATCGAATCAAATCAAATCAAACAAATCGAAAAAAATGAAATCGAAAATGATTGAATGGAATAGATTCGAATCGAAAAGAATGGAAAATATTCAAATCAAATCAAAACCAAAGGAATCGAATCGAATTGAAAATAATCAAAACGAATCGAATCGAAACGAGAAGAATTGAAAATAATCAAATCAAATCAAAAATAATTGAACTGAAACGAAAATAAATGAAACCAAATGAAAAGAATCAAATCGAATTGAAAACAGTCGAATCAAAAATAATCAAATCGAATTGAAAATAATCGAACTGAAACAAAAATAATCGATTCAAATCAAAAAGAATAGAATCAAAGAGAATAGAAAGTAATCGAAACAAATCGAAAAGAATCGAGAAGAATTAAAAATAATCAAAACGACAAGAAAATAATCTAAAATAATCGATTCAAATCGAAAAGAATCGAATCGAATTGAAAAGAATCGAATCGAATCGAAAAGAATCGAAAATAATCGAACCGAATCAAATTGAAAAGAATCGAATCGAAAATAATCGAATCAAATCAAATCAAACAAATCGGAAATAAATAAATTGAAAAGAATCGAATCGAATCGAAAATGATTGAATGGAATAGATTCGAATAGAAAAGAATCGAAAATATTCGAATCAAATCAAAACCAAAGGAATCGAATCGAATTGAAAATAATCGAATCTAAAATAATCGAATTGTATCGAATGGAATCGAATCAAAAAGAATAGAAAATAATTGATTCGAATCGAATCGAAAGGAATCAAATCGAATCGAATCGAAAAGAATAAAATCGAATCAAAACGATCGAAAAGAATCGAAATTAATCGAACCTACTCGAATCAAAAAGAATCGAATAGAAAAGAATCGAATCGAATCAAATCAAACAAATCGAAAAGAATCGAATAGAAAATAATTGAATTGAAACCAAAATGATTGAATGGAATAGATTCGAATAGAAAATATTAGAATCAAATCAAAACCAAAGGAATCGAATTGAATTGAAAATGAGAAAATCAATTAGAATCAAATGGAAAACAATAAAAAATAATCGAATGGAATCGAATCGAGTTGAAAATAATCGAATCGAATGAAATGGAAAATAATTGAATTGTATCGAATGGAATCGAATTGAATCGAAAATAATCGAATGGAATTGAAAAGAATCGAATCAAAAATAATCAAATCGAAAATAATTGAATCAAATCGAAAAGAATCGAATCAAATTGAACATAATAAAACCGACTCAAAAAAAATCAAATCGAAAGAATCAAATCGAATCTAAGAGAATTGAATCGTATAGAAAATACTCGAATCAAATCAAAAAGAATGCAAAATATTCGAAACGAATGGAATCGAATAGAAAATAATCGAATCGAATCAAAAATGATCAAATTGAATCAAAATGAAACGAAAAGAATCGAAAATAAATGAATCGATTAGAAAACAATCGAATCGAATCGAAAAGAATTGAAATGAAATGAAAATAATCGATTCGAATAAAAAAATTGAATCGAAAAGAATCAAAAGTAATTGAAACGAATCGAAAAGAATCGAGAAGAATTGAAAATAATCAAAGCGAAACGAAAATAATTGAAAACAAACGATTCGAATCGAGAAGAATCGAATCGAAAAGAATCGAATTGAAAAGAATTGAAAATAATTGAACCGAATCAAATCGAAAAGAATCGAATCGAAAATAATTGATTCGAATCAAATCAAACAAATCGAAAATAATCGAATCGAAAAGAATCGAATCGAATCGAAAATGATTGAATGGAATAGATTCGAATCGAAAAGAATCGAAAATATTCGAATCAAATCAAAACCAATGGAATCAAATTGAAATGAAAATAATCAAATCAATTCGAATCAGATCGCAAAGAATCAAAAATAATCGAATGGACACGAATCGAATTGAAAATAATCGAATCGAAAAATAATCGAAAATAATCGAAAATCGAAAAAAAAAATCGAATAGTATCGAATGGAATCAAATTGAATCGAAAAGATTCGAATCGAATCGAAAATAATCGAAAAGAATAGAATGGAATCGAAAATAATCGAATCAAATCAAAAAGAATCGAATCGAATTGAAAATAATGGAATTGACTCAAAAATAATCGAATTGAAAGAATCAAATCGAATCGAAGCGAATTGAATCATATAGAAAATACTCGAATCGAATCGAAAAGAATCCAAAATATTCAAAACGAATGGAATTGAATCGAAAATGATCGAATTGAATCGAATCGAATCAAAAAGAATCGTAAGTATTCGAATCGATTTGAAAACAATTGAATCGAATCAAAAAGAATTGAATCGAATCGAAAATGATCGAATTGAATCGAATCGAATTGAAAAGAATCGAAAATAATCAAATTGATTTGAAAATAATCGAATCGAATCGAAAAGAATCGAATCAAAAATAAAAGAATTCAATTGAATCGAATCAAAAAGAATCGAAAAAAATTGAATCGATTTGAAAATAATCGAATCCAATTGAAAAGAATCGAATCGAATTGAAAATGATCGAATTGAATCGAGTCAAAAAGAATAAAAAAAATCGAATCAAATTGAATTGAAAGGAATCGAATCGAATTGAAAATAATCAAATCGATTCGAATCATATCGAGAAGATGCAAAAATAACCGAATCGACCTGAATCGAATCGAAAATAATCTAATCGAATCGAAAAAATCGAATTGAATCGAATGGAATGGAATTGAAAAGAATCGAAAATAATCGAACTGAATCGAATCAAATCGAAAAGAATTGAATTGAATTGAAAATAATTGAATTGACTCAAAAATAATCGAATCTAAAGAATCGAATCGAATCGAAGAGAATTGAATTGTATAGAAAATACTCAAATCGAATCGAAAAGAATCCAAAATATTCGAAATCAATGGAATCTAATCGAAATGAATCGAATAGAATGGAATCGAAGAGAATCAAATTGAATCGAAAATAATCAAACCGAAAAGAAAATAATCAATTCGAATCGCAAAGAATCGAAAAGAATCGATTCAAAATGAAAAGAATCGAAAATAATCAAACCGAATCGAAAATAATTGAACCGAAACGAAAATAATTGAAACCAATCAAAAAGAATAGAATCGAATCGAAAACAGTCGAATCAAAAATAATCAAATCGAATCGAAAATAATCAAACTGAAATGAAAATGAAAATAATCTATTCAAATCAAAACGAATCGAATCAAATCGAAGAGATTCGAAAATAATCGAAAATAATCAAATCGATTCAAAAATAATCGAATCGAAAAGAATCGAATCGAATCAAGATGATTGAATTGAATCGAATCGAATCGAAAAGAATCGAAAATAATCAAATCAAATTGAATTGAAAGGAATCGAATCGAATTGAAAATAATCAAATCGATTCGAATCAAATAGAAAAGATGCAAAAATAACCGAACCGACTCGAATCGAATTGAAAATAATCGAATCGAATCAAAAATAATCGAATTGTATTGAATGGAATAGAATCGAAAAGAATCGAAAATAATTGATTCGAATCGAATCGAAAGGAATCAAATCGAATCGAATCAAAAAGAATCCAATCGAATCAAATCAATAAAATCGAAAAGAATTGAAAATAGTCTAATCGACTCAAAAAGAATCAAAAATAATTGAATCGACTCGAATTGAATAGAAAAGAATCGAATCGAATCGAAAATAATCAAACCAAAATGAAAATAATCGATTCGAATTGCAAAGAATCGAATCGAATAGAAAAGAATCGAATCGAATAGAATTGAAAATAATCGAAACGAAATGAAAATAATCGATTCGAATCGAAAGAATTGATTCGAAATGAAATGAATCGAAAATAATCAAACCGAATCGAAAATAATTGAACCGAAACGAAAATAATTGAAACCAATCAAAAAGAATCAAATCAAATCGAAATCAGTCGAATCAAAAATAATCAAATCGAATCAAAAATAAACAAACAGAAATGAAAATAATTGATTCGAATCAAAACGAATTGAATCGAATTGATAAGAATCAAAAGTAATCGAAACGAATCGCAAAGAATTGAAAATTATCAAAATGAAACGAAAATAATCGAAAATAATTGAAACCAATCGAAAAGAATCGAATCGAATTGAAAATAATCGAATCAATTCAAATAGAAAACAATCGAAAAGAATCGAATCGAAACAAAAAGAATCGAAAATAATCAAATCGAATCGAAAATAATTGAACCGAAATGAAAATAATTGAAACCAATCAAAAAGAATCGAATCGAATTGAAAACAGTCGAATCTAAAGTAATCAAACCGAATCGAAAACAATCGAACCAAAACGAAAATAATCGATTCGAATCAAAAAGAATCGAATCGAAACGAATATAATCGATTCGAATCGAAAAGAATCGAATCGAATCGAATCGAAAAGAATCGAAAATAATCGAACTGAATCGAATCGAAAATAATGAATCGAATCGAAAATAATCGAATCAAATCAAATCAAACAAATCGAAAAGAATCGAATCGAAAAGAATCGAATCGAATCGATAATGATTGAATGGAATAGATTCGAATCGAAAAGAATCGAAAATATTTGAATCAAATCAAAACCAAAGGAATCGAATCGAATTGAAAATAATCAAATTGATTAGAATCAAATCGAAAAGAATCAAAAATAATCGAATGGACTCGAATTGAATTGAAAATAATCAAATAGAATGGAATCGAAAATAATTGAATTGTATCGAATGGTATCGAATTGAATCGAAAATAATCGAATCGAATCGAAAAGAATCGAAAAGAATAGAATCGAATCGAAAATAATCGAATCGAATTGAAAAGAATTGAATCGAAAATAATCGAATCGAATAGAAAAGAATCAAATCGAATTGAAAATAATCGAATTGAAAATAATTGAATGGAATCGAAAGAATCATTTCAAATTGAAGAGAATTGAATCGTATAGAAAGTACTCGAATTGAATCAAGAAGAATCCAAAATATGCGAAACGAATGGAATCAAATCGAAAATAATCGAATCGAATCGAAACGAAAATGATCGAATGGACTCAAATCGAATTGAAAATAATCGAAAAGAATAGAATTGAATCGAAAATAATCGAATCAAATCGATATGAATCGAATCACAAATAATCGAATCGAAAATAATTGAATCGAATCAAAAAGAATCGAATCGAATTGAAAATAATCGAATCGACTCAAAAATAATCGAATCGAAAGAATCAAAATCGAAATGAAAATGATTGAATCGAATCGAATCGAAAAGAATCGAAAATAATCGAATCAAATTGAATTGAAAGGAATCGAATCGAATTGAAAATAAATCAATTCAAATCAAATCGAAAAGATGCAAAAATCGAATTGAAAATAATCGAATCGAATCAAAAATAATCGAATTGTAACGAATGGAATCCAATCGAAAAGAATCGAAAATAATTGATTTGAATCGATTAAAAAGGAATCGAGTCGAATCGAATCAAAAAGAATCAAATCGAATCAAATCAATCAAATCGAAAAGAATCGAAAATAGTCGAATCGACTCGAAAAGAATCGAAAATAATCGAATCGACTCGAATCGAATCGAAAATAATCAAATTGAATCGAAAGAAATTGAATTGAATCGAATGGAATGGAATCGAAAAGAATCGAATTGAGTCGAAAATAATCAAACCGAAATGAAAATAATCGATTCGAATCGCAAATAATCGAAAAGAATCTATTCATCTTGGTTTGATTATTCGATTCGATTCTTTTCGATTCGATTCTTTTCGATTTGTTTGATTTGATTTGATTCGATTATTTTCGATTCGATTCATTATTTTTGATTCGATTCAGTTCGATTATTTTCGATTCTTTTTGATTCGATTCGATTCGATTCTTTTCGATTCGATTCGATTCGATTCTTTTCGATTCGAATCGATTATTTTCGATTATTTTCGTTTCGATTCGATTCTTTTTGATTCGAATCGATTATTTTCGTTTCGGTTCGATTGTTTTCGATTCGGTTTGATTACTTTAGATTCGACTGTTTTCGATTCGATTCGATTCTTTTTGATTGGTTTCAATTATTTTTATTTCGGTTCAATTATTTTTGATTCGATTTGATTATTTTCGATTCTTTTCGTTTCGATTCGATTCTTTTCGATTGTTTTCAATTTGAATTGATTCGATTATTTTCAATTCGATTTGATTCTTTTCGATTGGTTTCAATTATTTTCGATTATTTTCGTTTCATTTTGATAATTTTCAATTCTTTGCGATTCGTTTCGATTACTTTTGATTCTTATCAATTCGATTCGATTCGTTTTGATTCGAATCGATTATTTTCATTTCTGTTTGTTTATTTTCGATTCGATTTGATTATTTTTGATTCGACTGATTTCGATTTGATTTGATTCTTTTCGATTGGTTTCAATTATTTTCATTTCGGTTCAATTATTTTCGATTCGGTTTGATTATTTTCGATTCATTTCATTTCGAATCAATTCTTTCGATTCGAATCGATTATTTTCATTTCGTTTTGATTATTTTCGATTCTATTCGATTCAATTCTTTTCTATTCGATTCGATTCTTTGCGATTCAAATCGATTATTTTCATTTTGGTTTGATTATTTTCGATTCGATTCGATTCTTTTCTATTCGATTCGAGTCGATTCAATTATTTTTGATTCTATTTGAGTCGATTAGACTATTTTCGATTCATTTCGATTTGATTGATTTGATTCGATTTGATTCTTTTTGATTTGATTCGATTTGATTCCTTTTGATTCAATTCAAATCAATTATTTTCGATTCTTTTCGATTCTATTCCATTCGATACAATTCGATTATTTTTGATTCGATTCGATTATTTTCAATTCGATTCGAGTCGATTCGGTTATTTTTGCATCTTTTCTATTTGATTCGAATCGATTTGATTATTTTCAATTCGATTCGATTCCTTTCAATTCAATTTGATTTGATTATTTTCGATTCTTTTCGATTCGATTCGATTCAATTCAATCATTTTGATTCGATTCGATTCTTTTGGATTCGATTATTTTTGAATCGATTTATTATTTTCGAATATTTTCAATTCTCTTCGATTCGATTCGTTTTGATTTGAATCGATTATTTTCATTTCGGTTTGATTATTTTCGATTCGATTTGATTATTTTCGATTCGACTGTTTTCAATTCGATTCAATTCTTTTTGATTGGTTTCAATTATTTTCATTTCGGTTCAATTATTTTCGATTCGGTTTGATTATTTTCGATTCTTTTCATTTCGAATAGATTCTTTTCGATTATTTGCGATTCGAATCGATTATTTTCATTTCAGTTTGATTATTTTCGACTCAATTTGATTCTTTTCTATTCCATTCCATTCGATTCAATTCGATTTCTTTCGATTCAATTTGATTATTTTCTATTCGATTCGAGTCGATTCGATTATTTTCGATTCTTTTCGAGTCGATTCGACTATTTTCGATTCTTTTCGATTTGATTGATTTGATTCAATTTGATTCTTTTTGATTCGATTCGATTCGATTTCTTTTTAATCGATTCAAATCAATTATTTTCGATTCTTTTCGATTGGATTCCATTCATTACAATTCGATTATTTTTGATTCGATTTGATTATTTTCAATTCGATTTTTGCATCTTTTCAATTTGATTTGAATTGATTTATTTTCAATTCGATTCGATTCCTTTCAATTCAATTTGATTCGATTATTTTCGATTCTTTTCGATTCGATTCGATTCAATCATTTTCATTTCGATTTTGATTCTTTCGATTCGATTATTTTTGAGTCGATTCGATTATTTTCAATTCGATTCGATTCTTTTTGATTCGATTCAATTATTTTCGATTCGATTATTTGTGATTCGATTCATATCGATTTGATTCGATTATTTTCGATTCAATTCTATTCTTTTCGATTATTTTCAATTCGATTTGAGTCCATTCGATCATTTTCGTTTCGATTCGATTTGATTATTTTCGATTTGATTCCATTCGTTTCGCATATTTTGGATTCTTCTCAATTCGATTCGAGTACTTTCTATACGATTCAATTCTCTTCAATTCGAAATGATTCTTTCGATTCCATTCAATTATTTTCAATTCGATTATTTTCAATTCGATTTGATTCTTTTCTATTCGATTCAATTATTTTCGATTCGATTATTTTCGATTCGATTCTTTTCAATTCGATTCGATTATTTTCGATTCGATTCTATTCTTTTCGATTCTTTTCGATTCTTTTCGATTCGATTCAATTATTTTCAATTCAATTCGATACCATTCGATACAATTCAATTATTTTCGATTCCATTCTATTTGATTATTTTCAATTCGATTCGAGTCCATTCGATTATTTTTGATTCTTTTCGATTTGATTCTAATCGATTTGATTATTTTCAATTCGATTTGATTCCTTTGGTTTTGATTTGATTCAAATATTTTCAATGCTTTTTGATTCGAATCTATTCCATTCAATCATTATCGATTCAATTCGAATCTTTTCGATTCGATTTTTTTCGATTCTTTTCGATTTGTTTGATTTGATTTGATTCGATTATTTTCGATTCGATTCGATTATTTTCGATTCGATTCAGTTCGATTATTTTCGATTCTTTTCGATTCGATTCGATTCGATTCTTTTCGATTCGATTCGATTCGATTCTTTTCGATTCGAATCGATTCTTTTCGATTATTTTCATTTCAATTCGATTATTTTTGATTCGAATCGATTATTTTCGTTTCGGTTCGATTGTTTTCGATCGGTTTGATTACTTTCGATTCGACTGTTTTCGTTTCGATTCGATTCTTTTTGATTGGTTTCAATTATTTTCATTTCGGTTCAATTATTTTCGATTCGATTAGATTATTTTCGATTCTTTTCGTTTCGATTCGATTCTTTTCAATTGTTTTCAATTTGAATTGATTCGATTATTTTCAATTCGATTTGATTCTTTTCGATTGGTTTCAATTATTTTCGATTATTTTCGTTTCATTTTGATAATTTTCAATTCTTTGCGATTCGTTTCGATTACTTTTGATTCTTATCAATTCGATTCGATTCGTTTTGATTCGAATCGATTATTTTCATTTCTGTTTGTTTATTTTTGATTCGATTTGATTATTTTTGATTCAACTGATTTTGATTTGATTTCTTTTTGATTGGTTTCAATTATTTTCATTTCGGTTCAATTATTTTCAATTCGGTTTGATTATTTTCGATTCATTTCATTTCGAATCAATTCTTTCGATTCAAATCGATTATTTTCATTTCGTTTCGATTATTTTCGATTCTATTCGATTCGATTCTTTTCTATTCGATTCGATTCTTTGCGATTCGAATCGATTATTTTCATTTCGGTTTGATTATTTTCGACTCAATTCGATTCTTTTCTATTCCATTCCATTCGATTCAATTCGATTTCTTTCGATTCAATTTGATTATTTTCGATTTGATTCGAGTCGATTCGATTATTTTCGATTCTTTTCGAGTCGATTCGACTATTTTCGATTCTTTTCGATTTGATTGATTTGATTCGATTTGATTCTTTTTGATTCGATTGTATCGAATTGTATCGAATTGTATCTTTTTTTATTCGATTGTATCGAATTGTTTCGAATTGTATCGAATGGAATAGAATTGTAAAGAATTGAAAATAAATGATTCGAATAAAATCGAAAAAAATCGAATCGAATCGAATTGATTCAAATCGAATCAAATCAATCAAATCGAATAGAATCGAAAATAATCGAATCGACTCAAAAAGAATCGAAAATAAACGAATCAAATCGAAAAAAATCGAATTGAATCGAATGGAATGGGATCGAAAAGAATTGAATCGAATTGAAAATAATCAAACCAAAATGAAAATAATCGATTCAAATCACAAAGAATCGAATCGAATAGAAAAGAATCGAATTGAAATGAAAATAATCGAAAATAATCAAAACGAAATGAAAATAATCGATTTGAATCAAAAAGAATCGAATCGAAAAGAATCGAAAATAATTGATTCGAATAGAAAAGAATCGAATCGAATCTAAAACAATCTAAAGTAATCGAATCGTATTGAAAATAATCGAACAGAATCGAAAATAATTGAACCAAAACGAAAATAATCGAAAATAATCGACTCGAAACGAAAAGAATCAAATCGAATCGAAAAGAATCGAATTGAACGAAAGATTTGAAAAGAATCGAATCGAAAAGAATCGAAACTAATCGACTCGAATTGAAAATAATTGATCCGAATCGAAAATAATAGATTCGCATCAAAACGAATCGAAAAGAATCGAATTGAATCGAATCGAATCAAAAATAATCGAATCAAATCGAAAATTATCGAACAGAAATGAAAATAATTGAAAATAATCGATTCGAATCGAAAAGAATCGTATCGAATAGAAAGGAATCAAAAATAGCGAATGGAATCGAAAAGAATCGAATTGAATCAAAAAGAATCGAACTGAAAACAATCAAATCAATTCGAATCAAAAAGAATCGAAATAATTGAATCGAATCGAAAATAATTGAATCAAAAATAATCGATTCAAATCGAAAAGAATCTAATCGAAAAGAATTGAACCGAATAGAAGCGAATCGAAAAAATTCATAAATAATAGAAAATAATCAAAACAAAATGAAAAAAATCGAAAAGAATTGATTTGAATGGACAAGAATCGAATCAAATTGAAAATTATCGATTCGAATTGAAAAGAATCGAATGGAATAGAAAAGAATCGAAAATAGCGAATCGAATCGAAAAGAATTGAAGCAAATCAAAAACAATCCAATCGATTCGAATCAAAAGCATTGAAATAATTGTATCTAATCGAAAATAATCGAATCAAAAATAATCGATTTGAATCAAAAAGAATTGAATCAAAATGAATCGAATCGAAAATAATCAAACTGAAATGAAAATAATCGATTTGAATCGAAAAGAATCGAATCGAATCGAAAAGAATTGAAATAATTGAATTGAATAGAAAATAATCGAATCGAAAATAATCGATTCGAATCAAAAAGAATCGAATTGAAACGAAAATAATCAAAAATAATTGAAAATAATCAAATTGAATTGAAAATAATCAAACCGAAACAAAAATAATCGAATCAAATGAAAATATTTGAATCGAATTGAAAATAATCTCATCGAATAGAAAATAATCGAATCGAATCGAAAATAAGCGAACCGAAATGAAAATAATCGAAAATAATCGTTTTGAATCAAAAAGAATCAAATCGAATCTAAAAGAATCGAAAACAACCAAATCGAATCGAAAATAATCGAATCGTATCGAAAATAATCGAATCGAATCGTATCGAAAATAATTGAATCGAATAAAAAATAATCAAATCGAATCAAATCGAATTGAAAAGAATAGAACATAAGCGAATTGAATTGAAAAGAATCGAATCGATAATAATCGAAAATAAGTCAATCAAATCAAAACAATCGAATCGAATCGAAAAGAATCGAATTGAATCGAATCGAAAATAATCGAATAGAATCAATTCGAATCAAAAAGAATCGAAACAAATCGAAAAGAATCGAAAATAAGCGAATCGAATCGAAAACAATCGAATCGAATCCAAAATAAATGAAAATAAGTGAATTGAATCGAAAAGAATAGAATCAAATCGAAAACAATCAAATCAAATAGAATCAAAAAGAATTGAAATAATTGAATCGAAAATAATCGAATCAGAGGGAGGGGCAAGATGGCGGAAGAGTAGGATCCCCAAATCACCTGTCCACACCAAATTACCTAGATAACCTTCAAATTATCCTGAAAATCTACGAATTCGCCCTGAGGTTTAAAGAGAGACCAGTTGGAACGCTACAGTGAGAAGAGTTCGCGCTTCTAGCAAGGTAGGAAGACGGGGAAAAAGAAATAAAGACACAAAAGGCCTCCCAGGGGGAGAACCCCGCGAGGAGCCGGGCTGAGGCCGGGGCGAGTGTCCCCAGGACAGGAGAGCCCCGTCCCCATCCCGGAGGAGCAGGAGCTGCACCGACCTTCCCGGGCGGAGAGGGGCCCGCAGGGAGTTAGAGCAGGACCCAGGAGGGCGGGGATGCCCTCGAGCTCCCGGGGACAATAACAGACACCTGCTGCACGCCCAGGAGAGTGCACCGAGCTCCCTAAGGGCTGCAGCGCTCACAGCGGGACCCGGAGCAGCTCAGAGGGGCTCGGGCGGCAGCTCCAGCTCCGGCTCCGCGGAGGGGGCTGCGGGGCTCCGGGAACAGCTCCGCGGCAGCGGCTCCCGCAGAGGAAGAGGCTCCGCGGGGAGGGGGCTGCGCGGCTCCAGGAACAGCTCCGCGGCAGCGGCTCCTGCAGAGGAAGAGGCTCCGCGGGGAGGGGGCTGCGCGGCTCCGGGAACAGCTCCGCGGCAGCGGCTCCCGCAGAGGAAGAGGCTCCGCGGGGAGGGGGCTGCGCGGCTCCGGGAAAAGCTCCGCGGCGGCGGCTCCCGCAGAGGAAGAGGCTCCGCGGGGAGGGGGCTGCGCGGCTCCGAGAACAGCTCCCCCAGAAGACCAGCTGGACAGACAAGGTCCAGGGGAAGTCAAGGGACTTAAAGAAGATGGAATCAGAAGATACTCCCCCGTGTGTTTTGTATTTTTGGGTTTTTTTTGTTTTTTGTCTTTTGAGTTCTTTTTTGTTTTTGTTTTTGTTTTTTCTTTTTCCTTTTGATTTCTGATTGCTTCCCCCACCCCCTTTTTTTTACCTTTCTTTTTCCTTCTCTTCTCTTTTTTCATTCTTTCTTCTTTTTCTCTTGTTTCCTCTTCTTTTTCTCTTTTCTTTCCTTCTCCCTCTCTCTTTTTTTCTTTTCCTAATACAACTTGCATTTGGCCACTCTGCACTGAACAAAATGACTAGAAGGAAAACCTCACCTCCAAAGAAAGAATCAGAAACAGTCATCTCTCCCACAGAGTTACAAAATCTGGATTACAATTCAATGCCAGAAAGCCAATTCAGAAGCACTATTATACAGCTATTGGTCTCTCTAGAAAAAAGCATAAAGGACTCAAGAGACTTTATGACTGCAGAATTTAGATCCAATCAGGCAGAAATTAAAAATCAATTAAACGAGATGCAATCCAAACTAGAAGTCCTAACGACGAGGGTTAACGAGGTGGAAGAACGAGTGAGTGACATAGAAGACAAGTTGATGGCAAAGAGGGAAACTGAGGAAAAAAGAGACAGGCAATTAAGAGACCATGAAGACAGATTAAGGGAAATAAACGACAGCCTGAGGAAGAAAAACCTACGTTTAATTGGGGTTCCCGAGGGCGCCGAAAGGGACAGAGGGCCAGAATATGTATTTGAACAAATCCTAGCTGAAAACTTTCCTAATCTGGGAAGGGAAACAGGCATTCAGATCCAGGAAATAGAGAGATCCCCCCTAAAATCAATAAAACCCGTTCAACACCTCGACATCTAATAGTTAAGCTTGCAAATTCCAAAGATAAAGAGAAGTCCTTAAAGCAGCAAGAGACAAGAAATCCCTGACTTTTATGGGGAGGAGTATTAGGCTAACAGCAGACCTCTCCACAGAGACCTGGCAGGCCAGAAAGGGCTGGCAGGATATATTCAGGGTCCTACATGAGAAGAACATGCAACCAAGAATACTTTATCCAGCAAGGCTCTCATTTAAAATGGAAGGAGAGATAAAGAGCTTCCAAGACAGGCAGGAACTGAAAGAATATGTGACCTCCAAACCAGCTCTGCAAGAAATTTTAAGGGGAACTCTTAAAATTCCCCTTTAAAAAGAAGTTCAGTGGAACAATCCACAAAAACAAGGACTAAATAGACATCATGATGACACTAAACTCATATCTTTCGATAGTAACTCTGAACGTGAACGGGCTTAATGACCCCATCAAAAGGCGCAGGGTTTCAGACTGGATAAAGAAGCAGGACCCATCTATTTGCTGTCTACAAGAGACTCATTTTAGACAGAAGGACACCTACAGTCTGAAAATAAAAGGCTGGAAAACCATTTACCATTCGAATGGTCCTCAAAAGAAAGCAGGGGTAGCCATCCTTATATCAGATAAACTAAAATTTACCCCGAAGACCATAGTGAGAGATGAAGAGGGACACTATATCATACTTAAAGGATCTATTCAACAAGAGGACTTAACAATCCTCAATATATATGCCCCGAATGTGGGAGCTGCCAAATATTTAAACCAATTATTAACCAAAGTAAATAAATACTTGGATATTAATTCAATTATACTTGGGGACTTTAATCTAGCTCTTTCAATACTAGATAGATCTGCTAAGCACAATATCTCCAAAGAAACGAGAGATTTAAATGATACACTGGACCAGATGGACTTCACAGACATCTACAGAACTTTACATCCAAACTCAACTGAATACACATTCTTCTCAAGTGCACACGGAACTTTCTCCAGAATAGACCACATACTGGGTCACAAATCGTGTCTGAACCGATACCAAAAGATTGGGATCGTCCCCTGCATATTCTCAGACCATAATGCCTTGAAATTAGTACTAAATCACAACAAGAAGTTTGGAAGGACCTCAAACACATGGAGGTTAAGGACCATCCTACTAAAAGACGAAAGGGTCAACCAGGAAATTAAGGAAGAATTAAAAAGATTCATGGAAACTAATGAGAATGAAGATACAACTGTTCAAAATCTTTGGGATGCAGCAAAAGCAGTCCTAAGGGGGAAATACATCGCAATACAAGCAGCCATTCAAAAAATGGAAAGAACTCAAATACAAAAGCTAACCTCACACATAAAGAAGCTAGAGGGAAAACAAAAGATGGACCCTACCCCCAGCAGAAGAAGAGAGTTAATTAAAATTCGGGCAGAACTGAATGAAATCGAGACCAGAAGAACTGTGGAACAGATCAACAGAACCAGGAGTTGGTTCTTTGAAAGAATTAATAAGATAGATAAACCATTAGCCAACCTTATTAAAAAGAAGAGAGAGAAGACTCAAATTAATAAAATCATGAATGAGAAAGGAGAGATCACTACCAACACCAAGGAAATACAAACGATTTTAAAAACATATTATGGACAGCTATATGCCAATAAATTAGGCAATCTAGAAGAAATGGACGCATTCCTGGAAGGCCACAAACTACCAAAACTGGAACAGGAAGAAATAGAAAACCTGAACAGACCAATAACCAGGGAGGAAATTGAAGCGGTCATCAAAAACCTCCCAAGACACAAGAGTCCAGGACCAGATGGCTTCCCAGGGGAATTCTATCAAACGTTTAAAGAAGAAATCATACCTATTCTACTAAAGCTGTTTGGAAAGATAGAAGGAGATGGAGTACTTCCAAATTCGTTCTATGAGGCCAGCATCACCTTAATTCCAAAACCAGACAAAGACCCCACCAAAAAGGAGAATTACAGACCAATATCCCTGATGAACATGGATGCAAAAATTCTCAACAAGATACTAGCCAACAGGATCCAACAACACATTAAGAACATTATTCACCATGACCAAGTAGGATTTATCCCCGGGACACAAGGCTGGTTCAACACTCGTAAAACAATCAATGTGATTCATCATATCAGCAAGAGAAAAACCAAGAACCATATGATCCTCTCACTGGATGCGGAGAAAGCATTTGACAAAATACAGCATCCATTCCTGATCAAAACTCTTCAGAGTGTAGGGATAGAGGGAACTTTCCTCGACATCTTAAAAGCTATCTATGAAAAGCCAACAGCAAATATCATTCTCAATGGGGAAGCATTGGGAGCCTTTCCCCTACGATCAGGAACAAGACAGGGATGTCCACTCTCACCACTGCTTTTCAACGTAGTATTGGAAGTCCTAGCCTCAGCAATCAGACAACAAACAGACATTAAAGGCATTCAAATTGGCAAAGAAGAAGTCAAACTCTCCCTCTTCGCCGATGACATGATACTCTACATAGAAAACCCAAAAGCCTCCACCCCAAGATTGTTAGAACTCATACAGCAATTTGGTAGCGTGGCAGGATACAAAATCAACACCCAGAAATCAATGGCATTTCTATACACTAACAATGAGACTGAAGAAAGAGAAATTAAGGAATCAATCCCATTTACAATTGCACCCAAAAGCATAAGATACCTAGGAATAAACCTAACCAAAGAGGTAAATGATCTATACCCTAAAAACTATAGAACACTTCTGAAAGAAATTGAGGAAGACACAAAGAGATGGAAAAATATTCCATGCTCATGGATTGGCAGAATTAATATTGTGAAAATGTCAATGTTACCCAGGGCAATTTACACGTTTAATGCAATCCCTATCAAAATACCATGGACTTTCTTCAGAGAGTTAGAACAAATTATTTTAAGATTTGTGTGGAATCAAAAAAGACCCCGAATAGCCAGGGGAATTTTAAAAAAGAAAACCATATCTGGGGGCATCACAATGCCAGATTTCAGGTTGTACTACAAAGCTGTGGTCATCAAGACAGTGTGGTACTGGCACAAAAACAGACACATAGATCAATGGAACAGAATAGAAAATCCAGAAGTGGACCCTCAAGTTTATGGTCAACTAATATTTGATAAAGGAGGAAACACTATCCATTGGAAGAAAGACAGTCTCTTCAATAAATGGTGCTGGGAAAATTGGACATCCACATGCAGAAGAATGAAACTAGACCACTCTCTTTCACCATACACAAAGATAAACTCAAAATGGATGAAAGATCTAAATGTGAGACAAGATTCCATCAAAATCCTAGAGGAGAACACAGGCAACACCGTTTTTGAACTCGGCCACAGTAACTTCTTGCAAGATACATCCACGAAGGCAAAAGAAACAAAAGCAAAAATGAACTATTGGGACTTCATCAAGATAAGAAGCTTTTGCACAGCAAAGGATACAGTCAACAAAACTAAAAGACAACCTACAGAATGGGAGAAGATATTTGCAAATGACGTATCAGATAAAGGACTAGTTTCCAAGATCTATAAAGAGCTTCTTAAACTCAACACCAAAGAAACAAACAATCCGATTGGATTGGGCATGAAATGGGCAAAAGACATGAAGAAAAATCTCACAGAGGAAGACATAGACATGGCCAACATACACATGAGAAAATGCTCTGCATCACTGGCCATCAGGGAAATACAAATCAAAACCACAATGAGATACCACCTCACACCAGTGAGAATGGGGAAAATCAACAAGGCAGGAAACCACAAATGTTGGAGAGGATGCGGAGAAAAGGGAACCCTCTTACACTGTTGGTGGGAATGTGAACTGGTGCAGCCACTCTGGAAAACTGTGTGGAGGTTCCTCAAAGAGTTAAAAATAGACCTGCCCTACGACCCAGCAATTGCACTGTTGGGGATTTACCCCAGAGACTCAGATGCAATAAAACGCCGGGACACCTGCACCCCAATATTTCTAGCAGCAATGTCCACAATAGCCAAACTGTGGAAGGAGTCTAGGTGTCCATCGAAAGATGAATGGATAAAGAAGATGTGGTTTATGTACACAATGGAATATTACTCAGCCATTAGAAATGACAAATACCCACCATTTGCTTCAACGTGGATGGAACTGGAGGGTATTATGCTGAGTGAAGTAAGTCAATCGGAGAAGGACAAACAGTGTATGTTCTCATTTATTTGGGGAATATAAATAATAGCGAAAGGGAATATAAGGGAAGGGAGAAGAAATATGCAGGAAATATCAGCAAGGGTGACAGAACATAAAGACTCCTAACTCTGGGAGACGAACTGGGGATGGTTGAAGGGGAGGGGGGCGGGGGGTGGGCCTGAGTGGGTGGCGGGCACTGATGGGGATACTTGATGGGATGAGCACTGGGAGTTATTCTGTATGTTGATAAATTGAACACCAATAAAAAATTAAAAAAAAATAATCGAATCGAATCAAAAATAATCAAATCGAATTGAAAATAATCAAATCAGGGATCCCTGGGTGGCGCAGCGGTTTGGCGCCTGCCTTTCGCCCAGGGCGCGATCCTGGAGACCCGGGATCGAATCCCACGTCAGGCTCCCAGTGCATGGAGCCTGCTCCTCCCTCTCCCTCTGCCTGTGTCTCTGCTTCTCTCTCTCTCTCTGTGTGACTATCATAAATAAATAAAAAAAAATTAAAAAAAAAAGAAAATAATCAAATCGAATCAAATTGAATCGAATAGCATCGAATCAAATCGAAAAGAATCGAATCGAAAAGTATCGAATCAAAAAGAATCGAAAACAATCGAATCGATTCAAAAAGAATCAAATCGAATCAAAAATAATTGAATCGAATTAAAAATAATCAAATCGAATCAAATTGAATCGAAAATAATTGAATCGAAACGAAAAGAATCGAATCGAGTCTAAAAGAATCAAAAATAATCGAATCAATTCGAAAAGAATCGAATTGAATTGAAAATAATTGAATGGCATCGAAAAGAATCAAATCAATTCGAAAAGAATCGAATCAAAAAGAATCGAATCGAATCGAAAATGTTCGAATTGAATCGAATCGAATCGAATCGAATAGAAAAAAATCAAAAATAATCGAATCGAATTGAATCGAAAAGAATCGAAAAGAATCAAATCGAATGGAAGAGTCGAATCGAATTGAAAATGATCGAATAGAATCGAATCAAATCGAAAAGAATCGAAATAATAATCAAATTGAAAATATTCGAATCAAACATAATCAAATCGAAACAAAAAGAATCGAAAAGAATCAAAAAGAATCAAATCGAATCAAAAATAATCAAATCGAATTGAAAATAAGCGAATTGAATCGAATCGAATCGAAAGTAATCGAATCACATCAAAAATAATCGAATTGAATTGAAAATAATCAAATGGAATCGATAATAATCGTAATGAATCGAAAATAATCGAATCGAATCAAAAACAATCGATTCAAATCGCAAATAATCGAATCGAATTGAATCGAATTGAAAAGAATCGAATCTAATCGAATCAAAAACAATTGAATCGAATCAAAAATGATCAAATTCAATCGAATTGAATCGAAAAGAATCGAATCAAATTGAATCGAATTGAAAGAATCAAATCAAATCGAAAAGAATCGATTCGAATTCAAAATGATCGAAATGAATCAAACTGAATGGAAAACATTGAAAATAATCGAATCGAATCGAATCAAAAACAATCGAATCGAATCAAATTGAAAATACTCGAAATGAATCAAAAAGAATCGAATCGAATTGAGAAGAATAGATTCGAATCGAAAATAATCAAACCGAATAGAAAAGAATCGAATCGAATCGAAAAGAATCTAATCAAATCAGAAATAATCGAATCGTATCAAAAATAATCGAATGGAATCAAATTGAATTGAAAATAATCGAATCGAATTGAAAATAATAGAATCGTTTTGAAAAGAATCGAATCGAATCGAATTGAAACGAATCAAAAAGAATCGAATCGAATTGAAAAGAATCGAATCGAATTGAAAAGAATCGAATCAAATAAAAAAGAATCGAAAGGAATCGAATCGAATAGAAAATAATCGAATCGAATCGAAAAGAATCTAATCGAAAAGAATTGATAAAGAGTATTTAGAACCACAAATCCCCTCCTTAGCTCAGCTCAGGAGAAGCCTGCCATGTCTATTCTGACCCCAGCAGAAGCCTGGATTTTGATTCTCAGGGGAGGCCACTGACTTGGTGGAGTCAGATTATCTTTGAACCCAAAACCTACATAGAGTGCATAAAACTAAACTGCCCAAGATACTAGGAGTCCCAGTGCAGGCACAAGCCACGACCCAAACTCTAACCATACACAGACATAACCCTAACCCTACACTTAATCCTAATGTTAACCTAACCCTTAAACAAGACCTATCACTAATCGAAAACCAAACACAAACCCCAAGACCGAAACCAACCCTCACCCTAACTCCTAAACCTATTCTAAACCCTTAACCCTGACCCTTACCTTAAATCTAACCCTAACCTCTAACCCTAACCTTAACTTAATGTACTCAAATCCTATTCCTAACCTTAACCTGTACTGAACCTTAACCCTCTAATACTAATCCAATCTCATACCCCAAACTGTACCCTAACCCATACCCGAAAACTAACCCCCAACCCACTCCCTAACCCTATCTCTTACCCTTTTCCAAAACCTTACCCTGACCCTGACCCTGAGCTGACCCTAACCCTAACCTCTAACCAAACACTACCCCTAAACATAGCACCTCCTATCCTAACAGTAACCCTCACCCTAACACTAAACCTAGCCCTAAATTTAACCCTAACCCCTAACCCTAAATCACACCCTAACCCCTAACCATAACTGGAAACCTAAGCCCAACCCTGACTCTAACCATAACCCTAACCCCAACTCATAACCTCCTGCCCTAATCCCTAATGCCTAAACCCTAACCCTAACTCTAAATCCTGTCCCTAACCCTAACCCCTTTCCCTAATCCCTAACCCCCATCCTAACTCCTAACCACTGACCCTTAAACTTATCCCTCACCCTAACCGCTAATCCGTAACCATAAGCATAATCACTAACCCCTAACATCTAACCTAAGCCTAACCACCAACTGCCTCCCCTCCCCTGACCCTACCATTCATTCTACCCATTCACTTACCCTGTGGTTCTGAGTAGTCCCTTCTGATGTGGACGTTGCCACCAACGGTGCCTCCAGAGTCCTCCAGGTGTCCTGAGGAAGCCGGGATGCTGTGATTGTGGAAGTGGCCCCACGTGTTCCTGAGTCATTGTTGGTGGGTCCTGAGGATGCCGGGTCTCCTGTCACTGTGGGCTCACAACTTCCTGAAGCCTCCCCATGGGTCCTGAGGCAGCCCAGGGACTCCTGTAAGTGTGGATACAGGCCCACATCTTCCTGAAGCCTCTCTGCAGATCCAGAGGCGTCACAGGGTCTCCTATCAGCGTGGATGCGGGCCCACATCTTCCTGAAGCTGTCCCGTGGGTCCAGAGGAGGCCCAGGGGCTCCTGTCAGTGTGGATACAGGCCCACATCTTCCTGAAGCCACCCCGTGGGTCCAGAGGCGGCCCAGGGGCTCCTGTCTGTGTGGATGCGGGCCCACATATTCCTGAAATCTCACCCCGGGTCCTGCGGAGCCCGGGGCTCCTGTGAGCGTGAACGTGGACAATGTCCCCCTGAAGACTCACCGCGGGTCCTGAGGAGGCTGCAGCTCATCAGCGTGGACCCGTCCCCAGGTCCTCCTCAGGCCTCCCCAGCACAGGCCGGCTCTTGTTAGTGCAGGCAGACAAGGCCTACTGCGCATGCGGGCCCCCTGGGTGGGGCCTGAGCTCAGGCACCCACTGAGGGATGCTCAGGCACTGCAGGAGGCCATGCAGGAGGTGCCGTGACCCACCCAGGATGCGCATGCCTCCCTCCAGGCTCCAGCTGTGGCCTGTTAGCTTCAGAAACGTCTCACTGAAATGGAGCCCAACACCCGGCTTGTCCAGAAATACTTAATGACAAGGAATTAGAGGACACAGGACAGGAAATGAAATGTGGACCAGACATTTACCACGTCCTGCAAAACTCAATCAACCCTCTTCCACTGTGGGCGGGATTGCAGGCTGGTGCAGCCACCCTGGAAACAGTGTGGAGGCTCCTCAGGAAGTTACCAATAGAGCCGCCCTGCGATCAGCAGGTGCACGGCCTGGAGCTCACTCCGAAGATAGAGACTGCAGTGAGACTCAAGACACCTGCACCCCAATGTCCATAGCAGCTGAGTCCACAGTAGCCACACTGTGGGAACAGCCTCGGTGCCCTCAGGCAGATGATGGATAAAGAGGATGGGAGATAGATGATGGTCATAGAGAGAGGAATGGTACTCAGCTATCAAGGAGAAGGAAAACTTGCCATTTGCAATGATGTGGATAGAACTAGAGGGATCATCTTAAGTGAAATAAGTCAGTCAGGAAAGAGAATGACCGTGTGGTGTCATTCATAGGTGGAATTTAAGAAGCAAAGCAGATGAACATTTGTGAAGGGAAGGAAATACAAATAAGATGAAAACAGATGCAGGAAATACAGACTCATAATCATAGGAAACAAACTTAGTGTCGCTGGAGGGGAAGGGAATGCAGAGGGGATCACAGGGGACCGGCATGAAGGAGGGCACGTGATGTCACGAGCACTGCTGTTATCTCCAACTGGTGAATCCCTGAATTCTTCCCCTGAAAATATAATACACCATACATTAATTAATTGGGTTTAAATAAAATAAAGTTAAAAATATCACTTGTATCAGAGCACATTTCCTTCTGGACTCTATGTTCTGCTCCTTCAGCTTATGCCAGGACCACCCCCCCGTGGGTCTGGTTTGTTTAAGTAGGCGCCACGCCTTGTCCATGGTGAAGCCCAGGGCTAGAACTCACGACCCCGAGATCAGGACGGGAGATGAGGTCAGGAGTCGGATGCTTAACCGACGGAGCCAGCCGGGGGGCCGAGAACCACACTGATTTATCCTGTGTCTCTGTGACATCCTTTGAAATAGGAAATTGCTGCGTCCCACTCTGTCTTGCTTCTCCTATACTGATTTGCTGTCCCGGTTCATTTGTGGGGGCAGATGGATGTTATGGGGTTTTTTTTCCTATTTGTAAGATCTGCCACCATGATTTTGATAGGAATGACATTGAAACTGAGGGTGGCTTCAGGAGCTGCAGACATTATAACAAGATGAGGTCCCACCCCACGCGCCCAGGATGGCCTCCCAGAGCCTGGTATGGCTCAGTGAACAAGTCTTTTGCCCCTTTGGTTCAGTCTCATTATTTATTCTCTGTCATACTCCTGAGAAGGGAGCCACGTCCTTCATTACCTTCCTGAGTGTTCATTGTCGGGACACAGCAAGGCTACTGAGCTCTGTAGGGTCAGTTTGTGTCCCTGACTTTACTGAACTCACTCCTTAGTTCTAACAGGTTTTGGTGGAGGCTCTCGGGTTTCCTGTTTCTAGTACCGCGTCTTCAGCAAATAGGGACACTGTGACGTTCTCCTTCCAGGTGTGGAACCTTTGCTGTTTCCTGTCTGTTGACTCCATTAGGACTTCCAGCGCTGAGAGGGGACCTCCTTGGCTTGTTCCTGCTCAGGGGAGATGATTTCAGGTTTTCACCCTTGAGGATGATGTCAGCTGCGGCCTTCCTAGTGACCTTTATTCTGTTGATAGACATTTCCCCAAAACCCACTATGCTTTTGATGTTGTGTTTTGTCAAATGCTTTTTCTGCAACTCTTGAGAGGATCGTATGCTTTTTGTCCTTTCTCTTGTTTTTCTTTTTTAAAAAGATTTATTTACATATCCTTGAAAGACAGAGAGAGAGAGAGAAGCAGAGAGAGAGAGAGGCAGAGACACAGGCAGAGGAAGAAGGAGGCTCCATGTAGGGAACACGGCGTGGGACTTGATCTCAGGACTCCAGGATCACTCCCTGTGTCGAAGGCAGGTGCTCACCTCCTGAACCACGCGGGCTGCCCCATGTCCTTTCTCTGGTTAATGTGAATGGATCCTGCTGACTGATGGACAGAGGGTCATGGGTAGGACATGGGCAACATAGATGAACAATAGTAACAGCTTTAAGCATCTGGTTCTCAAATAAATAAGTCACAGAAATTTAGAAAGTATAGCCTAGGGAATAGAGTCAGTACTGTTGTGACAAGTTTGTATGGGGACAGACGGTGCCGCCACTTCTCATGGGGAGAGCTGAGTAAGGCACAGAATTGTCAAGTCACTAGTTGTAGCCCTGAAACTACTGTCACATTGTGTGTCCACTGTACATCAATAAATATCAAGGAAAAGGGGGTTCCGGTAGGACTCCCGGTGGGTCCCTGAAAGGCATTTACACGGTCGTTACACACATGAAGTCACCTCTGCAGAGGGGATAAAGATGCTCACATGTCTTCATGTTGATTTTTAGAAGATTTATTTGAGAGAGGGTGCAGTGGGGAGGGGCGGAAGGAGAGGGGGAACCTGGAGCGGACTCCTCACCCAATGGAGCCCAAGCCCCACGCGAGGCTCCACGCCACAACCTTGAGATCCTGACCTGAACCAAACTAAAGAGTCGACGTGGAACCGACTGAACCACCCAGG
This sequence comes from Urocyon cinereoargenteus, assembly GCA_032313775.1. Classification (NCBI taxonomy): domain Eukaryota; kingdom Metazoa; phylum Chordata; class Mammalia; order Carnivora; family Canidae; genus Urocyon; species Urocyon cinereoargenteus. The sequence continues at coordinate 2,042,198 of JAVLSZ010000045.1, forward strand.
AACCCCTCAAATGTTCTTAAGTGCAATCCCATGCTGTGAACTCTGGAGGTCAGGGGAACGTCTGTGACCCCCAGTCTCCCTAGAAGGGCGGAAGGCCTGCAGGGCCCGAGGATGGGAACTGAGGATGTGGCAGGGTGCCTGCATCCCCTTCCCACCCTGCGTGGGGAGAGAACCCTCCCCCGGGACCCTCAGCCTTCAGGGTGAAGGGCTAAGTGTTGATTGGACCCTACCTTCCCACAGTCATGATGCGGGACCCCACTGTGGGCGGAACTGTGCCACCCCTGGGTACCACTGCTGCCTGGTGCTCACAGTGCATCCGCAGACCTTCGGAAGCACTTGTGCTCCGGATCTGGCTCACAGCGACCCGACTCTCCCGCTCTCCCCAGTAGATCAGGACTCCCACTCTCCAGAGTACCCGCCTCTCCCACTCTCCCAAGTACCCCAGAACTCCCACTCTCCCAAGTTCCCCAACTCTCCCACTCTCCCCAATACTCCAGTACTCCCACTCTCCCCAGCACCCCGGTGCATAAAGAGGAGGCACTCACAGAGCGACAGGTCACAGGGGAGTGGCCACTGATGCCTGCTCCCCGCGGCCACTATGGGGGTTGTGGGGCTGGGTGTGGGCGCTGGCCTCCAGGGCTGGGGTTCAAAACACCCTGACCCTAAAGGGATGATCGTGAGCAGCTCCTGCAGCCCTTCCACAGCCCCAGAGGGTGAGGGTAGCACCCTAAGTCCCTGTCCAGGGAAGGATGCTGCAGTTGGAGGTCTACAGCTCCCCCAGGACCCCCGCTTCCCTGTAAGCCCTGTGCTGTGCAGAAAGACCCAATACATGACCTTTCTAGCCCATCCTAGATGAATGGATCTTGACAGGGATGACACCCCCCTGCCCAACTCTGTGGTCAGAGAAGGACGGTCAAGGCCTGCTGGGTCCTCATGGCCAGTGAGCAGCCTAGCTCTTTACTCACTGGAATGCAGAGTCCCTCGTGCTCCCCCAGATCCCCCTCAGGCTATTCATGCACCGTTGCCCTCAGGGTGGGGAGTTGTGTCGCACTCTTGCTGGCATAAGGTTTGAATTTTGATGAAGTTCAGTCCGTTGCTTTCTCCCCTTGGTCGTTGTGCTTGTGGAATCTAAGAGAAACCTTCGATCTCCCCCAGGCTGGAGGACATCACCCCGAACATCAGATCGGCAGTTCCCCGGAGCCTCCTGAGTCCCCCACCCGTGTGCTCCTGATACCGGGGTGGGAGCGCTCTGTGATCCCAGCATGATGGCGTGTCCTGGGACAGTGGCTGGGAAGGTGGACTGTAGGTGGGCGAGTGAGAGACAGGCAGTGAGGGCCCGTGTATGATGGTCCAGCCCAGCCTTTGCCCCTCAGGGCTATGGGGTTGTCGTCGGCCCTGGTCAGATGGTTGGGGATCTATCCACAGGAGCACCCTGACACATGTGTCCTCAGAAAGTTCTCATGCGCCATCATTCTTGGATGTGTTTGGATTCCAGCACCATGCAGGAGGACTCAGAGACCCTGCTGGCCTTGCAAAGGGCCAATATCGTGGCCCACTACCATCAGGTGAGGCCCAGAAGGCACCATAGACGATACACACCCACGAGAGGGCGGACCATACCTGCAAGAGCAGGGGAGGCCCAGGAGATGATCAGAGCCAAGGATGAGCCAGGTCAGCCCAGACAAGAACCATAGTCACCAGGAACAAGTGAGACCCTGGGGATGGTCCAGGTATCAGTAGCAACTAAGGGTCCATCCTGGATCCTAGTCATTGGTAGCTGAGGAGCCCAGTTACCAGGTATGATGAGGCCCAGGTGGGGACCACAGTCACCAGGTCCAGATGAAGTCCACAGCTACCATGTCCAGGCGAGGTCCAGGTGGGGACCAGAGTCACCAATTCCAGGTGAGGTCAAGGTGGAGACCACAGTCGCCAGGTCCACATGAGGCCAAGAAGGGGACCAGAGTCACTAGGCCCAGGTGAGTCCCAGTTGGGGACTGTAGTCATGAGGTCTGGCTGAGGCCCAGATGGGAACCACAATCACGAGGTCCAAATGAGGCACAGGTGGGAACTGCCTTGATAGAAATGCGACCTCTAGCTGTCCTCTCTTTAAATCTCAGGCCGAATTCATAGGTTTTCAGGATGATTTGAAAGTTAGCTAGGTCATTTGGTGGGGACAGGTGACTTGGGGACCCTACTCTTCAGCCATCTTGCCCCTCTGACAGGAATATTTTTAGCAGTGAACAGTAAAGTCCATTATTAAAAGTTGTTATTAATTTGTGCAAACAGATTTCTGTCGGCTTAAAGCACTGCGAATCACACATATCCACACTGGCTAGAAAATTTTGTTAACCTGAGTTTCTAGATCATTTTCATTACGTGAGTGATTTCTTTCCAAAACTAATTCCCATAGGAAGTAGGGCATTGTGACCAGAGAAACAGCCAAGCAACGTGAGAAAAAAACAACCAAAAAGAAAAACGCTAAGCATTTTTCTTGGGATCAGAGAAATCCTGATCGTGTAAGGATTTTTCACCCTGTCCTGAGAAAAACCAATTCCCTGACTCAGATGCTTCTGGAGAGAACTGGGTTTCAGATCCAGTAAATCATGACTGCCTCTGCACTTGGTTCCCACAGCTATGGGTGTGGCCTCAAACCAGCTCGGTGGTTTCCAGGCTGCACTTGGACGAGTTGGAAGGGCCCTGAACATGCACCTTAGGGGCAGCCTGGGATCCATACCCTACAGCTTTTAAATGATAGGTACACCAACTCATATTAAACTTTGTTAGAAAGAAGTCGAATTGTGTGTTTTAAGAAGACTCTAAAAAGGGCAGCCTGGGTGGCTCAGCCGTTTAGCACTGTCTTCTTCCCAGGGCATGATGCTGGAGAGCCAGGATGGAGTCCCACTTTGGGCTCCCTGCATAGAGCCTGCCTCTCCCTCTGCCTGTGTCTCTGCCTCTCTCTCTCTCTCGAATAAATAATTAAAATATATTTTTTAAAAGTATATTGCAGGGCAGCCCCGGTGGCTCAATGATTTAGCGCTGCCTTCAGCCCGGTGTGTGATGCTGGAGACGCAGGATTGAGTCCCACGTCAGGCTCCCTGCATGGAGTCTGTTTCTGCCTCTGTCTGTGTCTCTGCCTCTCTCCCTCTCTCTCTCTTTCTCTCTCTCTCTCAAATGAATAAATAAATAAATAAATAAATAAATAAATAAATAAAAAGTATATTGCAGCTATATTGGTAGCTATATTAATAAAATGTGTTGTTTTTACATTTTGTGGTGACTGGACCTAGCAACTTTTTACATCAACAGCCATCACTTCTTGTCCTCACAGCAGTGCTGCAGGACACACAGTATTATTTCCTTTTTACAAATGAAATTGATTTCCTCAAGCACATGGGGTTCCTTCCCTTTCTTTTTTTCTGTTCAGAATATACAAGCTATAAGTGAGTAAATTGCAAGAAACCCACTTCTGTGATCAACACCTTTATTTTCCTCAAATGATTTTAATATTTTTCTCAATTCTGAACTCCTTATCTATCTTACTACTCCTTTTCAAATAACTTAGGATACTAAATTAATCTTTAAAAAAAAAAAGGGTAGTCCTGGTGGCGCAGCGGTTTAGTGCCGACTGCAGCCCAGGGTGTGATCCTGGAGACCGGGATCGAGTCCCACATTAGGCTTCCTGCATGGAGCCTGCTTCTCCCTCTGCCTGTGTCTCTGCCTCTCTCTTGCTCTTCCTAAATGAATAAATAAATAAATCTTTAAAAAAATAACTTAGCATACATTTTCCCAGGACTTTTTCAGAGAACCATTCCCTGGATTAATGTCTCTCCCTAAGTATGAATCAGTGACCTAAAACAGACCCAGCATACACAGATTCTCCTATTTATTCAACATGCATTCATTCCAAAAAGACGTCTATTCGGCCTTCTATATGGCAGGCACAGAGACAGGCTCCATCCCCACTGGGTTTCGATCTATGTCCCCAGAGTACCAACTGCAGTCTTTTGAACTTCCTATCAGGAGCCCGAATGCTGATTTCTGAAAGCAAAACAAGTAAGTCCACAGTTCTCCTTCATACTTCTCCAGCAGACCCTTGGGATCTCTCCACAGAGTTGAACTGTTGTGATACTTATTGAGTCATTGATTGTGTTGGTCAGTCACAGAGCAGCATTGCCATCCAAAACATAAAGGAGGCAAAAGGAGTTTGGAAGTAATTGGGTCTCACAAATCGTGGGGAGGGAATACTGAAACTGTGATAATGTTTCTTAGTGCACATTTTCTCGGAGCCATATCTCTCCAGATGTGGAGACATAGACGAAGCCCCATATGTCCCGAAATCAAAGTGCAGGTCGTGAGGAGGACGGGGGTCCTGTCAGTGTTGACGTGGCCCCACATTTTCCTCAAGCCTCACCATAAGACCTGAGGAGGCTGGGGGCTCCTGTCAGCATGGACGCGGCCCTAAATCATCCCTAACCTTCACAATGGGTCCTGAGGAGGCCGGAGACTCTTGTCAGTTGGATGCGGTCCCCACAACTTTTGTGGGCCTCACCATGGGCCCAGACAAGGCTGGGATCTTCTGTCTGCATGGACACATCCCCATAATTCCCGAAGTCTACACCGAGGATCCTGGGAGGGCAGCGTCCTGTTGTGTGGATGTGGCCTCACGTCCTCCCGAAGCGAAACTGCGGGTTCAGAGGACGCCAAGGCTCCTGTCACCGTGGATGCAGCCCCCAGCTTCCAGACACCTCAACGTGGGTCCTGAGGTGCCCGGGAACTCCTGCGAGAGTGGCCGAGGCACCACATCTTCCTGAAGCTTCCCCGCGGGTCCTGACATGGCCCATGGACTCCTGTCAGCATGGATGCGGGCCCACATCTTCCTGAAGCCTACACGCAGGTCCTGAGTTGACCCGGGCTACTGTCAGCCTGAACGCGGCCTAATGTCACCCTGAAGCCTCACCGCAGGTCCTGAGAAGGCTGGGGCTCATCAGCATGGACGCGGCCCCACCTCCTCCTCAGGCCTCCCCAGCACAGTTGGGCTCCTGTTAGTGCAGGCTGATGATGCCTACTGAGCATGCGTACCCTCTGGGTGGGGCCTGGGGTCAGGCGCTTCTTGCGGGATGCTCATGCACTGCAGGAGGCCGTGCATGGGGCAGCGTGCCTGCTGCCTGCACCGGGGCCCCACCGGCCTCCTTCCAGGCTCCAGTTGAGGCCTGTGAGCTTAGGAAATGTCTCACTGAAACAGAGCCCAATACCCGGCTTCCCCAGAAATACTTAAAGACAATGAATTGGATCCCACGGGACGCGACATGAAATGTGGGCCAGACTTTTACCACATGCCTCAAAACTCACTCAACCCTCTTCCACTGTGGATGGGACCGCAGGCTGGTGCAGCCGCCCTGGAAACAGTGTGGAGGCTCCTCAGGAAGTTACTAATAGAGCCGCCTTGCGACCGGAAGGTGCATGGCCTTGGGCACACTCCAAAGATACAGATGCAGTGAGACTCGCATGTCCACAGCAGCCAGGTCCACAGTAGCCACACTGTGGGAGGAGCCTTGATGTCCTCGGGCAGATGATGGATAAAGAGAATGGGAGATAGATGATGGTAATAGATTATAGATAGGTAGATTATAGGAATGGTACTCAGCTATCAAAGAGAAGGAAATCCTGCCATTTGCAATGATGTGGATAGAACTACTGGGATTATATTAAGTGAAATAAGTCAGTCAGGAAACAAAATTACTGTATGATTTCATTCATAGGTGAAATTAAAGAAGCAAAGCAGATGGGCATCTGTGAAGGGAAGGAAAAACAAGATGAAAACAGAGATGGAGGAAAAAGAGACTCAATCACAGGAAACAAACTGAGGGTCGCTGGAGGGGAGGGGAGTGGAGGGACAGGGTAACTCGTAGACGGGCATGAAGGAGGGCATGTGATTTCATGAGCCCTGGTGTTATCTCCAACTGGTGAATCCCTGAATTCTACCTCTGCAAGTATAATACACTATACTGCTAATTAATTGGGTTTAAATTAAATTAAGCTTAAAAAATCAGTTGACTGTATCAGAGTGCATTTTCGTCCAGGCTCTCTATTCTGCTCCTTCAGCTTATGCCAGAACCACACCCCTGTGGGTTTGGTTTGTTTAAGTAGGCTCCATGCCTCGTCCACAGCCCAGCAAAGTGCTAGAACCCATGACCCCAAGATCAAGATCAGGGGTGAGGTCAGGAGTCGGATGCTTAACCAATGGAGACAGCTGGGGACCCGAGAACCACACTGCTTTCTCCTGTGTCTCTGTGACATCGTTTGAAATAGAAGAGTGCAGTGTCTTGATCTGTCCCACTGCTCCTATCTGATTTGCTGTCCAGGGTCATTTGTGGGGCCGGATGAATGCTACGAGGGCTTTTTCTATTTCTAATATCGGCCACCATGATTTTGATAGGAATGACATTGGAACTGAGGGTGGCTTCTGGAACTGTGGACATTTTAACAAGTTGAAGGCTCCGACCCCACAAGCCCAGGATGTCCTCCCAAAGTCTTGTAATTTTCAGTGTACAAGTCTTGCACTCTCTGGGTCAGTCTAATTATTTTGTTCTTTTGGATGCTCCTGATAAGGGAGTCATGTCCTTAATTTCCTTCCTGAGTGCTCATTGTCGAGACACAGCAAGGCTACTGATCTCTGTTCATTTGGTGTCCCACAACTTTACTGAATTCACTCATTAGTTCTAACAGTTTTTGGTGGAGTCTCTCGGGTTTCATGTTTCTAATGTCAAATCTTCAGCAAATAGGGACATTTTGACGTCCCCCTTACAGGTGTGGAAAATTTTCTGTTTCCTGTCTGTTGACTACGGTTGGACTTGCAGTGCTGAGAGGGGACGTCCTTGGCTTGTTCCTGCTCTTAGGGGAGACGATTTCATGATTTCAGCCTTGAGGATGATGTCAGCTGAGGGCCTTCCTACATGGCCTTCATTCTGTTGATATACGTTTCCTCAAAACACACTACGTCAAAAAAAAATTTTTTTAAAAAACCTGCTATGCTTTTTGTGTTTTATTTTGTCAAATGCTTTTTCTGGAACACTTGAGAGGATTGTATGCCTTTGAAATTTCTTTTGTTTTTTTTCTTAAGATTTTATTTATTTACCCAAGAGAGACAGAGATTGAGAGAGAGAGAGAGAGAGAGAGAGAGAGAGATGCAGAGACTCCCTCCATGTAGGGAAGCCGACGTGGGACTCAATCCTAGGAATCCAGGATCAGGCCCTAGGCCAAAGGCAGGCGCTAAACTGCTGAGCCCCTTGGTCTGCCCCATGTCCTTTCTCTTGTTAATATGATGGATCATGGTGACGGATAGCCAGAGGGGACGCCAGTGGGAGTTGGGCAATATAGATGAAGCATATTAAGAGATATAATCATCTGGTTCCCAAATTAATAATTCATAGATATTATAAAGTACATCCTAGATAATAGAGTTAGTACTATTGTGGCAATTTTGTATAGGGACAGATGCTGATGACACTTCTCGTGGGGAGATCTGAGTATGCAGAGAATTGTCAAATCACTAGGTCATAGCCCTGAAACTGCTGTAACATTGTGTGTTGACTGTACTTCAGTAATATCAAAGAAAAGGGGTTTCTGATGGGAGTCACGGTGGGTCCATGAAAGGCATTAAAATGGTCATTACACATATGAAGTCACCTCTGAAGAGGGGATAAAGATGCTCACATGTCGATGTGCATTTTCAGAAGATTTAATTGAGAGAGGGTGCAGTGGGGAGGGGTGTAGGGAGAGGGGGAATCTGGAGCAGACTCCTCACATACCAGTCACCAGGTCTGGGTGAGGACCATGTGAGGACCACAGTCAGCAAGTACAGGTGAGCCACATGTGGGACCCAGAGCCACCAGGACCAGATGAGGCTCAGGTTGGAACCAAAAAACCAGATCCAGGTTGAGGCCCAGGTGGTAACCAGATTCACCAGGTCCAGGTGAATCCCAGGGGGGACCAGATTCACCAACTCCAGGTAAGGCCCAGGTGGGGACCAAAGTCACAAGGTCTGGATGAGGCCCAGGTGGGGACACAGTCTCCAGGTCCAGGTGAGGCAAAACTGAAGACTAGAGTCAACAGGCCCGGCTGAGGCACAAGAGGGGACCAGAGTCACCAGGTACAGATGAGGCCCAGATGAGGATCAGTGTTACCAGGTCCAGGTGAGGCCTAGAAGGAGACCACAGGACCCAGATCCAGGTGAGCCCCATGTGGGAACCACAGCCACCAGGTCCATTTGTGGCCCAGGTGGTGATCAGAGTCACCAGGTCTGGGTAAAGAACAGGTAAGGACCAGATTCACCAGGTATGCGGAAGGCCCTGGTGGAGACCAGAGTCGCCAGGCCCGGGTGAGACCCCGGTGGCAACCACACTCAGCAGGTCCAGGTGAGGCCAAGCTGAGGACCAGTGTTACCAGGTCCAGGTGAGGCCAGAAGGACACCACATGTACCAGCTCCAGGTGAGGTCCACGTGCAAACCAGAGTCACCTGGTCCAGGTGAGGCCCAGGAGGGGACCAGAGTCACCAGGTCAAGGAGCAGCCCAGAAGGGGACCAGAATCCCCTGGTCCAGCTGAAGCCCAGGGGTGGAACAGATTAACCAGGTCCGAAAGACACCCAGGTGAGTAACAGTGGAACCAAGTCAAGGTATGGCCCAGATGAGCTCAGAGTCACCAGGTTCAGGTGAGGCCAAGAAGGGGACCACAGTCACCATGTCCAGGTGAACCTGATGTGAGAACTAGAGCCACCATATCCAGTTGAGGCCCATGTGGGGACCACAGAAACCAGACCCAGATGAGGCCCAGGATGGGATCAGAGTCACCAGGTCCAGGTGGGCCCAGGTGGGAAACAGATTCACCAGGTCCAGGTGAGGCCCAGGTGGGGAACACAGTCACCAGGTCCAGGTAAGGCCAAGCAGAGGACCAGAGTCACCAGTTCCAGGTGAGGCCCAGGCGGGGACCGGATTCACCAGGTACAGATGAGCCTAGAAGGAAATGAGAGAACAAGGTCCAGGTGAGGTCCATGTGGGAACCAGAGCCACCAGGTACAGGTGAGGCCCAGGTGGGTACCAGTTACCAGATCCAGGTGAGGCCAACCTGAGGACCAGAGTCACCATGTCCCAGTAAGACTCAGGTGAGGCCCAGGTGGGGATCAGAATCATCATGTCCAGATGAGTCAAAGGTGGGGATCAGAGTAATCATGTCCCAGTGATTCCCAGGTAGGACCAGAGTCACAAGGTCCAGATGAGGCCTTAGGGAGGAGTAGATTGACCAGGTCCAGTTGAGGCCCAGTTGAGGCCCAGAGTCCCCAGCTCCAGGTGAGGCCCAGAGGGGGACCAGAGTCACCCGGTCCTGGTGACATCCACGTGGGGACCAGAGTCACCACGTCAGGGTGAGGCCCAGAGGGGGACTAGAGTCACTAGGTCCAGTTGAGGCCCCAATGTTCATCCCAGAAGTGCCCCCCTGAGTGCCCATCACCCATTCACACCCACCCCCACCCTCCTCCCCTTCCAGCACCCCTAGTTCATTTCCCAGAGTTAGGAGTCTTTATGTTCTGTCTCCCTTTCTGATATTTCCTACCCATTTCTTCTCCCTTCCCTTCTATTCCCTTTCACTATTATTTATATTCCCCAAATGAATGAGAACATATAATGCTTGTCCTTCACTGATTGACTCATTTCACTCAGCATAATACCCTCCAGTTCCATCCATGTTGAAGCAAATGGTGGGTATTTGTCATTTCTAATGACTGAGTAACATTCTAAATTTTTTTTTAAGATTTATTTTATTTATTTATGATAATCACAGAGAGAGAGAGAGAGAGTCAGAGACACAGGCAGAGGGAGAAGCAGGCTCCATGCATCGGGAGCCCGACGTGGGACTCGATCCCGGGTCTCCAGGATCTCGCCCTGGGCCAAAGGCAGGCGCCAAACCGCTGCGCCACCCAGGGATCCCAGTAACATTCTATTGTATGCAAAAACCACATCTTCTTTATCCATTCACCTTTTGATGAACACTGAGGCTTTTTCCACAGTTTGGCTATTGTGGATATTGCTGCTAAAAACATCGGGGTGCAGGCGTCTTGTCATTTCATTGCATCTGTATCTTTGGGGTAAATCCCCAACAGTGCAATTGTTGGGTCGTAGGGCAGGTCCAATTTTAACTCTTTGAGGAACCTCCACACAGTTTTCCAGAGTGCGTGCACCAGTTCACATTCCCACCAACAGTGCATGAGGGTTCCCTTTTCTCCGCATCCTCTCCAACATTTGCAGTTTCCTGCCTTGTTAATTTTTGCCATTCTCACTGGTGTGAGGTGGTACCTCATTGGGGTTTGGATTTGTATTTCCCTGATGGCAAGTGATGCAGCGCATTTTCTCATGTGCGTGTTGGCCTTGTCTATGTCGTCCTCTGTGAGATTTCTGTTCATGTCTTTTGCCCAATTCATGATTGGATTGTTTGTTTCTTTGGTGTGGAGTTTAAGAAGTTCTTTATAGATCTTGGAAACTAGCCTTTTATCTGATACGTCATTTGCAAATATCTTCTCCCATTCTGTAGGCTGTCTTTTAGTTTTGTTGACTGTATCCTTTGCTGTGCAAAAGCTTCTTATCTGGATGAAGTCCCAATAGTTCATTTTTGCTTTTGTTTCTTTTGCCTTCGTGGATGTATCTTGCAAGAAGTTACTGTGGTCGAGTTCAAAAAGGGTGTTGCCTGTGTCCTCCTTTAGGATTTTGATGGACTCTTGTCTCACATTTAGATCTTCCATCCATTTTGAGTTCATCTTTGTCTGATGCAAGAGAGTGGTCTAGTTTCATTCTTCTGCATGCGGATGTTCAGTTTTCCCAGCACCATTTATTGAAGAGGCCGTCTTTCTTCCAGTGGTTAGTCTTTCCTCCTTTATTGAATATTAGTTGACCATAAAGTTGAGGTTCCACTTCTAGATTCTCTCTTCTGCTCCATTGATCTATGTGTCTGTTTTTGTGCCAGTTCCACACTGTCTTGATGACCACAGCATGAAATCTGGCATTGTGAGGCCCCAGCTATGGTTTTCTTTTTTAAAATTCCCCTGGCTATTCGGGGTCTTTTCTGATTCCGCACAAATCTTAAAATAATTTCTTCTAACTCTCTGAAGAAAATCCATGGTATTTTAATAGGGATTGCATTAAGCATGTACATTGCCCTGGGTAACATTGACGTTTTCACAATATTAATTCTGCCAATCCATGAGCATGGAATATTTTTCCATCTTTTTGTGTCTTCCTCCTTTTCTTTCAGAAGTGTTCTATTGTTTTTAGGGTATAGATCCTTTACCTGTTTGGTTAGCCTTATTCCTAGGTATCTGATGGTTTTGGGTGCAAATGTAAATGGGATTGACTCCTTAATTTCTCTTTCTTCAGTGTATAGAACTGCCACTGACTTCTGGGCATTGATTTTGTATCCTGCCACGCTGCCATATTGCTGTATGTGTTCTAGCAATCTTGGGGTGGAGGCTTTTGGGTTTTCTACGTCAAGTATAATGTCATTGGTGAAGATGGAGAGTTTTGTTGTGCCCAAGATTGTGAATCTGTGAAACCACCGAGGAGCCAACACCGATGCAAACACACGAGGGTTAATTTACAAGTTCGAGCTTGGGTCCAAGTGTACCCGACACAGCGGAGCAGGGTTTGGACCCTGAGACTAAGAGGCATAGCAGCTTTATAGGGGCCAGTGGCCCATGGGATACACAGAAAGTTGCACAGTCATTTCAGTCCACAGGCAGGTGACCGATTGAATTACACCTTACCCTATAGTATTCACTTGAGTTGGCCTATTACTTTTGTCAGGATCGGCACACACTTTTGGTGGACACAAAGCAGCGTTACATTGTTATGAGCCGATTTCTGACTAGGGTGTGCACAGTGGTTTTGCTAGGGTGGGGCAGCGCCTTAAGCAATAAGCAGGTATTGTGGGGGTCATATGGGAGGTGGTGGGTGTAGCAGAAAATGGAATCAGTCCTGCTCTGCTTGTCCAGGGGTAGGGGATTTTTGTTAAATTTCCTGGGTCCCACACGGTCGTACCCTTATATGAAACTATAAAAGGAGAAAGAGTAACCCAAAATTGTCTATTTCACAAAAGCCTATCTAAACTAGTTTTGTTCAATGGTGTCTGTCTTGATGGAACCATCCCTAGGAAGACCTTTTTCAGACCTAGCTCCACCACCAATCAGCACGTAAACTTGGAAATCAAATCCTCTGGAACTCTCAGTTTCATTCCTGTGCCTCAGAAGTGAGGACCAGAGCTGATGATTCCTCAGTTCCCTCTCAGACCTGAAATGCTGCTGTGGGGTCCTCAACCCTCTATAATGAGCACAAAAAGATGGGGGATCTTATATATACTCAAATGCTAAAATATAAAACTAACTCTGAGCATAGATCCTGAGTATTTTAGGGTTTTTCCTATGGCGATAGAAAATCCCAAATCTATATCCCTTTTTATCACAAGCGGTAGGTATATGGGTCCAAGCCACTAGAGAACATAAATATGTGTATCAGAACAGTCATCTGCCCCCATGGTCGCTGCTTTTCAAAGCAAAGCCCTCAAGGAACTCCATTATTATTTTCTGAGCAAACCAGTTAACATGCAGAATCCTAAGCTGCCCCTTCCTTTAACTTAAAAAAAATTAAAATGCTGGCTGGCCATATTAACAAGCTCTCCAGGTTATACTTTTGTACACTAACATTTGAGAACCACTGGCTAGGCACCAAGGAGAATTGATTTACCGTAAAATAGCAAAATTTGAGATCCTATGTCCTTTCCTATTTTCAGATCATAATAAATAAAGAAATGAAACAGTCGAGAGAGGGAAGGAGGCAAAGATAGGGATGGGGACAGAAACAATGTGCCAATCAAAAATGAGATTTACATAAAGTTTGTCTTTTAAACATGTATGAACAGACAAAAGACTCCACACTGATGGAAATATGTTAAAGGGACACAGGTGTGAACTGAAAGAGCTCCCAGGGCCAGAGCGGATACAATATAAGCAACAAAATAAGTAGCGCTGGATTATAACCCAAAGCATAAAATGAATATCCATGAATCTATACTAATATTAAAAATAGTGAAAGAAAGAAAGAGGGGCACCTGGGTGGCTCAGTCAGTTAAACTTCAGCCATAGGCTAAGATCATGATCCAGGTCCCAAGGCAGGCTCCCTGTTCAGATGGGAACCTGCTACCCCCTCTCCCTCTGCCTCTCTCGCTCATGCTTTTTCTCACCTCTCTCTCTCAAATAAATAAATAACATCCTTGAAAGAGAAACAAACAAACAAACCCAGAAGGATGAGAAACTCCCATGTAGAAAAATTTCAAACAATTTGTGCAGACATTCCACCCGCAAGTTGAAGAGCATAGCTTCCCATTCGTATGTGTGGAATACACATAGTGACTTCCCTCTACAAAATAGATTATGAAAATGTTAAAATAATAATAATAATAATGATAATAATAATAATAATGAATCACTTTACTATGGAGAAAGCTGACAAACACTACCTCAGCAAGATGATCAGATCGATACCAAGACTGATAAATGATGTTGATATTATCTATCCTTTATATGATATAATAATAACGGCAGTATATCTCTGTATATCATCCAATATCACAGTTCAGTCATGAGATAAACAACAGACATGCCCCAACTGAGGGAAATTTTACAAAATACTCTATGTCTCAAAGTGTTCCAGTTCAACAACAACAAGGAAAGGCTGAAAGACTGTCACAATCCAGAGGAGCTTAAGAAAACATGAGGACAGATGGAATGTGATATGAGGGATGGTAATTTAGCAAAAACGAAGGAAATCTGAATAAAGTATGGTCTTTGGTTAATGCGAATATTTTAATATTGATTCATTAGCTAATATTTGTACTGTACTAATATGAGCTATCAAATTGGAGAAATTGACTACGAGTGCATGAGAATTCTCTATACTATCTTGTCAATTTCTCAATAAATCTTTGTTTTTTTCTATTCAATAAGATTCATTTTGAAAATTGAGTTAAATGAATCAGGCTCCAAGTGTGAAGACATTTTAAGAATAGTTTAATTAATTTTTCCCATTTTCTTAAAGAGTTCCATCGATGGAACAAAGTAAGAATTTTATATCAGAAGGAAAGAAAAACATTTATGAACATGTATAATGCTTCCTCAACCTTAAGAGAAGGAAGGGATAATAAATAGCAAAAATAAGAACATAAAGACTCCTTACTCTGAGAAACAAATTTAGGGGTGATGAAAGGGGAGGAAATCGGGGTGGGGTGAATGGGTGACAGGCACTAAGGGGGCACTTGACGGGATGAGCACTGGGTGTTATTCTGTATGTTGGTAAATTGAACACTAATAAAAAAATGAATTTATTATTCAAAAAATAAGATAAAAATACTTCAATTATAATAGACCCCATATTGCAAGTGCATTTAAAATTACCAATGCATAACATTGATTTCCTTGACATTTGTCTTCCAAAGAGTTCACAGTGTTTCAGTGTCAGTTGAAACAGAGTAAGAATCTCATGGAAGAATCCTTCACATCATAATAGGACTATTGGTAATAATGTCTCTTAGTTCTTTCCAAATGCATGAAGATGCATTTCCTGATGACTGACTGAGCTGTGAATAAAGAGATGAGAAACCCCATCCCTCTGAATTACTTGTGTCAGAATATTTTAACCATAGTACTACAGTTAGTAAATTATCCTTATTAACAGGAAATACATCTCAGATTGGAACCTGAGCAATCAGATGGGCAGAGAAAAAAGCTTTGACTAGCCCTTCATCTTTTAAAGACAAAGGAGAGCTTTTCTATGTACAAAGTCAGTTGTCAAGATAGCCTTAGGGAATAAGAGTCTGCAGCATCAAATCCCGCTGCACAGCTGGGAAGCCCACACTCCAGATCTTCCTGATCCCAATTCCCTGGGCCTGTCCCCCAACACAGGCTGCCATGGTGAGGTCATTTGCAGTTGCTGTCTTGGGAGCTCCTGGGAAGGGGGAGATTAGATGAGACGGGACTCATGGAGTCCATGAAAATTAAGTCCATTTCAATTTAAGTTCAGAGTGATAACACGTCCACCCATTTCCAAATAGGGTGTGCCCAGCAGCTGGATTTAGGTGGGGCAGCGCCTTAAGCAATAAGTAGTTCATGTGGGGGTCATAGGGGAGGTGGCGGGTGTAGCACAAAATGGAATCAGTCCTGCTCTCCTTGTCCAGGGGTAGGGGATTTTGTTAAATTTCCTGGGTCCCACACTTGCAGCTCATGCACCTGGGCCAATCTCACCAGGTGGACTCAGCGTGCACACCTTGTGGTGCTGGATCTCTCATACCAGCGTGTAGAGGATACCCTCCTCGCCCTAGTGAGTAGGGGCTGGGTGAGCATGGGGCTCGGCCTGAAGGCCAGGCAGCACAGAAAACCAAGGACCCCATCCCCATCCCCACCCCGACTCCCAAACACAGGCAGCCCCACGGCTCATTGCCATGTGCAGGCGGCTCCTCAGGAGCTCCCACCAGGGCGGCCCCAAGGTCTGGCTCCCTGCTGGAGAAGCATCAGGGAGAAGAGAAGCAGCTGGGGCTCAGCGGGACCCACTGTCAGACATGGGAATGTGGTCGAGCCGGATCTTCCAGCTCAGCTGACCCTCCAGTGGAAAGTCACTGCATGAGGGAGCCCCGGGTCAGCCAGGAGAGCCCAGTTAACCGCCCAGCACCAGCACCAGAAATGATGTTGTGCCAACCATTTCGGCATTTGTGTTTCCTAGCCAGAGGATCAGATAGTGGCACATGATAGCTGCATGTGAGAGATACACACACACACCCAAAACCAACAAAAGCTGGAATCCCCCCAATGTTGTCAAACAGCAGCTGGATGGTTACATACACAACACTGTGGTCCCCAATAGGATATATGGAAGACGCTATAAACCATGAGAGCACAGGTGCTGGAGGCACGGATATGTGCCTCCTGGGTTCCAACAAGGAGCGCAGAGGGGCAGTAAGCATCCTACGGATGGGGGGCCCTCCTAGGAAAGGACACCATGTCCCTGTGAAGGCTACGGATGGTGAAATCTGTCCTCCACTCATTAAGCTTCTGGTTTTCATCCTCTTTTGTTCTTCCTAATTGTTGTTTAGCCTCCACCCTGCATCCAAGCCAATGACCAAAGAGGCGTCCTTATGACATCGGGTCCTAAAAGGTGGCCGAACTCTGGCTACCGCAATTGGAAATGATCACTGCCCAGGTGAATGCTGATCCACTGAACTCGTGACTTCACGGCTCTTCTCTCCCTGCAGAATGAGGGGAACCACAGGTCTTATACTGAAAGAAGCCCACTTCCACTTGGGTGAGACTGTCCTTTGTGGAGGACGTCATCTGGGCCAAGTACTGCAAGCGGGGAGATCCAGAATAGGTCGCAGGTGAGACATAAGAAAGCACTTACCTTTGATGTCATGCTTTATTTGTTCATCCATTTATTATTTGTTAAATATTTTAATTTTATGTCCTCTCTATACCCAACATGGAGTTCAAACTCACCACCCTGAGATCAAGATCACCCAACCAGGCCAGCCAGGCACCCCCGTGCCATGTTTCATAACTCTTTGCTTCCTTGCCTATCTCTACATTGAACTGGAACATTTAGTCCTTGACAGGGAGCTTGAGTTACCTCCGACTCCTAGAATGTTCTCACTGTATCCCAATCCTAGATTGACATTTACCATTGGATAGGACTTTAAATAAATAATCAGTAAAATATCTACTACGGTAAAGGAAATTATCAACTTTTCACGTGTGTGACCCCTCCTCCCAGGGAAGCTATGGTTTCCTGAACATTGATCAAAGTCCAAATGACTCCACCACACTTCAATGCGTGGGGTCAGTTTCTGCCCTGACACATGCAACATCCCTGCTTCAATTAACATGTATCTATCAATCAAAGGGAGACTGACCGGCTTGGTGCGGTTGGGAAGAACATGGGACTCTTGTTCTTCGGGTAGCAATTTCAAGCCCCATGTTGGGTGTAGAGATTACAGAAAAAGAAAATCTTAAAGAAAATCAATCAGTTGATCTTGGGGAGACAGAGCCCGGACCCCACAAGGGCAGGGAGCCAGCTGACGGTTCTATGCACAATATTATAAGCAGAAGAGTACAAAATCTGAACTTTCAGAAGTCTGCTAGAGTGGGGGACACACCAGACTTAAGGTGTTCAGGTGGAGAAGTGGGGGGCCATCCCTGGAGCGACAGGGTGGACTCAGGATCCCAGGGGTCCCAAGGACGGTGGCACCAACTGTTCCCAGGCACAGGAGCGGGAACCCGGCTGAGAGAAGCGGGCTCGTGCCAGCTGTCTGCTCTGTGTGGTCATAAGCTGCAAACCCCTGTGCAGTCACGGGACCGCGTTCCTGGAGCAGGCCAGCAAAGGCCAGGAGTGGGAGGACACAATCCCGGGCAGGAAGAGCACAGGTCTCCACCAGGGCAGCCCCTAAAATTAGGAGTTTTAAACTTCAGTCACTTGTCTGTGTGGAGGCTGAGAAAATTAAAGCCGTTCCACTTTAAGTTCAGTGCTAGCACAAGTACAGCCATCCCAGGCCCCTGTGAATAAGAGCTAAAATTTACATTACTATACTTACAGGAAAAAAAGAAGAAAACAGCTTACACCTTAAGGTACCAGAATGCCCTATGTTAGAATGAGAATAGAGCTCAACGCCCTTGAAGGCCCCATATGAAAATGTAAAGAGAACTTGAAATTTGCTCCAGCCCTTCTGGAGATCCCTGAGACCAGCCCTTAAAACTAAGCTAAAGCCCACCTCGGGGTTCAAGTCCCTCCTCCGCTGTGTCGGGTATACTTGGACATAAGCTCGAGCTTGTAAATAAACCCTCCTGTGTTTTCATCGGTGTTGGCTTCTCAGTGGTTTCTCGGAGTCGCAATCTTAGGCACAGGAGTCTGAGGTAAAAAAACAAAACCAAAAACCTCGGTCACAGGCAGAGTGAACACATGGTTCTGAGAGAAGCTGCAGAGACCAGAGGGCTTAGGGTCACTTCTGTGGAGGCCCCAGCAGACTGGGGTGCGAAATGCTCATCCCCAGAGCCAGAGAATCAGATAGCTGCATGTGAGAGCTGCATGTGATAGACACACACACACCCCAAAAACAACAAAATTTGGAATCTCCCCAATGTTGTCAAATAGCAGCTGGATGGTTATGTACACGACACTGTGGTCCCCAACGGGATTCATGGAAGACGCTACAAACCACGACTGCAGAGGTGATGGAGGCACGAAGATGTGCCTGCTGGGTGCCAACAAGGAGCACAGAGGATCAGGAAGCATCCTACAGAAGGGGGACCCTTCTTGGAAAGGACACCAGGTCCCTGTAAGGCTACGGATGATGATATCTGTCCTACTCTCTTTCAGCTTCTGGTTTTCTTCCTAAATGCCATTTTCCTCAATCATAATAGCAAAAATTTATTTTGTTTTTAAATTTCTTCTAATTGGAGGTAAATTTGTATGAGTTCTTTCTTCAGCAAGGGTGTCTTCCAGGATAGAAGGAGAGATAAAGAGTTTCCCAGACAGGCAAAATATAAAGGAGATCATGACCGCTAAAGCAGTCCAGTAAGGTATTTGTAGAGGAATACTTCTAGTGGGCAAAAAAAGAGACCTAAAGCAACAAGGACTAGAAAGGACCTGAGAGCATCACCAGAAACACAAACTCTACTGGTAAAACAAAGGCACTAAGTTGATATCTTTCAATAATCACTCTGAATGCTGATAGACCTCATGCTCCAAACTAAAGATCTAGGGTATCAGAGTGGCTTAAAAAACAGGATCCGGAATGCCTGGGTGGCTCAGGGGTTGAGCCTCTGCCTTTGAATCAGGGTGTGATCCTGGAGTCTGGAATCGAGTCCCATATTGGGCTCCTGGTTGGGAGCCTTCTTCTCTCTCTGCATAATTTTCTACCTCTCTCTCTCTCTCTCTCTCTCTCTCACTGTCTCATAAATAAAATCATTATTTAAAAAAGAAGATCCATCTGTATGCTGCCCACAAGATGCTCACCTTAGACCTATAGACACCAACAGATTGAAAGTCAGTGGATGGAAAATCATCTATCACGCTAATGGATATCAAAGGAAAGCTGGAGGACCCATACTTATATCAGACAAACTAGATTTGACACCAAACCCTGGGGGACACCTGGTGGCTCAGTGGTTGAGCATCTCCCTTTGGCTCAGGATGTCATCCTGGGATCCCAGGATCGAGGCCCACATCGGCTTCCCTTTGGGGAGCCTGCATCTCCCTCTGTCTATGTTTCTGCCTCTGCTTCTCAGTGTATCTCTCATGAATGAATAAATAAATTATTTTAATTTCAAAAAAGAATACTGTAAGAAGAGTTGAAGTAGGGCATTATTTCTTTATTAAAAAGACTCTGTATCAAGATCAAACAACTAAATATTTATGCTGCCAACATGGGAGTACCTAAATATAGAAACCAATTAACAACAAACGTACAGGAACTCACTGATAATAATACAATGACAGGGGTTTTAACACCCACTTATGGCAATGGACCGATCATCTATGCAGAAAATCAACAGGGAAACAATAGCCTTGACACACTGTACTACAGGGACTCAACACATATAGGCAGAACATTTAATCCTATAGCAGAATACCAATTCCTTTCAAGTGCACATGAGATATTCTCCAGAACAGATCATATCATGTCCCACAAATCAGCCCTTAACAGGTACAACCCGTACAAGAAGGTTGATATCACACCCTGTACATTTTCAGACCACGACGCTATGAAACTTGAAGTCGACCGTAAGAAAAAATTTGGACACACCAAAAATACATGGAGATTATGGAAAATTTACAAGAGAATGAATGGAGCAACCAGGAAATTAAAGAGGAAATTTAATACAGATGAAAATAAAAACATGTTTCTCCAAACCTCTGGGATGTAGCAAAGGCAGTCCAAAGAGGGAAGTCCAGAGCAATACAGGGCTACCTCAAGAAACAAGAAGTCTCCAATACACAACCTAACCCTACAACTAAAGGAGCTGGAAAAGGAATAGCAAACAAAGCCTCAACCTACAGAAGACAGGAGAAAAATAAAGATGAGAGCAGAAAGAAACAATACAGAAACAACAAAACAGTAGAATGGAATAACAAACCTAAGAGCTGGTTCTTCAAAATGATTAATAAAGTGGATCAAGCCCTAGCCAGCCTTATCACCGAGAAAAGAGAAAAGACCTAAATCAATTAAATCACAAATGAGAGAAGAGAGATCACAATCAACACCAGAAAAATAAGACAATTATAAAGGAATACTATGAAAGATTATTCGATAACAAACTGGGAGACCTGGAAGAAATGGACAAATATCTAGAAATGTGCAAACGAGCAAAACTGAAATAGGAAGAAATAGAAAATATGAACAGCCCATAACTAGCAAAGGAATTGAATCAGCAAGACACCTGGGTGCCTCAGTGGTTGAGTATCTGCTTTGGCTCATGTCATGTTCCCTGGGTCCTGGGGATCAAGTCCCACATCAGGCTCCCCGCATGGAGCCTTATTTTCCCTCTGCCTATACCTCTGCCTCTCTGTGCCTCTCGTGAATACATAAATAAAATCTTTAAAAAACAAAAAAGATAAAAAGATGAGAAAGGACCCAAATAAAATCACAAATGAGAAAAGAGAAATAACAACCAACACTAGAGAAATACAAATGATTATAAGAGAACATTATGAAAAATGATATGCCAGCAACCTAGAACCTGGAAGAAATACATCAATTCCTAGAAATATATAACATAGGAAAAATGAAAAAGGAAGAAATAAGAAACTTGAACAGACAGATAACCAGCAAAGAAATTGAATCAGCAATCAAGAATCTCCCAACAGGAGACGCTTAGATCAATAGAACAGAATGGAAAGCTGAAACAAGATACAAACCTGTAACTCTATGATCAACAAGGCAGGAAGGAATATCCAATGGCAACAAGACAGTCTCTTCAACAAACCCTAACCCTGGCCCCAGGATAAGAACAAATGGTGTTGGGAAAACTAGGCAGCCATATGCAGAAGAATGAAACTGGAACATTTTCTTACACCATATATATAAAAAATAAACTCAAATTGTATGAAAGACCTAAAAGTGAGACCTGAAACCATAAAAAGTAGAAAATATAGGCAGCAACGTCTTTGACATTGGCCATTGGATATTCTTTCAAGATATACCTCTGAGGTGAGGGAAACAAAAGCAAAAACACTATTGGGACTTCATCAAATTGAAAAGCTTCCACAAAAAGAAGGAAAGAAACAACACTAAAAGGCAACATACAGGAGGAGGGGCAAGACGGCAGAAGAATAGGGTCCCCAAATCACCTGTCTCCACCAAATTACCTAGATAACCTTCAAATCATCCTGAAAATCTTTGAATTCAGCCTGAGATTTAAACAGAGACCAGCTGGAATGCTACATTGAGAATAGTTTGTGCTTCAGTCAAGGTAGGAAGACGGGGGGGGGGAAAGAAATAAAGAAATAAAAGTCATCCAAAGCGGAGGGGTCCCACGAGGAGCTGGGCTAAGGCTGGGGCGAGTGTCCCCAGGACAGGAGGCTCTGTCCCAGAGAAGCAGGAGCTGCACCAATCTTCCTGGCCCACAGGGAGTTAGAGCAGGACCCTTGAAGGGCGGGGTGCTCTCGGGCTCCCTGGGACAGGAACAGACACCTGCCGCTCACACAGGAGAGTGCGCCGAGCTCCCTAAGTGCTGCTGCGGGCACATATTGATGTGGGAGCAGATCAGAGGGGCTTGGGCGGTGGCTCCGCAGAGGGGGCTGTGTGGTTCTGGGAAGAGTTCCACGGCGGTGGCTCTGGCAGAGGCAGAGGCACAGTGCGGAGGGAGCTGGGCGACTCCAGGAGCAGCTCAGAGGGGCTCTGTTGGAGGCTCTGCGGAGAGGTGGCTGCGTGGCCAAGAGCGCAAATCCAACAGCACAGACCAGGAACAGAGGGCGCAGGGCCACAGCCCAGGATCCGGCCTCCCCGGGGAAACTCAGAGGCCAGGAGGGCCCAGGACAGTGAGGACGCTTCTGCCCCGAGCTGAGCAGATCAGCGGCCCCACCATGGAGCTTCCATGCCCCTGCAGACAGAGAGCACCACAGTTACTGTGGGGGATGAATCCAGTTTTCCAGAGCTGCTGAGGCCACTGGAGTTGTTCCTCCAGTAGCCTCACAGGGTAAACAACCCGCAGTGAGCCCTCCCCCAGGCAGGGGCCAGAGCAGCTCCCCCAAGTGCTAACACCTGAAAATCAGCACCACAGGCCCCTCCCCCAGAAGACCACTAGAGGGATAAGTTCCAGGGGACGTCAAGGGCCTTAAAGTATACAGAATCAGAAGATACTCCCCGTGTGTTCTTTTTTATTGTTCTTTTTGATTTCTGATTGCTTCCCCCACCTTTTTTTCACCTTTCTTTCTTTGTCTTTCTGTTTTTCTCCTCTTTGTTCCTTTTTCCCTTTCTTCTTTATTCTTTATCTCTTTTCTTTCCTTCTCTCTCTCTCTTTTTCTCCTTTTCCTAATACAACGTGTTTTTGGCCACACTGCACTGAGGAAAATGACAAGAAGGAAAACTTCACCTCAAAAGAAAGAATCAGAAACAGTCCTGTCTCCCACAGAGCTACAAAATCTGGATTACAATTCAATGTAAGAGAGCCAAATAAGAAGCAGTATTATAGAGCTACTGGTGGCTCCAGAAAAAAGAATAAATGCCTCAAGAGATGTCATGACTGCAGAAATTAGATCCAATCAGGCAGAAATTAAAAATCAATTGAATGAGATGCAATCCAAACTAGATGTCCTAATGACGAGGGTTAATAAGGTGGAAGAACGAGTGAGTGACATAGAAGACAAGTTGATAGCAAAAAGGGAAACTGAGGAAAAAAGAGACAGACAATTAAAAGTCCGGAGGACAGATTAAGGGAAATAAACGACAGCCTGAGGAAGAAAAACCTACGCTTAATTGGGGTTCCCGAGGGTGCTGAAAGGGACAGAGGGCCAGAATATGTATTTGAACAATTCGTAGCTGAAAACTTACCTAATCTGGGAAAGGAAACAGGCATTCAGATCCAGGAAATAGAGAGATCCCCCCCTAAAATCAATAAAAACCCTCCAACACCTCGACATTTAATAGTTAAGCTTGCAAATTCCAAAGATAAAGAGAAAATCCTTAAAGCAGCAAGGGACAAGAAATGCCTGACCTTTATGGATTGGAGCATTAGGGTAACAGCAGACCAGTCCACAGAGACCTGACAGGCCAGAAAGGGCTGGCAGGATTTATTCAGGGTCTTAAATGAGAAGAACATGCAACCAAATATACTTTATCCAGCAAGGCTCTCATTCAAAATGGAAGGAGAGATAAAGAGCTTCCAAGACAGGCAGGAACTGAAAGAATAAGTGACCTCCAAACCAGCTCTGCAAAAAATTTTAAAGGGGACTCTTAAAATTCTTCTCTAAGAAGAAGTTCAGTGGAACATTCCACAAAAACAAGGACTGAATAGATATCATGATTACCCTAAACTCAAATCTGTCAAGAGTAACTCTGAATGTGAATGGGCTTAATGACCCCATCAAAAGGCGCAGGGTTTCAGACTGGATAAAAAAGCAGGACCCATCGATTTGCTGTCTACAAGAGATGCATTTTAGACAGAAGACACCTACAACCTGAACATAAAAGGTTTGAGAACCGTTTACCATTCAAATGGTCCTCAAAATAAAGCCGGGGTAGCCATCCTTAAATCAGATAAACTAAAATTTACCCCGAAGACCATAGTGAGATTCAAAGAGGGACACTATATCACAGTTAAAGGATCTATCCAACAAGAGGACTTAACAATCCTCAATATATATGCCCCGAATGTGGGAGCTGCCAAATATTGAAACCAATTAATAAACAAAGTGAGAAAATACTTAGATAATAATACACTTATACTTGGTGACTTCAATCTAGCTCTTTCTACCCTCGATAGGTGTTCTAAGCACAACATCTCTGAAGAAAGGAGAGCTTTAAATGATACACAGGACCAGATGGATTTCACAGATATCTACAGAACTTTACATCCAAACTCAACTGAATACACATTCTTCTCAAGTGCACATGGAACTTTCTCCAGAATAGACCACATACTGGGTCACAAATCGGGTCTGAAATGATACCAAAGGTTGGGATCCTCCCCTGCATATTCTCAGACCATAATGCCTTGAAATTAGAACTAAATCACAACAAGAAGTTTGGAAGGACCTCAAACACGTGGAGGTTAAGGACCATCTTGCTAAAAGACGAAAGGGTCAACCAGGAAATTAAGGAAGAATTTAAAAGATTCATGGAAACTAATGAGAATGAAGATACAACCGTTCAAAATCTTTGGGATGCATCAAAAGCAGTCCTAAGGGGGAAATACATCACAATACAAGCATCCATTCAAACACGGGGAAAAACTCAAATACAAAAGCTAACCTTACACATAATGGAGCTAGAGAAAAAAAAGCAGATGGACCCTACACCCAGCAGAAGAGAGTTAATTAAGATTCGAGCAGAACTCAATGAAATTGAGACCAGAAGAACTGTGGAACAGATCAACAGAACCAGGAGTTGGTTCTTTGAAAAATTTAATAAGATAGATAAACCATTAGCCAACCTTATTAAAAAGAAGAGAGAGAAGACTCAAATTAATAAAATCATGAATGAGAAAGGAGAGATCACTACCAACACCAAGGAAACACAAACGATTTTAAAAACATATTATGAACAGCTATATGCCAATAAATTAGGCAATCTAGAAGAAATGGACGCATTCCTGGAAGGCCACAAACTACCAAAACCGGAACAGGAAGAAATAGAAAACCTGAACAGACCAATAACCAGGGAGAAAATTGAGCAGTCATCAAAAAACTCCCAAGACACAACAGTCCAGAGTCAGATGGCTTCCCAGGGGAATTCTATCAAATGTTTTGAGAAGAAATCATACCTATTCTAATAAAGCTGTTTGGAAAGATAGAAAGAGATGGAGTACTTCCAAATTCGTTCTATGAGGCCAGCATCACCTTAATTCCAAAACCAGACAAAGACCCCACCAAAAAGGAGAAATAGAGACCAATATCCCTGATGAACATGGATACAAAAATTCTCAACAAGATACTAGCCAATGGGATCCAACAACACCTTAAGAAAATTATTCACCATGACCAAGTAGGATTTATCCCTGTGACACAAGGCTGGTTCAACACTCATAAAACAATCAATGTGATTCATCATATCAGCAAGAGAAAAACCAAGAACCATATGATCCTCTCACTGGATGCAGAGAAAGCATTTGACAAAATACAGCATCCATTCCTGATCAAAACTCTTCAGAGTGTAGGGATAGAGGGAACTTTCCTCAGCATCTTAAAAGCCATCTACAAAAAGCCCACAGCAAATATCATTCTCAATGGGGAAGCACTGGGAGCATTTCCCCTAAGATCAGGAACAAGACAGGGATGTCCACTCTCACCACTGCTATTCAACGTACTACTGGAAGTCCTAGCCTCAGCAATGAGACTTCAAAAAGACATTAAAGGCATTCAAATTGGCAAAGAAAAAGTCAGACTCTCCCTCTTCGCCGATGACATGATACTCTACATAGAAAACCCAAAAGCCTCCACCCCAAGATTGCTAGAACTCATACAGCAATTTGGTAGCCTGGCCGGATACAAAATCAATGCCCTTAAATCAATGGCATTTCTATACACTAATAATGAGACTGAAGAAAGAGAAATTAAGGAATCAATCCCATTTACAATTGCACCCAAAAGCATAAATACCTAGGAATAAACTTAACCAAAGAGATAAAGGATCTATAACCTAAACAATATAGAACACTTCTGAAAGGGATTGAGGAAGACACAAAGAGATGGAAAAATATGCCATGCTCATGGATTGGCAGAATG
Source organism: Urocyon cinereoargenteus (assembly GCA_032313775.1). Lineage (NCBI taxonomy): Eukaryota > Metazoa > Chordata > Mammalia > Carnivora > Canidae > Urocyon > Urocyon cinereoargenteus. The sequence goes on from JAVLSZ010000045.1 coordinate 2,068,214, forward strand.
AATATTGTGAAAATGTCAATGTTACCCAGGGCAATTTACACGTTTAATGCAATCCCTATCAAAACACCATGGATTTTCTTCAGAGAGTGAGAACAATTTATTTTAAGATTTGTGTGGAATCAGAAATAACCCCGAATAGCCAGGGGAATCTAAAAATAGAAAACCATATCTGGGGGCATCACAATGCCAGATTTCAGATTGGCCTACAAAGCTGTGGTCATCAAGACAGTGTGGTACTGGCACAAAAACAGACACACAGATCAATGGAATAGAATAGAGAACCCAAAAGTAGACCCTGAACTTTATGGTCAACTAATATTCAATAAAGGAGGAAAAAATATCCATTGGAAGTAAGACAGTCTCTTCAATAAATGGTGCTGGGAAAATTGGACATCCACATGCAGAGGAGTGAAACTAGACGACTCTGTTTCACCATACACAAATATAAACTCAACATGGATGAAAGATCTAAATGTGAGACAAGATTCCATCAATATCCTAGAGGAGAACACAGGCAACACCCTTTTTGAACTCAGCCACAGTAACTTCTTGCAAGATTCATCCATGAATGCAAAAGAAACAAAAGCAAAAATGAACTCCTGGGACTTCATCGAGATAAGAAGCTTTTGCACAGCAAAGGATACAGTCCACAAAACTAAAAGACAACCTACAGAATGGGAGAAGATATTTGCAAATGACATATCAGATAAAGGGCTAGTTTCCAAGATCTACAAAGAACTTCTTAAACTCAATACCAAAGAAACAAACAATCTAATCATGAAATGGGCAAAAGACATGAACATAAATCTCACTCAGGAAGACATAGACAAGGCCAACATACACATGAGAAAATGCTCTGCATCACTTGCCATCAGGGAAATACAAATCAAAGCCACAGTGAGATACGACCTCACACCAGTGAGAATGGGGAAAATTAACAGGGCAGGAAACCACAAATGTTGGAGAGGATGCAGAGAAAAGGGAACACTCTTACACTGCTGGTCGGAATGTGAACTGGTGCAGCCACTCTGGAAAACTGTGTGGAGGTTCCTCAGAGTTAAAAATAGACCTGCCCTACGAACCAGCAATTGCACTGTTGGGGATTTACCCCAAAAGATTCAGATGCAATGAGACGCTGGGACACCTGCACCCCAATGTTTATAGCAGCAATTGTCACATTGGCCAAACTGTGGAAGGAGCCTTGGTGTCCATCGAAAGATGAATGGAAAAAGAAGATGTGGTTTACGTACATAATGGAATATTACTCAGCCAATAGAAATGACAAATACCCACTATTTGCTTCAATGTGGATGGAACTGGAGGGTATTATGCTGAGTGAAGTAAGTCAATCGGAGAAGGACAATCATTGTATGTTCTCATTCATTCGGGGAATATAAATAAGAGTGAAAATGAATATAAGGGAAGGGAGAAAGAAGTGTGTGGAAAATATCAGAAAGGGAGACAGAACATAAAGACTTGGGGATCCCTGGGTGGCGCAGAGGTTTGGCGCCTGCCTTTGGCCCAGGGCACGATCCTGGAGACCTGGGGTGGAATCCCATGTCGGGCTCCCGGTGCATTGAGCCTGCTTTTCTCTCTGCCTGTCTCTCTGCCTGTGTCTCTGCCTCTCTCTCTCTCTGTGTGTGACTGTCATAAATAAATTTTAAAAAATTAGATCATAAAGACTCCTAACTCTGGGAAACGAACTAGGGGTGATGGAAGGGTAAGAGGGCGGAGGTGGGGGTGAATGGGTGATAGGCACTGAGGGGGGCACCTGACGGGATGAGCAATTGGTGTTATTCTGTATGTTGGCAAATTGAACAGCAATAAAAAATAAATTTATTATTTAAAAAAAAGAAAGAAAGAAAGAGTGGCACCTGGGTAGCTCAATCTGTGAAGCTTCTGCCTTAGGCTCACATCATGATTCAGATACCCAAGGCAGGCTCCCTGTTCAGCAGGGAACCTGCTTCTCCCTCTCCCTCTGCCCCTCTCACTCATCCTTTTTGTCTCCTCTCTCTCTCAAATAAATAAATAACATCTTTGAAAAAGAAACAACAAATAAACCCAGACGAAAGGGAAATCTCCCATATAGAAGAATTTCAAACAATTTGTGCAGACATTCCACCCTCACGTTGATGAGCATACCTGCCCACTCTTATGTGTGGAATACACATAGTAACTTCATTTCAAAAAAAATATAATATGAAAAAGTTAAAATAATAATAATAATAATAAGAAGAATTATGACAATAATAATAATAATTAATCACTTTACTATGGAGAAAGCTGACAAACACGACCTCAGCAGGATGATCAGATAGATACTAAGACTGATAAATCATGCTGATAGTATCTATCCTTTATATGGAATAATAAAAATGGCAGTATATCTCTGTATATAATCCACAAAAAGAGTTCAATCATGAGATAAACAACAGACATGTCCCAACTGAGGGAAATTTTACAAAATACTCTACTTCTCAAAGTGTTCCAGTTCCACAACAACAAGGAAAGGCTGAAAGACTGTCACAATCCAGAGGAGCCTAAGAAAACATGAGGACAAATGGAATGATATGAGGGATGGGAACTTAGCATCTTATAAAGACAAAGGAGAGCTTGTCTATGTACAAAGTCAGTTGTCAAGATAGCCTTAGGATTAAGATTCTGCAGCATCGAATCCTGCTACAAACCCGGGACACCCGCGCTCCAGGTCTTCCTGATCCCAAATCCCTGGGCCTGTCCCCCAACACAGGCTGCCACGCTGAGGTCATTTGAAATTGCTCTCTTAGGAGCTCCAGGGAACGGGGAAGGAGCTAGATAGGATGGGACGGGACCCGTGTAGGCCGTCAAAATTAAGACCATTCCAATTTAAGTTCAGCGTTAGCACACGTCCAGCTAGGGCCCTGCACTGACCACTCAGGGCCCCAGGCGCAGGTGTCACAGCAAACCCTAGACTGGGGTTGCCTTTATCTGTAGACGTCTCCATGTGCATCTTAGAGAAAGGGGATGCCCTGTGTCCGCAGGCCACCCACGCCATCCCCCTCATTCCCCAAACCCACAGCCTCCCCCTACATCATCATCCCCCATGGCATTCCCCCAACACCATCCCCCTCACACCCACACAGCCCCACACAATCCCCACCCACACTATACCCCAACACCATCCCCCTACACCATCCCCCACACTCCACCACCATCATATTCCTGACCTCACACCATCAAACCCCACACCATGGGACCCCAAAAAAGGACCCGGTACAGCTCCCCCTGTGGAACATGCTCAGCCTCCCTGGTGTTCTCTAGATACCCTGCTCCCATCAGAAGCATGGTGTCTCATAGAGTACCCAGGGGTTGCAGGGAGGAGGGGAAGCAGGGCGCCCCCAACAGTGTGGGTACAGGTTAGTGGTGCAGAGGACCCACTGTGCCCTGCTCCTCCACTGTACCCCTGGATGGTGGCATACCCTGCACAGGACACCAGCCCCTAACCCAGAGGGACCAGGGCTGGTCTGGCCCCAGGCTCTGTGGGGGCCGGTGTGATTTGAGCCCCCCCAAGGCCCAACACAAACACTATTGGGATCAAGCCCCCCATGGCCCTGGCCAGCCCTGGATACTAGCCCTGGGCTGAGCAAGCTCTTTCACAGCTGGATGTGGCCTCCTAGGCACTGGGCATGCCCCACAGATCCAGGTCATTGAACTAAGGCAGTCCTGGGGATCGTGGGACACCCCAGTGTGGGGAGAGCAGGGGTAAGCTAGTGGGTCCCACCCACATCCACACCAAGAGGCAGGCTCCTCCAGGTGTTGGGACCCCAGGGGCCCCGAGGCTGGGGTCCAGCTGCCATGTGGGGACCCATCGCAGGAGCCCATGAGCTGCAGGTCCAGGTCAGCAATGCTGTCCTCAGAACCGTCTATCAGGCAGAAACCTCAGGACATATGCCCCCACACAGAGTCCACACCTGCTCCCAGGTGGGACACTACAGCACCCGCCCCCCCCACCCAGTGTGATTCTTACCCTCCCCTAAAGGACAGAAAGGTCTCCCTCCCCAGGGAAGACACGCAGCCTCGGTTCTGAACCCCTTTCCTGTAGAACGTCAATAAAGTGTTGTGCGAAAATGCACAGCGAGCCTGTTTCAGTGTCTCCCAGATCACTGTGCATGGGGCGTGGAGAGACCCCCAGAGAGGAGGAGGGGGCACCACCCAGGCCCCAATCAGCCTCTGCAGGGGTGCCACCAGGCACACAGAGCTGACGTCCCCACTTGCCTACCAGGGGCGGCCAGACGCCAGGGTCATTACCCCACAGAGTTTACTGGAACTCAGCCTGTGCCCGCGGGCCAGCAGGGGTTGGGACAGAGTGACAGCCAGGGAGCCTTAGGTCACCAGGTTCTGTGCAAAGCGACCTGGTAGGTCTGTGCTCTCTCTGTCCAGGGGGCCGGGGCTGGCCGTGTGACAGGGCACATCCTTCCCTCCCCGAATGCCCATGCCTGTGTGCCTGGGGCACAGAGGGCCAGCGGGGCGGTCAGTGGGGCCCTGGAAAAGATGTCAGGACAGCAGGCCTTGTGTTGTGCCCAAGATTGTGAATCTGGCAAACCACCGAGGAGCCGACAGTGATGCAAACACACAAGGGTTTCTTTACAAGCTCGAGCTTGGGTCCAAGTGCATCCGACAGCGGAGCAGGGACTTGGACCCCAAGACTAACAGGCGTAGCAGCTTTATAAAGGCCAGTGGCTCATGGGATATGCAGAAAGTTGCACAGTCATGTGGGTCCACATGCAGGTGGCTGATTGAATTACACCTTACCCTATAGTATTCACTTGAGCTGGCCTATTACTTTGATCAGAATCTGCACGCAGTTCTGGGGGGCACAAAGCAGGGTTACAATGTTATGAGCCAATTTCTGATTAGGGTGTGCCCAGTGCCTTGAGTAGGGCAGGGCAGCGCCTTTAGCAGGACATGTGTGGGTCATAGCGGCAGTGACAGGTGTAGCACAAAATGGAAGCAGTCCTGCTCTGCTTGTTCAGGGGTTGGGGATTTTTGTTAAATTTCCTGGGTCCCACACTTGCAGCTCATGCACCTGGGCCATGGCCACCAGGTGGATTCATCGTGCACACCTTGTGGTGCTTGATCTCTCACACCAGGGTGGGGAGGGCACCCTCCTTGCCCTAGTGAGTAGGGGCTGGGTGAGCATTGGGCTCGGCCTGAAGGCCAGGCAGCACAGGGAACCGAGGAACCCCAGCCCCATCCCCACCCCGACTCCCACACAAAGGCAGCCCCATGTCTCCTCGCCATGGACAACTGGCTCCTCAGGAGATCCCCCCAGGGAGTCCCCGAATTCTGGCTCCCTGCTGGAGAGGCATCCTGGAGAAGAGAAGCAGCCTGGGCTTGGCGGGACCCACTGCTGGACATGGGAATGTGGCCAAGCTGGACCTTCCAGCTCAGCTGACCCTCCAGTGGAAAGTCACTGCACGAGCGAGCCCCGGGTCAGCCAGGAGAGCCCAGATAGCTGCCCAGTGCCAGCACCAGAAATGATGATGTTCCAACAATTAGGGCATTTGAGTGACCCAGCCAGAGAATCAGATAGCTGCACGTGATATCTGCATGTGATAGACACACACAAACCCCAAAACCAACAAAAGTCGGAATCCCCCCAGTGTTTTCAAACAGCACCCAGATGGTTACATACACGATGCTGTGGTCCCCAAGAGGATACATGGAAGACGCTGTAAACCACGACTGCAGAGGTCCTGGAGGCACTGGGATGTGCCTGCTGGGTTCCAGCAAGGAGCGCAGAGGGGCAGGAAGCATCCTACGGAAGTGGGGGCACTCATAGGAAAGGATACCAAGTCCCTGTTAAGGCTACTGATGGTGAAATCTGTCCTCTTCTCTTTCAGCTTCTGGTTTTCCTCCTAAATGCCTTTTTCCTCAATAATAATAGCAAAATTTAATTTTATCTTTTTAATTTTCCTTTTATTGGAGTCCAATTTGTATGACTTCTTTCTTCAGCAAGGGTGTCCATCAGGATAGAAGGAGAGATAAAGAGTTTCCCAGACAGGCAAAATATAAAGGAGTTCATGACCACTAAACCAGTAGAGTGAGGAATTTTAAGAGGGACTCTTCTCGTGGGGGAAAAAAAGAGACCAAAGCAACAAAGAGTAGAAAGGACCCGAGAACATCACAAGAAAAACAAACTCTACCGGTAACACAAGGGCACTGAGTTCACATCTTTCAATAATCACTCTGAATGCTGATAGACTGAGTGCTCCAATCAAAAATCTAGGGTATCAGAGTGGCTTAAAAAACAGGATCCTGGATGCCTGGGTGCCTCAGGGGTTGAATATCTGCTTTGGCTCAGGTCATGATCCCGGGGTCCTGGGGGATCAAGTCCCACATCAGGATCCCCGCATGGAGCCTCATTTTCCTTCTGCCTATACCTCTGCCTCTCTGTGTCTCTCGTGAAATCAAAACAAAATATTTAAAAAAGAAAAAAGATAAAAAGATGAGAAAGGACCCAAAAAAATCACAAATGAGAAAAGAGAAATAAGAACCAACACTAGAGAAATACAAATGATTATAAGAGAACATTATGAAAAATGATATGCCAGCAACCTAGAACCTGGAATAAATAGATCAATTCTTGGACATATATAGCATTGCAAGAATGAAAAAGGAAGAAATAAGAAACTTGAACAGACAGATAAGCAGCAAAGAAATTGAATCAGCAATCAAGAATCTCCCAACAGGAGAAGCTTAGATCAATAGAACAGAATGGAAAGCCAAAACAAGATACAAACCTGTAACTCTATGATCCATTAATCAACAACAAGGCAGGAAGCAATATCCAATGGCACAAAGACAGTCTCTTCAACAAACGCTAACCCTGACCCCAGGATAAGAACAAGTGGTGTTGGGAAAACCAGGCAGCCACATGCAGAAGAATGAAACTGGACCACTTTCTTACACCATATATATAAAAAATAAATTCAAAATGGACGGAAGACCTAAATGTGAGACCTGAATCGATAAAAAGAAGAAAAGATGGGCAGCAACGTCTTTGACATCAGCCATTGTATCTTCATTTTAGTTATGCCTCTGAGGCGAGGGAAACAAGCGCAAATATACTATTGGGACTTCATCAAATTGAAGAGCTTCCACAAAATGAAGGAAACAACCAACACTAAAAGGCAACATACAAAATGAGAGGAGAGGGCAGCCCCGGTGGCGCAGCGGTTTAGCCTCACCTGCAGCCCAGGGCGTGATCCTGGAGACCCGGGATCAAGTCCCACGTCAGGCTCTCTGCATGGAGCCTGCTTCTCCCTCTGCCTGTGTCTCTGCCTCTCTCTCTCTCTCTCTCTCTGCATCTCTATGAATAAATAAATAAAATCTTATTTAAAAAACAAAATGAGAGGAGATATTTGTAAACAATACATCCAATAAAGAGTTAGTATTCAGAATACATAAAGCAAACATAAATCTCAGCATCCTAAACACAAATTATCCAACCGCAGATTGGCAGAAGACATGAATGGATTTTGTCTCTGACAAGACTTCCAGATGCCCGCCAGACACAGGGAAAGACACTCAGTGACACCCACCATCAGGGAAATGTAAACCAAAACCACAATGAGATGTCACCTGACAGCCGTCAGAATGACTAAAATTAACAACACAAGAAACAACAGGTGTTGGTGGGGCTATGGAGAAGGGGGAGCCCCCTTACACTCCTGGTGGGCATGTGATCAGGTGCAGTCATGGTGGAAAACAGTGTGGAGGGTCCTCGGGAAGTTAAAATTGGGGATCCTAGGGTGGCGCAGCGCTTTCTCGCCTGCCTTTGGCCCAGGGCGTGATCCTGGAGACTCAGGATCAAATCTCACGTCGGGCTCCCGGTACATGGAGCCTGCTTCTACCTCTGCCTGTGTCTCTGCCCCCCCTTCTCTCTGACTATCACAAAAAAATTATAAAAAAAGAAGTTAAAAATAGAGCTACCCTTAGATTCCAAAATTGCACAGCTAGGTATTTACCCCGGGGATACAAAAGTAGCTTAGTAGATTTGAAGAGAGACATGCCGCCCAGTGTTTGTAGCAGCATTGTCAACAACAGCCAAACTGTGGATACAGCCCAGATGTCCATCAACAGATGAACGGGCAGAGACAATTTGGTAAATATACACACTGTAACATCATTCAGTCATCAGAAGGGATGAAATAAAGCCATTTACAATGACGTGGGAGAAGTGGAAAGGACTTATCCTAAATGAACTCAGTCAAAGAATGACAGATACCAAATACCATACAATTGCATTCACATGTGAATTTTAAGAAACCAAACTGGCAAAGGTGTGGAGGGGGGGATGAGAGATGCAAACCAAGAAACACACTCTAACCACATAGAATAAACTAATAAATACCAGAGGAAGGTGGGGAGAATGGGGAATCAGGGGATGGGGTTAGTGGAGGGCACCTGTGACCAGTACCAGGCATTGTATCCAAGGGTTGAATCACTATGTGGTAAACCTGAGACTATATCATACTGTGTTTACAAACAGGAATTCAAGTAAAACTTTAAAATAATAATTGGTTGTATTGATGAAACATGTGTGCACAAGAGTTAAAATCAGAAAGGCAACTGAAAATCCAAATAAAGAGTATTTAGAGCCACAAATCCCCCCCCTTAGCTCAGCTCAGGAGAAGCCTGCCATGTCTATTCTGACCCCAGCAGACGCCTGGATTTTGATTCTCTGGGGAGGCCACTGACTTGGTGGAGTCAGGCTATCTTTGAACCCAAAACCCAAATAGAGTGCATAAAACTAAAGTGCCCAAGATACAAGGAGTCCCAGTGCAGCCACAAGCCACGACCCAAACTCTAACCATACACAGACATAACCCTAACCCTACACTTAATCCTAATGCTAACCTAACCCTTAAACAAGACCTATCACTAATCGAAAACCAAACACAAACCCCAAGACTGAAACACATTCACTGAACCTTCCTGCCAACTCTCACCCTAACTCCTAAACCTATTCTTAACCCTTAACCCTGTCCCCTACCTTAAATCTAACCCTAACCCTAACAACTTAATGTACTCAAATCCTCTTCCTAATCTTAACCTGTTCCCTAACCCTTACCCTCTAATACTAATCCTATCTCATACCCCAAACTGTACCATTACCCGTACCCTAAAACTAGCACCTAATGCACTCCCTAACCCTATCTCTTACCCTTTTCCAAAACCGTACCCTGACTTTACCCTGAGCTGACACTAACCCTAACCAATAACCAAACACTAACTCTAACCCTAGCCCTAACCCTAAACTTAGCCCTAACCCTAAACCTAGCCCTAACTTTAACCCTAACCCCTAACCCTAACCCCTAACCCTAAGGCCCACCCTAACCCCTAACCCTAACTGCAAACCTAAGCCCAACCCTAACTCTATCCATAACCCTAACCCCAACTCTTAACCTCCTGCCCTAATCCCTAAAGCCTAAACCCTAATCATAAATCTATATCCTTTCCCAAACGCTAACCCCGTTCCCTAATCCCTAAACCCCATCCTAACTCCTAACCACTGACACCTACCTTTATCCCTCACCCTAACCTCTATTCCATAACCATAAGCATAATCACTAAACCCTAACATCTAACCTAAGCCTAACCACCAACGGCCACCCCCCCTGACCCTACCATTCATTCCACCCATTCACTTACCCTGTGGTTCTGAGGAGTCCCTTCTGATGGATGTGGCCCCCAATGGCGCCTCCACAGTCCTCCAGGGTGTCCTGAGGAAGCCAGGCTCCTGTGAGTGTGGACGTGGCCCCACGTGTTCCTGAGTCATAGTCAGTGGATCCTGAGGACGCTGGGTGTCCTGGGTCTGTGGCCAGGCCTCACATCATCTGTGAGCCTCACAGCAGGTCCTCAGTAGGCCGGGGGCTCCTGTCAGCCTGGACATGGCCCCTCGTCCCCCTGAAATCTCACCGCGGGTCCTGAGGAGGCTGTGTGCTCCTGTCAGCATAGACGCAGCCCCATATGTCACGAAGCCAAAGTGCAGGTCCTGAGGAGGACGGGGATCCTGTCAGTGTTGACGTGGCCCCACATGTTCCTCAAGCCTCACCATAAGACCTGAGGAGGCTGGGGGCTCCTGTCAGTATGGACGTGGCCCCAAATCTTCCCAAAGCTTCACAGTGGGTCTTGAGGAGGCCAGAGACTCCTGTCATTGTGGATGCGGCACCGGCATCTTTCTTTGGCCTCACCACAGGTCCTGACAAGGCTGGGTGCTTCTGTCCACACGGATGCATCCCCATATTTCCCAAAGTCTACACTGGGGGTCCTGAGGAAGTCTGTGTCCGGTTGTGTGGACCTGGCCCCATGTCCTCCCAAAGTGTAACCATGGGTTCTGAAGAGGCCAGGGTTCCAGTCACCATGAATGCGGCCCCCAGCTTCCAGAAGGCTCAACTTATGTCCTGAGGGGCCTGGGAGCTCCTGCCAGAGTGGACGCGGTGCCACATCTCCCTGAAGTCTCCCCGCAGGTCCTGAGGCAGCTGAGGGGCTCCTGTCAGTGTGCATGCTGGCCCACATCTTCCAGAAGCCTCCCCACGTGTCCTGAGGTGGCCTAGGGGCTCCTGTCAGCATGGATGCGGGCCCACATCTTCCTGAAGCCTCCCCGCTCATGCTGAGGCAGCCCAGGTGCTCCTGTCACCGTGGATTCGGGCCCACAATTTCCTTAAGCCTCCCCGCTGGTCCTGAGGCGGGCCAGGGGCTCCTGTCAGAGTGGATGCGGGCCCACATCTTCCTGAAGCCTCACCGTGGGTTCTGAGGTGGCCCAGGAGCTCCTGTCAGAGTGGATGAGGTCCCATATCTTCCTGAAGCCTCACTGCAGGTCCTGAGGAGACCAGGGCTCCTGTCAGCATGAACGTGGCCCAATGTCCCCCTGAGGACTCAGCGCGGGTCCTGAGGAGGCTGCGGGTCATCAGCGTGGATGTGTCCCCATATCCTCCTCAGGCCTGGCCAACACAGGCGGGCTGCTGTTAGTGCTGGGGGAAGAGGCCTACTGTGTATGCGTGCCACCTGGGCGGGGCCTGGGCTCTGGCGCTCCCTGCTGGAAGCTCAGGCACTACAGGAGGCCCTCAGGAGGTGGCGTGTCCTTGCCAGGGCCGCAGCTGCCTCATTCCAGGCCTCAGCTGTGGCCTGTTAGCTTCGGAAATGTCTCACTGAAATGGAGCCCAACACCCAGCTTCCCCAGAAATTCTTAAGGACAATGAATAGGAGCCCACAGGATGCGAAATGAAATGTGGACCAGACTTTTACCACGTCCTTCAAAACTCACTCAACCCTCTTCCACTGTGGGCGGGACTGCGGGCTGGTGCAGCAGCCTGGAAACTGTGGAGGCTCCTCAGGAAGTTACCAATAGAGCCGCCCGGTGACCAGCAGGTGCATAGCCTGGAGCTCACTCCAAAGATACAGATGCAGTGAGACTCAGGACACCTGCACCCCAATGTCCACAGCAGTCGTGTCCACAGTCCCCACACTGTGGGAGGATCCTCGGTGCCCTCGGGCAGATGATGTCTAAAGAGGAGATAGATGATGGTCATAGAGAGAGGAATGGTACTCAGCTATCAAGGAGAAGTAAATCTTGCATTTGCAATGACTTGGATAGAACTAGAGGGATCATCTTAAGTAAATAAGTCAGTTGGGAAAGAGAATGACCGTGTGGTGTCATTCATAGATGGAATTTAAGAAGTAAAGCAGATGAACATCTGTGAAGTGAAGGAAAAACAAATAAGATGAAAAAAGATGCAGGAAATACAGACTCTTAATGATAGGAAACAAGCTGAGGGTCGCTGGAGGGGGGGAGGCGATAACAGGGGACCGGCATGAAGGAGGACACATGATGTCACGAGCACTGCTATCTCCAACTGGTGAATTCCTGAAATCTTCCCCTGAAAGTATAATACACTATACATTAATTCATTGGGTTTAAGTTAAAGTAAGTTAAAAAAATCAGTTGTGTCAGAGCACATTTCCTTCTGAACTCTCTGTTCCTCTCCTTCAGCTTATGCTGGGACCACCCCCCATGGTTCTGGTTTGTTTAAGTAGGCACCACGCCTTGTCCATGGCCCAGGCCAGGGCTAGAATTCATGATCCCGAGATCAGGACGGGAGGTGAGGTCTGGAGTCAGCTGCTTAACCAATGCAGCCACCCGGGGGCCCGAGAACCACACTGCTTTATCCTGTGTCTCTGTGACATCCTTTGAAATAGGAAAGTGCTGCATCCCACTCTGTCTTGCTTCTCCTATACTGATTTGCTGTCCGGGGTCATTTGTGGGGGCAGATGGATGTTATGGGTTTTCTTTTCTTATTTCTAAGATCTGCCACCATGATTTTGATAGGAATGACATTGAAACTGAGGGTGGCTTCAGGAACTGTGGACATTTTCACAAGATGAGGCTCCCACCCCACGAGTCCAGGACGGCCTCCCAGAGCCTGGTATGGCTCAGTGCACAAGTCTTGTGCTCTTTCGGTTCAGTCTCATTATTCTCTGTGTTGCTCCTGAGAAGGGAGTCACCTCCTTTATTTCCTTCCTGAGTGCTCATTGTCAGGACACAGCAAGTCTACTCTGCTCTGTAGAGTCAGTTTGTGTCCCATGACTTTACTGAACTCACTCCTTATTTCTAACAGGTTTTGGTGGAGGCTGTACTGTTTCCTTATTTTAAAATTTTTAATTTATTTATGATAGTCACACACACAGAGAGAGATTGAGAAAGAGAGATGGAGAGAGAAGGAGAGAGAGAGAGAGGCAGAGACATAGGCAGAGAGAAAAGCAGGCTCCATGCACCGGGAGCCTGACGTGGGATTCGATCCTCGTTCTCCAGGATCATGCCCTGGGCAAAAGGTAGGCTCTAAATCACTGTGCCACCCAAGGACCCTGGCTCTCGGGTTCCCTGTTTCTAGTACCGTGTCTTCAGCAAATAGGGACAGTGTGACGTCCCCCTTCCAGGTGTAGAACCTTTGCTGTTTACAGCATAATGTCCTAGAAATCCCCACAAAAAAATAAAAACTGAGTCCTGGCCAAGGGCAGGAAGCCCCTATTAGAATGAGAATAGAGCTCACTGCCCTTGAAGGCCCCATATCAAAATGTAAACAGAACTTGAGGAATTGCTCCAGACTTTCTGGAGGTGACCAGTCCTTAAAACTAAGCTAAACCACACCTCGGGTTCCAAGTGCCTGCTCTTCTGTGTCGGGTATACTTGGACACAGGCTCGAGCTTGTAAAGAAACCCTCGTGTGTTTGCATCAGTGTTGGCTTCTAAGTGGTTTTTCGGATTCGCAATCTTGGGCACAACAGTCTGAGATAAAAAAAAAACAAAAACAAAGGAAGACGGGAGGCAGGCAGAGTGAACGCAGGGTTCTGAAAGGAGCGGCGGAAACCCAGGGGCTTGGGGGCTCTTCTGTGGAGGTCACTGCAGACTGGGGGCTGGATGCTAAGCCCCAGAGCCAGAGGACCCAGCATCCCTATCCGCATCCCTCCCATCAGCACTGAGTCTCAGGGAGCAGCACAGCGCTGCCCACTGGATGCCAGAGGCGCTGATGCCCATCAAGCCTGTGACCTGCAGCTGCATTTCCCAGGCAGATGTGCACCTGACAATCAGTGACATGGCCATCCCTAAACCCGCACAGGCCACTCGCTGCCACCAACTTGTCAGACCACAGAGGCTGCAGAGCATCAGCTCTGCCTGCAAAGTAGGGTCTAATTTCCTTTGTACTTTGTGCTTCTTTTTCATTTTTTCTTTGAATCTTTCTTATTAATTGTCTTATTTTAATTTTTATGTATGTACCTTATATATTTCTTATTTTAACTTTCATGGTACTTTAATTGTGTTTCTTATTTTGGGATTTAAAATCTTTTAAAAAGCAGGCTAAAATAACCTGGTGTTTTTATTGGGAGGGGAGTTGTTATTGTTTTTCTTTTTCTTCCTTCTTTCTTTTCTGGAAAAAAGAATGAGATGGAGAAATTCACCTCCATAAAATAACATGAGGTAGTACTCACAGCCAGGAAGTTCATCGATAAACATATATGATATCTTACTACAGTTTAAAACAATGATAATAAAGATAGCAGCTTGGCTGGAAAATGAGGACAGAAGAAAACTAGAGAATCCCTTATTGTAGAAATAAAAGTACTTAAATCTAGACAGGCCAATGTTAAAAATGCTATAACTGAGATGCAGTCCCAAGTAGAAGCCTTACAAACAAGAAAGGTTATGGACCACAGAGGCAGACTTAGGGAACTCAGCCGCTTATTAAAACAATACCATTCATATCATAAGAGACTCAGAAGATGAAGCGAGAGAGAAGGTGGGCCTTGCTCAGCCATTACAAACGACAAATACCCACCATTTGCTTCAACGTGGATGGAACTGGAGGGTATTATGCTGAGTGAAGTAAGTCAATTGGAGAAGGACTAACAGTGTATGTTCTCATTCATTTGGGGAATATATATAATAGTGATAGGGAATATAAGGGAAGGGAGAAGAAATGTGTGAGAAATATCATAAATGGAGACAGAACAAAAAGACTCAACTCTGGGAAATGAACCAGGGGTGGTGGAAGTGGAGGAAGGCACAGGGTGGGGGTGAATGGGTGATGGGCACTGAGGGGACACTTGACAGGATGAGCACTGGGTGTTATTCTGTATGTTGGCAAATTGAACACCAATAAAATTAAAATTATTATCAAAAAGAAGAAAGAAAGAAAGAAAAAGAAAGAAAGAAAGAAAGAAAGAAAGAAGAAAGAAAGAAAGAAAGAAAGAAAGAAAGAAAGAAAGAAAGAAAGAAAGAAAGAAGAAAAAGTGGCACCTGGGTGGCTCAGTCAGTTAAGCTTCTGCCTTAGGCTCAGATCATGATCCAGGTCGCAAGGCAGGCTCCCTGTTCAGCAGGGAACCTGCTTCTCTCTCTCCCTCTGCCCCACTCGCTCATGCTGTTTCTCTCCTCTCTCTGTCAAATAAATGAATTTCATCTTTGCAAGAGAGACAAACAATCAAACCCAGAAGGAAGAGAAATCTCCCATGTTGAAGAATTTCTAACAATTTGTGCAGACATTCCACCCTCAAGTTGATGAGCATAGCTTCCCACTCTTATGTGTGGAATACACATAGTAACTTCCTTCTATAAAATATATTATGAAAAAGTTAAAATAATAATGATAATAATATAATAATAATAATAATAATAATAAAGAATCACTTTTCTATGGAGAAAGCTGACAAACACTACCTCAGCAAGATGATCAGATCGATACAAAGACTGATAAATCATGCTGATAGTATCCATCCTTTATATGATATAATAAAAATGGCAGTATATCTGTGTATATAATCCACAAAAACAGTTCAATCATGAGATAAACAACAGACATGTCCCAACTGAGAGAAATTTTACAAAATACTCTATGTCTCAAAGTGTTCCAGTTCCACAACAACAAGGAAAGGCTGAAAGACTGTCACAATCCAGAGGAGCCTAAGAAAACATGAGGAAAAATGCAATGTGATATGAGAGATGGTAACTTAGCAAAAACTAAGGAAATCTGAATAAAGTACGGTCTTTCGTTAATGCGAGTATTTTAATATTGATTCATTAGCTAATATTTCTACCGTACTAATATAATATCAAGAATTGGAGAAATTGAGTGCAAGTGCATGAGAATTCTCTGTACTATCTTCTCAATTTCCCAATAAATCTTTGTTTTTTTTTCTAATCAATAAGATTTATTTTGAAAATTGACTAAATGAATCAGGCTCCAAGTGTGAAGACATTTTAAGAATAGTTTAATTAACTTTTGTCTCATTCTTAAAGCGTTCCCTCAATGTGAACAATGTAAGAATTTTATATCAGAAGGAAAGAAAACCACTTATGAACACGTATAATGACTCCTCAACCTGAGAAGCAGGAAACGATAATAAATAGAAAAATCAGAATAAAATACTTCTATTATAATAGACACCATATTGCAAGGGCATTTAAAATTAGCAATGCATAACATTTATTTCCTTGACATTTGTCTTCCAAAGAGTTCACAGTGTTTCACTGTCACTTGAAGCAGGGGAAGAACCTCAGGGAAGAACCCTTCAGATAGTAATAGGACCATTGGTAGTAATGTCTCTCAGTTCTTTCTAAATCCATAAAGATGCATTTCCTGATGAGTGACTGAGCTGTGAAGAAAGAGATGAGAAAACCTCGTCCCTCTGAATTACCTGTGTCAGAATATTTTAACCATAGTACTACAGATAGGAAATTATCCTTATTAACAGGAAATACATCTCAGATTGGAATCTGAGCAATCAGATGGGCAGAGAAAAAACGCATTGACTCGCTCTCCATCTTTTAAAGACAAAGAAGAGCTTTTCTATGTACAAAGTCAGTTTTCAAGATAGCCTTAGGGAATAAGAGTCTGCAGCATGGAATCCCGCTGCATAGCTGGGTCGCCTGCACGCCATGTCTTCCTGATCCCAAATCCCTGGTCCTGTCCCCCAACACAGGCTGCCATGCTGAGGTCATTTGCAATTGCTCTCTTTGGAGCTCCGGGGAAGGGGGAAGGAGCTAGATAGGATGAGACTGGACTCGTGGAGGCCGTGAAAATTAAGACCATTCCAATTTAAGTTCAGCGTTAGCAAACTTCCAGCCAGGGCCCTGCACAGACAACACGGGGCCCCAGGGGCAGGTTTCAAGCAAACCCCAGACTGGGGTCGCCTTTCTCTGTAGATGTCTCCGTGTGCATCTTAGAGAAAGGGAATGCCCTGTGTCTGTAGCTTCCCCACGCCATCCCCCTTGTTCCCCAACCCACACCATGCCCCTCATTCCCCACCCCACACCATCCGCCTATATCATCATCCCCCATGGCATCCCCCTACACCATCCCCCTCACATCCACACAGCCCCACACAATCCCCATCCAAACTATACTCCAACACCGTCCCCTCTACACCATCCCTCACACTCCACCACCATCAACCCCTGCCCCACACCATCCACCCCCACACCATCTTCCCCCAGCTTGGGCCTGGTGCAGCTGCCCCTTGTGGGACATGCTCAGCCTCCCTGGGGTTCTCTGGATACCCTGCTCCCATCAGAGGCACGGGTGTCCCTTAAAGTACCCAGGGGTTGCAGGGAAGATGGGAGGCAGGGAGCTCCCGACAGCATGGGTGGAGGTTGGGTGAAGCAGAGGATGCACTGTGCCCGGCCTTCTCCCACTGTCCCTCCTGGAGGGTGGCACACCTGGCACAGGACACCAGCCCTAACACAGAGGGACCTGGGCTGGCCTGACCCCAGGCCCTGTGGGGGTTGGTGTGATTTGAGCACCCACCTCAGGCCCAACACAAGGACTAATGGGATCCAGGCCCCCATGGCCCTGGCATGCCTGGATTCTGGCCCCACGCTGAGCGAGCCCTCTCATGGCTGGATGTGGCCTCCTGGGCACTGGGCATGCCTCACAGATCCAGGTCGCTGACCTAGGGCAGCCCTGGGGATCACAGGACACCCCAGGGTGGGTAGAGCAGGGGGAGGCCGGTGGGCCCCACCTGCACAAACACCAGGAGGCTCCGCCAGGTCCTGGGGCCCCAGGGGGCCTGAGGCCGGGGTCCAGCTGCCCTGCAGGGACCCAGCACAGGAGCCCATGAGCCTCAGGTCCAGGTCAGCACTGCTGTCCTCAGAACCGTCTATCAGGCTGAAACCTCAGGACATACGTCCCCACCTGGTGTCCACACATGCTCCCAGGTGGGGGACCCCTGTACCAGCATACCACCCCGAATGATTCTTGTCCTCCCCTAAAGGACAGAAAGGTCTCCCTCCCCAGGGGAAGGCACGCACCCTCGGCTCTGAGCCTGTTTGCTGTAGAAAGTCAATAAAGTGTTGTGTAGTGAAAATGCACAGCCAGCCCATTTCTGTGTCTCCCAGAACTCTGTGCATGGGGCGTGGAGAGACCCCCAGTGAGGACGAGGGGGCACCACCCAGGCCCGAACCAGCCCCTGCAGGGGCGCCGCCAAGCACACACAGCTGATGTCCCCACGTTCTTTTCAGTGACAGCAAGACGCTAGGGTCAGGACCCCACAGACTGTACTGGGACTCAGCCTCTGCCCCATGGGCCAGAATGGGCTGGGACAGCGTGACAGCCAGGGAGCCTCAGGTCACGAGAGTCAGTGCAAAACGACCTGGGAGGTCTGTGCTCCCTCTGTCCAGGGGGCCGGGGCTGGCCATGTCCTGGGGCACTTCCTCCCCTCCCCACATCATGGTGCCTGTTTGCCTGGGGCACAGAGGGCCTGCGGGCCAGTCAGCGTGGCCCTAGAAGGGTTGTCAGGACAGCAAGCCCTTGTGTTTTGCCCAAGATTGCGAGTCCTAGAAACCATCAAGTTGCCGACACCGATGCAAACTCCGAGGTTTTATTTACAAGCTGGAGCTTGGTTCCAAGTGCACTCTACACAGCGGACCAGGGACTTGGATCCCAAGACTAAGAGGCGTAGCAGCTTTATAGGGTCCAGAGGCCCATGGGATATGCAGAAAGTTGCACAGTCATGTCGGTCCACACACAGGTGGCCCATTGAATTATACCTTACCCTATAGTATCCACTTGAGCTGGTCTATTACTTTGGTCAGAATCAGCACTCAGTTTTGGTGGTCACAAAGCAAGATTTCATTGTTATGAGCCGATTTCCGATTTCGGTGTGCCCAGCGGCCTGACTAGGGTGGGGCAGCGCCTTAAGCCATAAGCAGGTTGTGGGGGTCAAAGGGGAGGTGGCGGGTGTAGTACAAAATGGAATCAGTCCTGCTCTGTTTGTCCAGGGGAAGGGGATTTTTGTTAAATTTCCTGGGTCCCTAACTGGCAGCTCCCGCACCTGGGCCACCCTCACCTGGTGGAATCAGTGTGCACACCATGTGGTGCTGGATCACTCACACCAGCATGTGGAGGGCACCCTCCTCGCCCTAGTGAGTAGGGGCTGGGTGAGCATGGGGCTCGGCCTGACGGCCAGGCAGCACAGGTGACTGAGGAAACCCAGCCCCATCCCCACCCTGACTCCCACACACAGGCAGCCCCAGGGCTCCCCGCCATGGGCAGCTGGCTCCTCAGGAACTCCCCCCAGGGCAGCCCCGAGGTCTGGTCCTGGCTGGAGAGGCATCGGGGAGAAGAGAAGCAGGGGGTGCACGGCGGGAGCCACTGCGGGACTTGGGAATGTGTCCGAGCCTGACCTTCCAGCTCAGCTGACCCTCCAGCGGAATGTCACTGCACAAACATTCCCCAGGTCGGCCAGGAGAGCACAGCTAGCCGCCCAGCGCCACCAACAGAAATGATATTGTGACAACCATATCAGAGGTTGGGTGACCCAGCCAGAGGATCAGATAGCTGCACGTGATAGCTGCATGTGATAGACACACACACACACCGCAAAGCCAACAAAAGTCAGACCCCAATGTTGTCAAACAGCAGCCTGATGGCTACATAAACGACACTTTGGTCCCCAATAGGATACATGGAAGACGCTATGAACCACAGCTGCAGAGGTGCTAGAGGCACGGAGATGTGCCTGGTGGGTTCCAACAAGGAGCGCAGAGGGGCAGGAAGCATCCTACGGAGGGGGGGCCCTTCCTTGGAAAGGACACCAGGTCTCTGTGAAGGCTACGCATGGTGAAATCTGTCCTCCTCTCTTTCATCTTCTGGTTTTCCACCTAAATGCCATTTTCCTCAATCATAATAGCAAAAATTTTTTATGCTTTTAAATTCTTGTTATTGGAGTCCAATTTGTATGAGTTCTTTCTTCAGCAAGGGTGTCCTTCAGGAGAGAAGTTGAGAAAAAGAGTTTCCCAGACAGGCAAAATATAAGGGAGTTCATGACCACTAAACCAGTCCAGTAAAGAATTTTAAGGGGAACTCTTCTAGTAGAGGAAAAAAGAGACCCAAAGCAACAAAGACTAGAAAGTCCCAGAGAACATCACCAGAAACACAAAATCTACTGGTAACACAGAGGCACTAAGTTCATATCTTTCAATAATCACTCTGAATGCTGATGGACTAAATCCTCCAATCAAAAGATATACGCTATCAGAGTGGCTTACAAAACAGGATCCCGGAAGCCTGGGTGACTCAGGGGTTGATCCTCTGCCTTTGACTCAGGGAGTGATACTGGAGTCTGGGATCGAGTCCCATATTGGGCTTCTGGTGGGGAGCCTGCTTCTCTCTCTGCTTAATGTTCTGCCTATCTCTCTCTCTCATAAATAAAATCGTTAATAAAAAAACAAGATCCATCTGTATGCTGCCTACAAGATGCTCACCTTAGACCTATAGACACCAACAGATTGAAAGTCAGGGGATGGAAAATCATCTATCACGCTAATGGATATCAAAGGAAAGCTGGAGGACCCATACTTATATCAGACAAACTAGATTTGACACCAAACCCTGGGGGACACCTGGTAGCTCAGTGGCTGAGCATCTGCCTTCGGCTCAGGGTGTGATCATGGGATCCCAGGATCGAGTCCCATATCGGCCTCCCTTTGGGGAGCCTGCATCTCCCTCTGCCTATGTTTCTGCCTCTGCTTCTCAGTGCATCTCTCATGAATGAATAAATAAATTAATTAAATATCAAAAAAGTACAAATACTGTAAGAAGAGATGAAGAAGGACATCATTTCATAATTAAAAAGACTCTCTATCAAGATCAAACAACTAAATATTTATGCTGCCAACATGGGGTACCTAAATATAGAAACCAATTAACAACAAATGTACAGGAACTCACTGATAATAATACAATGACAGGGCATTTTAACACCCACTTATGGCAAAGGATCGAACGTCTATGCAGAAATACAACAGGGAAACAATAGCCTTGACACACTGGACCACAGGGACTCAACACAAATAGTCAGAACATTTCATCCTAGAGCAGAATACAGATTCCTTTCAAGTGCACATGGGACATTCTCCAGAACAGATCATATCACGGCCCACAAATCAGCCCTCAACAGGTACAACACGTACAAGAAGGTTGATATCACACCCTGTACATTTTTGGACCACGACCATTTTCTTACACCACATTTATAAAAAATAAATTCAAAATGGATGAAAGACCTAAAAGTGAGACCTGAAACCATAAAAAGAAGGAAAGATAGGCAGGAACGTCATTGACATTGGCCATTGGATGTTCTTTCTAGATATGCCTCTAATGTGAGGGAAACAAAAGCAAAATACTATTGGGACTTCATCAAATTGAAAACCTTCCGCAAAATGAAGGAAACAACCAAAGCTAAAGGGCAACATACAGGAGGTGGGGCAAGATGGCGGAAGTATAGGGTCCCCAAATCACCTGTCCCCACCAAATTACCTAGATAACCTTCAAATCATCCTGAAAATCTTCGAATTAGGCCTGAGATTTAAAGAGAGACCAGCTGGAATGCTACATTGTGAAAAGTTCGGGCTTCAATCAAGGTAGGAAGATGGGAAAAAGAAATAAAGATACAAAAAGCATCCAAGGGGGAGGAGCCCCGCGAGGAGCTGGGCTAAGTCCGGGGCAAGTGCCTCCAGGACAGGAGAGCTCTGTGCCAGAGTAGCAGGAGCTGTACCAAATGTCCTGGGCGGAATGGCGCCTGCAGGTAGAGCAGGACCCCAGGAAGGTGGAGATGTCCTCGGGCTCCCTGTGACACTAACAGACAGCTGCTCACACACGAGAGGGCTCTAAGCACACTACGAGCTGCAGCGTGCATGCATTGACCTGGGAGCAGCTCGGAGGGGCTCGGGGGGCGGCTCTGCATAGAGTGGTCTGCGCGGCCCCGGGAGCAGGTCAGCGGCAGGAGCTCTGGCAGAGGAAGAGGCTCAGTGCGGAGGGGGCTGTGCAGCTCCGTGAGCAACTTTGAGGGGCTCAGGTGCGGTTCTTTGGAGGGGGCTGCGCAGCCTTGAGCAGCTTGGAGGGGCTAGGGGGTGGCTCTGCAGAGAGGCGCCTGCATGGCCAAGAGTGTGAATCCAAAACCGCAGAACAGGAGCACAGGGCGCTGGAACACAGCCCAAGATCCGGCCTCCCCCAGGACAGGAAGAAGCGGGGAGCGCCCAGGACAGCAAGGATTCTCCTGCCTGGAGCTGAGCAGATCATCGACTTGCCCTGGAACCTCCACACCCCTGCAGAGAGAGAGCTCCGTATTTATTTGTGGGGCTGAATCCAGGTTTCCAGAGCTGCCGCAGCCACTGGGGTTTTTCCTCCAGGGGCCTCACGGGGTAGACAACCCCCACTGAGCCCTCTGACAGGCGGGGGGCAGAGCAGATCCCCCAAATACTAATACATGAAAATCAGCACAACAGGCCCCTTGCCCAGAAGACCAGCTAGAGGGAAAAGTTCCAGAGGAAGTCAAGGGCCTTAACATATAGAGAATCAGAAGATACTCCCCTGTGTGTTCTTTTTTTTTCTTTTTGATTTCTGATTGCTTCCCACACCTTTTTTTCACCCTTTTCTTTCCCTTTTTCTTCTCTTTATTCTTCTTTTTCTTCCTTTCCTCTTTATTCTTTTTCTCTTTTCGTTCCTTCTCTCTCTCTCTTTTTCTCCTTTTCCTAATACAACGTGTTTTTGGCCACTCTGCACTGAGCAAAGTGACTAGAAGGAAAACCTCACCTCAAAAGAAAGAATCAGAAACAGTCCTCTCTCCCACAGAGTTACAAAATCTGGATTACAATTCAATGTCAGAAAGCCAATTCAGAAGCACTATTATAGAGCTACTGGTGGCTCTAGTAAAAAGCATAAAGGACTCAAGAGACTTCATGACTGCAGAATTTAGATCCAATCAGGCAGAAATTAAAAATCAATTGAATGAGATGCAATCCAAACTAGTAGTCCAACTGACCAGGGTTAACTAGGTGGAAGAATGAGTGAGTGACATAGAAGACAAGTTGCTGGCAAAGAGGGAAACTGAGGAAAAGAGAGACGGACTATTAAAAGACCATGAAGATAGATTAAGGGAAATAAAGGAGAGCCTGAGGAAGAAAATCCTACGTTTAATTGGGGTTCCCGAGGGCGCCGAAAGGGACAGGGTCAGAATACGTATTTGAACAAATCATAGCTGAAAACATTCCCAATCTAGGAAGGGAAACAGGCATTCAGATCCAGGAAATAGAGAGATCCCCCCTAAAATCAATAAAAACCATCCAACACCTCGACATTTAATAGTGAAGCTTGCAAATTCCAAAGATAAAGAAAAGATCCTTAAAGCAGCAAGGGACAGGAATCCCTGAAATTTATGGGGTGGAGAATTAGGGTAACAGCAGTCATGTCTACAGAGACCTGGCAGGCCAAAAAGGGCTGGCAGGATATATTCAGGGTCCTAAATGAGAAGAACATGCAACCAAGAATACTTTGTCCAGCAAGGCTCTCATTCAAAATGGTAGGAGAGATAAAGAGATTCCAAGACAGGCAGGAACTGAAAGAATATGTGACCTCCAAACCAGCTCTGCAAGACATTTTAAGGGGGACTCTTAAAATTCCCCTTTAAGAAGAAGTTCAGTGGAACAATCCACAAAAATAAGGACTGAATACATATCATGATGACACTAAACTCATATCTGTTAAGAGTAACTCTGAACGTGAATGGGCTTAATGACCCCATCAAAAGGCGCGGGGTTTCAGACTGGATAAAAAAGCAGGACCCATCGATTTGCTGTAAATCTACAGCATTTTAGACAGAAGGACACCTACAACTTGAACATAAAAGGTTGGAGAACCATTTACCATTCAAATGGTCCTCAAAATAAAGCAGGGGTAGCCATCCTTAAATCAGATAAATACAAGCATCCATTCAAAATCTGGAAAGAACTCAAATACAAAAGCTAACCTTACACATAAAGGAGCTAGAGAAAATCCAGCAGATGAACACTACACCAGCAGAAGAGAGTTAATTAAGATTCAAGCAGAACTCAATGAAATCGAGACCAGAAGAAGTGTGGAACAGATCAACAGAACCAGGAGTTGGTTCTTTGAACGATTTAATAAGATAGATAAACCATTAGCCAACTTTATTAAAAAGAAGAGAGAGAAGACTCAAATTAATAAAATCACGAGTGAGAAAGGGAGATCACTACCAACACCAAGGAAATAAAAACAATTTTGAAAACATTATGAACAGTTAAACGCCAATAATTTAGGCAATCAAGAAGAAATGTACACATTCCTGGGAAGCCAGAAACTACCAAAACTGGATCAGGAAGAAATAGAAAACCTGAGGCCAATAATAAAAGGCCAATAACCAGGGAGGAAATTGAAGCAGTCATCAAAAACCTCCCAAGACACAAGAGTACAGGGCCAGATGGCTTCCCAAGGGAATTCTATCAAATGTTTAAAGAAGAAATCATACCTATTCTACTAAAGCTGTTTGGAAAGATAGAAAGAGATGGATTACTTCCAAATTCATTCTATGAGGCCAGCATCACCTTAATTCCAAAACCAGACAAAGACACCACCAAAAAGAGGAGAATTACAGACCAATATCCCTGATGAACATGGATGCAAAAATTCTTAACAAGATACAAGCCAATATTATCCAACAGTACATTAGGAAAATTTTTCACCATGACCATGTAGGATTTATCCCCAGGTCACAAGGCTGGTTCAGCACTCATAAAACCATCAATGTGATTCATCATAAGAGGAAGAGAAAAACCAAGAACAATATGATCCTCTTATTAGATGCAGAGAAAGCATTTGACAAAATACAGCATTCATTCCTGATCAAAACTCTTCAGAGCGCAGGGATAGAGGGAACATTCCTCAGCATCTTAAAAGCCATCTACGAAAAGCCCACAGCAAATATTGTTCTCAATGGGAAAGCACAGGGAGACTTTCACCTAGGATCAGGAACAAGATAGGGATGTACACTCTCACCACTGCTATTCAACATAGTACTGGAAGTCCTAGCCTCAGCAATGAGACATCAAAAAGACAATAAAGGCATTCAAATTGGCAAAGAAGAATTCACACGCTCCGTCTTCACTGATGACATGATACTCTACATAGAAAATCCAAAAGCCTCCCCCCAAAGATTTCTAGAACTCATATAGCAATATGATAGCATGGCAGGATACAAAATCAATGCCCAGAAATCAATGGCATTTCTATACACTAACAATGAGACTGAAGAAAGAGAAATTAAGGAGTCAATCCCATTTAAAATTGCACCCAAAAACATAAGACACCTGGGAATATACCTATCCAAAGACGTAAAGGATCTATACCCTAAAAAGTATAGATCGCTTCTGCAAGAAATTGAGGAAGGCACAAAGAGATGGAAAAATATTCCATGCTCATGGATTGGCAGAATTAATATTGTGAAAATTTCAATGTTACCCAGGGTAATTTACACGTTTAATGCAATCCCTATCAAAATACCATGGACTTTCTTCAGAGAGTTAGAATAAATTATTTTAAGATTTGTGGATTCAGAAAAGAATACCCAGGCAATTTAAAAAAAGAAAACCATATCTGGGAGCATCACAATGCCAGATATCAGGTTGACCTACAAAGCTGTGGTCATCAAGACAGTGTGGTACTGGCAGAAAAACAGACACATAGATCAATGGAACAGAATAGAGAACCCAGAAGTGGACCCTGAACTTTATGTTCTACAAATATTCAATAAAGGAGGAAAGATTATCCACTGGAAGAAAGTCAGTCTCTTCAAGAGATGGTCCTGGGAAAATTGGACATCCACATGCAGAAGAATGAAACTAGACCACTCTCTTTCACCATACACAAAGATAAACTCAACATGGATGAAAGATCTAAATGTGAGACAAAAGTCCATCAAAATGCTAGAGGAGAACATAGGCAACTCCCTTTTTGAACTCAGCCAAGGTAACTTCTTGCAAGATTCATCCATGAATGCAAAAGAAACAAAAGCAAAAATGAAATCCTGGGACTTCATCGAGATAAGAAGCTTTTGCACAACAAAGGATAGAGTCAACAAAACTAAAAGACAACCTACACAATGGGAGAAGATATTAAAAATGATGTATCAGGTAAAGGGCTAGTTTCCAAGATCTATAAAGAACTTCTTAAACTCAGCACCAAAGAAACAAACAATCCAATCTTGAAATGGTCAAAGGACATGAACAGAAATCTCACAGAGGAAGACATAGACAAGGCCAACATACACATGAGAAAATGCTCTGCATCACTTGCCATCAGGGAAATACAAATCAAAACCACAATGAGATAGGACCTCACACCAGTGAGAATGGGGAAAATTAACAACGCAGGAAACCACAAATGTTGGAGAGGATGCGGAGAAAAGGGAACCCTCTTACACTGCTGGTGGGAATGTGAACTGGTGCAGGCATTCTGGAAAACTGTGTGGAGGTTCCTCAAAGATTTAAAAAAGAACTGCCCTACGAACCAGCAATTGCACTGTTGGGGATTTACCCCAAAAGATTCAGATGCAATGAAATGCCGGGACACCTGCTCTCTGATGTTTAAGGCAGCAATGTCCACGATGGCCAAATTGTGGAAGGAGCCTAGGTGTCCATCGAAAGATGAATGGATAAAGAAGATGTGGTTTATGTACATAATGGAATATTACTCAGCCATTAGAAATGACAAATTCCCACTATTTGCTTCAATGTGAATGGAATTGGAGGGTATTATGCTGAGTGAAGTAAGTCAATCGGAGAAGGACAAACATTGTATGTTCTCATTCATTTGGGAATATAAATAATAGTGAAAGTGAATATGAGGGAAGGGAGAAAGAAATGTGTGGGAAATATCAGAAAGGGAGACAGAACACAAAGACTCCTGTTTCTGTGAAATGTACTAGGGGTGATGGAAGGGTAGGAGGGCGGGGCGTGGGGGTGACAGGCACTAAGGGGGGCACTTGACGGGCTGAGCAATTGGTGTTATTCTGTATGTTGGCAAATTGAACACCATTAAAAAATAAATATATTAATAAAAAGAAAGAAGAAAGAAGAAAGAAAGAAAGAAAGAAAAGAAAGAAAGAAAGAAAGAAAGAAAGAAAGAAAGAAAGAAAGAAAGAAAGAAAGAAAGAAAGAAAGAAAGAAGGCACCTGGGTGGCTCAGTCAGTGAACCTTCTACCTTAGGCTCAGATCATAATCCAGGTCCCACAGCTGGCTCCCTGTTTATCAGGGAACCTGCATCTCCCTCTCCCTCTGCTCCTCTCGCTCATGCTTTTTCTCTATTCTATCTCTCAAATAAATAAATACCATCTTTGAAAAAGAAACAACAAACAAAGCCAGAAGGAAGAGAAATCTCCCATCTCGAAGAATTTCAAAAATTTGTGCAGACATTCCACCCTCAAGTTGATGAGCATAGCTTCTCACTCCTATGTGTGGAATATACATAGTAACTTCCTTCTACAAAATATATTATGAAAGGGTTAAAATAATAATAATAATAGTAATAATAATATAATGATAATAATAAGAATCACTTTACTATGGAGAAACCTGACACACACTACCTCAGCAAGATGATCAGATCGATACCAAGACTGATGAATCATGCTGATAGCATCTATGCTTCATATGATATAATAAAAATGCAGTATATCTCTGTATATAGTCCAAAAAACCAGTTTAATCATGAGATAAACAACCGACATGTCCCAACTGAGGGAAATTTCACAAAATATTCTACTTCTCAAAGTGTTCCAGTTCAACAACAACAAGGAAAGGCTGAAAGACTGTCACAATCCAGAGGAGCCTAAGAAAACATGGGGACACAGGATCCCTGGGTGGTGCAGCGTTTTCGCTCCTATCTTTGGGCCAGGACGCTATCCTGGAAATCCGGGATTGAATCCCACATCGGGTTCCCGGTGCATGGAGCCTGATTCTCCCTCTGCCTGTTTCTCTGCCTCTCTCTCTCTCACTGAGTGCCTATCATAAAAAAAAAAATACAAGGACAAATGGAATGTGATATGAGGGATGGTAACTTATCAAAAACTAAGGAAATTTGAATAAAAATTATTTTTTCTAATAAATAACATTTATTTTAATAATTGACTTAAATGAATCAGGCTCCAAGTGTGAAGACACTTAAAGAATAGTTTAATTAACTTTTGCCTCATTCTTAAAGAGTTCCCTCGATGGGAACAAAGTAAGAATTTTATATCAGAAGGAAAGAAAAACACTTATGAACACGTATAATGACTCCTCAACCAGAAAAGCAGGAAAGGATAATAAATAGCAAAAATCAGATAAAAATACTTCTATTATAATAGACACCATATTGCAAGTGCATTTGATATTAGCAATGAATAACATTTATTTCCTTGACATTTGTCTTCCAAAGAGTTCACAGTGTTTCAGTGTCAGTTGAAACAGGGGAAGAATCTCAGGGAAGAATCCTTCACATAATAATAGGATCATTGGGCGTAATGTCTCTCAGTTCTTTCCAAATCCATAAAGATGAATTTCGTGATGAGAGAGTGAGCTGTGAAGAAAGAGATGAGAAACCCTCATCCCTCTATTACTTGTGTCAGTATATTTTAACTATAGTACTACAGATAGTAAATTATCCTTATTATCAGGCAATACATCTCAGATTGGAATCCTAGCAATCATATGGGCAGAGAAAAAACGCTTTGACTCACTCTTCATCTTATAAAGACAAAGGAGAGCTTGTCTATGTACAAAGTCAGTTGTCAAGATAGCCTTAGGGAATAAGATTCTGCAGCATCAAATCCTGCTACATAGCCAGGACGCCCGCGCTCCAGGTCTTCCTGATCCCAAATCCCTGGTCCTGTCCCCTAATACAGGCTGCCACGCTGAGGTCATTTGAAATTGCTCTCTTCTCTTAGTAGCTCCAGGGAATGGGGAAGGAGCTAGATAGGATGGAACGGGTAGCGCGGAGGCTGTGAAAATGAAGACCATTCCAATTTAAGTTCAGCATTAGCACACGTCCAGCTAGGGCCCTGCACTGACCACTCAGGGCCCAGAGGTCAGGTTTTACAGCAAACCCCAGACTGAGGTCTCCTTTATCTGTAGACATCTCCGTGTCCATCTTAGAGAAAGGGGATGCCCTGTGTCCGCAGACCACCCACGCCATCCCCTCATTCCACACCTCCAGAGCATCACCCTACACCATTATCCCCTATGGCATCCCCCCAACACAATCCCCCTCACACCCACACAGCCCCACACAATCTCCACCCACACTAAACCCCAACACCGTCCCCCCTACACCATCCCACACACTCCACCACAATCATACTCCTGAACTCACACCATCAACCCCCACAACATCGTCCCCAAGCATGGACCCGGTGCAGCTCCCCCTGTGGGACATGCTTAGCCTCCCCGGCATTCTCTAGATACCCTGCTCCCAACTGAAGCACGGTGTCCCATGCTTAGGGTACCCAGGGGTTCCAGGGAGGAGGGGAAGCAGGGAGCCCCTGACAGGGTGGGTGCAGATCAGTGGTGCAGAGGACCCACTGTGCCCTGCCTCTGCCCACTGTCCCTCCTGAAGGGTGACACACCCTGCACAGGACACCCGCCCCTAACTCAGAGGGACCAGGGCTGGCCTGGCCCCAGGCTCTGTGGGGGCCGGGGTGATTTGTGCCTCCCCAAGGCACAACACAAACACTAATGGGATCCAGCCCCCCATGGACCTGGCCAGCCCTGGATACTGGCCCCAGGCTGAGCAAGACCTCTCACAGTTGGATGTGACCTCCTGGGCCCTGGGCATGCCCCACAGATCCAGGTCGTTGAACTAGGGCAGCCCTGGGGATCCCGGGACACCCCAGGGTGGGGAGAGCAGGGGTAGGTCGGTGGGTCCCACCCGCTCCCACACCAGGAGGCAGGCTCCTCCAGGTGTTGGGGCCCCAGGGGCCCCGAGGCCAGGGTCCAGCTGCTGTGCGGGGACCCATCACAGGAGCCCATGACCTGCAGGTCCAGGTCAGCACTGCTGTCCTCAGAACCGTCTATCAGGCTGAAACCTCAGGACATATGTCCCACCCAGGTCCACACATGATCCCAGGTGGGGGACTCCAGCACCCGGCCCCAACCCCGTGTGATTCTTACCCTCCCCTAAAGGACAGAAAGGTCTCCCTCCCCAGGGGAAAGTGCGCAACCTTTGCTGTAGAAAGTCAATAAATTGTTGTGGTGCGAAAATGCACAGCCAGCCTGTTTCTGTGTCTCCCAAATCACTGTGCATGGGGCGTGGAGAGACCCCCAGAGACGAGGAGAGGGCACCACCCAGGCCCCAACCAGCGCCTGCATGGGCGCCGCCAGGCACAGACAGCTGACGTCCCCATGTGCCTTCCAGGGGCAGCCAGACGCCAGGGTCAGGACCCCACAGACTTTACTGGGACTCAGCCTGTGCCACGAGGGCCAGCAGGTGCTGGGACAGAGGGACAGCCAGGGAGCCTTAGGTCACCAGGGTCTGTGCAAAGTGACATGGGAGGTCTGTGCTCCCTCTGTCCAGGGGGCCGGGGCTCGCCGGGTTCCGGGGCCCTTCCTCCCATCCCCGCATCCCCGTGCCTGTGTGCCTGGGGTACAGAGGGCCAGCGGGGCAGTCAGTGGGGCCCTGGAAAAGATGTCAGGACAGCAGGTACTTTTGTTGTGCCCTAGATTGTGAATCCGGCAAACCACCAAGGAGCCGACACCGATGCAAACACAGGAGGTTTCTTTACAAGCTCGAGGTTGGGTCCAAGTGCAACCCGACACAGCGGAGCAGGGATTTGGACCCTGAGACTAACAGGCTTAGTAGCTTTATAGGGGCCAGTGGATACGCAGAAAGTTGCACAGTCATGTGGGTCCACACACAGGTGGCCGATTGAATTACACCTTACCCTATCGTATTCACTTGAGTTGGCCTATTACTTTGATCAGAATCTGCACACGGTGTTGGGGGGCACAGAGTAGGGTTACATTGTTATGAGTCACTTCCCGATTAGGGTGTGCCCAGTGCCTTGAGTAGGGCAGGGCAGCGCCTTAAGCAGGTCATGTGTGTGTCATAACAGCGGTGACGGGTATAGCACAAAATGGAAGCAATCCTGCTCTGCTTGTCCAGGGGTTGGGGATTTTTGTTAAATTTCCTGGGTCCCACACTTGCATCTCATGCACCTGGGCCAACCCCACCAGGTGGACTCAGCGTGCACACCTTGTGGTGCTGGATCTCTCACACCAGCATGTGTAGGGCACCCTCCTCGCCCTAGTGAGTAGGGGCTGGGTGAGCATTGGGCTCAGCCTGAAGGCCAGGCAGCACAGGGGACTGAGGAAACCCAGCCCCGTACCCACACCGACTCCTACACAAAGGCAGCCCCATGTCTCCTTGCCATGGACAACCGGCTCCTCAGGAGCTCCAAGCAGGGCGGCCCCGAGGTCTGGCTCCCTGCTGGAGAGGCATCCAGGAGAAGAGAAGCAGCTGGAGCTTGGCGGGACTGACTGCCGAACATGGGAATGTGGCCAGGCTGGACCTTCCAGCTCAGCTGACCCTCCAGCGGAAAGTCACTGCATGAGCGAGCCCCAGTTCGGCCAGGAGAGCCCAGCTAGCCACCCAGGGCAAGCACCAGAAATGATGTTGTTCCAACCATTGCGGCATTTGGGTGACCCAGCCAGAGGATCAGATAGCTGCACGTGATAGCTGCATGTGATAGACACACACACACCCCAAAACCAACAAAAGTCGGAATCCCCCCAGTGTTGTCAAACAGCAGCCAGATGGTTACATATACGACGCTGTGGTCCCCAATCGGATACATGGAAGACGCTATAAACCATGAATGCAGAGGTCCTGGAGGCACTGGGATGTGCCTGCTGGGTTCCAGCAAGGAGCGCAGAGGGGCAGGAAGCATCCTACGGAGGTGGGGGCACTCCTAGGAAAGGACATCAGGTCCCTGTGAAGGCTATGGATGGTGAAATCTGTCCTCCTCTCTTTCAGCTTCTGGTTTTCCACCTAAATGCCTTTTTCCTCAATCATAATGGCAAAAATTTATTTTATATTTTTAATTTTCTTTTTATTGGTGTCCAATTTGTATGAGTTCTTTCTTCAGCAAGTGTGTCCTTCAGGATAGAAGGAGAGATAAAGAGTTTCCCAGACAGGCAAAATAAAAAGGAGTTCAAGACCCCTAAACCATTCCAGTTAGGAGTTTTATTTTATTTTTTTAATTTTTTATTGGTGTTCAATTTACCAACATACAGAATAACACCCAGTGCTCATCCCGTCAAGTATCCCCATCAGTGCCCGCCACAAACTCAGGCCCACCCCCCGACCTCCTACCCTTCAACCATCCCCAGTTCATCTCCCAGAGTTAGGAGTCTTTATGTTCTGTCTCCCTTGCTGATATTTCCCGCATATTTCTTCTCCCTTCCCTTATATTCCCTTTCGCTATTATTTATATTCCCCAAATGAATGAGAACATACACTGTTTGTCCTTCTCCAATTGACTTACTTCACTCAGCATAATACCCCCCAGTTCCATCCATGTTGAAGCAAATGGTGGGTATTTGTCGTTTCTAATGGCTGAGTAATATTCCATTGTGTACATAAACCACATCTTCTTTATCCATTCATCTTTCGATGGACACCTAGGCTCCTTCCACAGTTTGGCTATTGTGGACATTGCTGCTAGAAACATTGGGGTGCAGGTGTCCCGACGTTTCATTGCATCTGAGTTTCTGGGGTAAATCCCCAACAGTTCAATTGCTGGGTCATAGGGCAGGTCTATTTTTAACTCTTTGAGGAACCTCCACACAGTTTTCCAGAGTGGCTGCACCAGTTCACATTCCCACCAACAGTGTAAGAGGGTTCCCTTTTCTCCGCATCCTCTCCAACATTTGTGGTTTCCTGCCTTGTTAATTTTCCCCATTCTCACTGGTGTGAGGTGGTATCTCATTGTGGTTTTGATTTGTATTTCTCTGATGGCCAGTGATGCAGAGCATTTTCTCATGTGCATGTTGGCCATGTCTATGTCTTCCTCTGTGAGATTTTTCTTCATGTCTTTTGCCCATTTCATGATTGGATTGTTTGTTTCTTTGGTGTTGAGTTTAAGAAGCTCTTTATAGATCTTGGAAACTAGTCCTTTATCTGATACGTCATTTGCAAATATCTTCTCCCATTCTGTAGGTTGTCTTTTAGTTTTGTTGACTGTATCCTTTGCTGTGCAAAAGCTTCTTATCTTGATGAAGTCCCAATAGTTCATTTTTGCTTTTGTTTCTTTTGCCTTCGTGGATGTATCTTGCAAGAAGTTACTGTGGCCAAGTTCAAAAAGGATGTTGCCTGTGTTCTCCTCTAGGATTTTGATGGAATCTTGTCTCACATTGAGATCTTTCATCCATTTTGAGTTTATCTTTGTGTATGGTGAAAGAGAGTGGTCTAGTTTCATTCTTCTGCATGTGGATGTCCAATTTTCCCAGCACCATTTATTGAAGAGTTTGTCTTTCTTCCAATGGATAGTGTTTCCTCCTTTATCAAATATTAGTTGACCATAAACTTGAGGGTCCACTTCTGGATTTTCTATTCTGTTCCATTGATCTATGTGTCTGTATTTGTGCCAGTACCACACTGTCTTGATGACCACAGCTTTGTAGTACAACCTGAAATCTGGCATTGTGATGCCCCCAGATATGGTTTTCTTTTTTAAAATTCCCCTGGCTATTCTGGGTCTTTTTTGATTCCACACAAATCTTAAAATAATTTGTTCTAACTCTCTGAAGAAAGTCCATGGTATTTTGATAGGGATTGCATTAAACGTGTAAATTGCCCTGGGTAACATTGACATTTTCACAATATTAATTCTGCCAATCCATGAGCATGGAATATTTTTCCATCTCTTTGTGTCGTCCTCCATTTCTTTCAGAAGTGTTCTATAGTTTTTAGGGTATAGATCCTTTACCTCTTTGGTTAGGTTTATTCCTAGGTATCTTATGCTTTTGGGTGCAATTGTAAATGGGATTGGTTCCTTCATTTCTCTTTCTTCAGTCTCATTGTTAGTGTATAGAAATGCCATTGATTTCTGGGCGTTGATTTTGTATCCTGCCACGCTACCAAATTGCTGTATGAGTTCTAACAATCTTGGGGTGGAGGCTTTTGGGTTTTCTATGTAGAGTATCATGTCATCAGCGAAGAGGGAGAGTTTGACTTCTTCTTTGCCAATTTGAATGCCTTTAATGTCTTTTTGAAGTCTCATTGCTGAGGCTAGGACTTCCAGTAGTACGTTGAATAGCAGTGGTGAGAGTGGACATCCCTGTCTTGTTCCTGATCTTAGGGGAAATGCTCCCAGTGCTTCCCCATTGAGAATGATATTTGCTGTTGGCTTTTCTTA
Organism: Urocyon cinereoargenteus; assembly: GCA_032313775.1. Lineage (NCBI taxonomy): Eukaryota > Metazoa > Chordata > Mammalia > Carnivora > Canidae > Urocyon > Urocyon cinereoargenteus. The sequence continues at coordinate 2,102,491 of JAVLSZ010000045.1, forward strand.
GATAGCTTTTAAGATGTCGAGGAAAGTTCCCTCTTCCCTACACTCTGAAGAGATTTGATCAGGAATGGATGCTGTATTTTGTCAAATGCTTTCTCCGCATCCAGTGAGAGGATCATATGGTTCTTGGTTTTTCTCTTGCTGATATGATGAATCACATGGATTGTTTTACGAGTGTTGAACCAGCCTTGTGTCCCGGGGATAAATCCTACTTGGGCATGGTGAATAATTTTCTTAATGTGTTGTTGGATCCTGTTGGCTAGTATCTTGTTGAGAATTTTTGCATCCATGTTCATCAGGGATATTGGTCTGTAATTCTCCTTTTTGGTGGGGTCTTTGTCTGGTTTTGGAATTAAGGTGATGCTGGCCTCATAGAACGAATTTGGAAGTACTCCATCTCCTTCTATCTTTCCAAACAGCTTTAGTAGAATAGGTATGATTTCTTCTTTAAACGTTTGATAGAATTCCCCTGGGAAGCCATCTGGTCCTGGACTCTTATGGTTTGGGAGGTTTTTGATGACCGCTTCAATTTCCTCCCTGGTTATTGGTCTGTTCAGGTTTTCTATTTCTTCCTGTTCCAGTTTTGGTAGTTTGTGGCCTTCCAGGAATGCGTCCATTTCTTCTAGATTGCCTAATTTATTGGCATATAGCTGTTCATAATATGTTTTTAAAATCGTTTGTATTTCCTTGGTGTTGGTAGTGATCTCTCCTTTCTCATTCATGATTTTATTAATTTGAGTCTTCTCTCTCTTCTTTTTAATAAGGTTGGCTAATGGTTTATCTATCTTATTAATTCTTTCAAAGAACCAACTCCTGGTTCTGTTGATCTGTTCCACAGTTCTTCTGGTCTCGATTTCATTCAGTTCTGCCCGAATTTTAATTAACTCTCTTCTTCTGCTGGGGGTAGGGTCCATCTTTTGTTTTCCCTGTAGCTCCTTTTTGTGTGAGGTTAGCTTTTGTATTTGAGTTCTTTCCATTTTTTGAATGGCTGCTTGTATTGCGATGTATTTCCCCCTTAGGACTGCTTTTGCTGCATCCCAAAGATTTTGAACAGTTGTATCTTCATTCTCATTAGTTTCCATGAATCTTTTTAATTCTTCCTTAATTTCCTGGTTGACCCTTTCGTCTTTTAGTAGGATGGTCCTTAACCTCCATGTGTTTGAAGTCCTTCCAAACTTCTTGTTGTGATTTAGTTCTAATTTCAAGGCATTATGGTCTGAGAATATGCAGGGACGATCCCAATGTTTTGGTATCAGTTCAGACCCGATTTGTGACCCAGTATTTGGTCTATTCTGGAGAAAGTTCCATGTGCACTTGAGAAGAATGTGTATTCAGTTGAGTTTGGATGTAAAGTTCTGTAGATGTCTGTGAAGTCCATCTGGTCCAGTGTATCATTTAAAGCTCTTGTTTCTTTGGAGATGTTGTGCTTAGCAGATCTATCTAGTATGGAAAGAGCTAGATTAAAGTCCCCAAGTATAATTGAAATAATTTCCAAGTATTTATTTACTTTGGTTATTAATTGGTTTAAATATTTGGCAGCTCCCAAATTCGGGCCATATATATTGAGGATTGTTAAGTCCTCTTGTTGGATAGATCCTTTAACTATGATATAGTGTCCCTCTTCATCTCTCACTACAGTCTTCGGTTTAAATTTTAGTTTATCTGATATAAGGATGGCTACCCCTGCTTTCTTTTGAGGACCATTCGAATGGTAAATGGTTTTCCAGCCTTTTATTTTCAGGCTGTAGGTGTCCTTCTGTCTAAAATGAGTCTCCTGTACACAGCAAATAGATGGGTCCTGCTTCTTTATCCAGTCTGAAACCCTGCGCCTTTTGATGGGGTCATTAAGCCCGTTCATGTTCAGAGTTACTATTGAAAGATATGAGTTTAGTGTCATCATGATGTCTATTTAGTCCTTGTTTTTGTGGATTGTTCCACTGAACTACTTTTTAAAGGGGTGTTTTAAGAGTCCCCCTTAAAATTTCTTGCAGAGCTGGTTTGGAGGTCACATATTCTTTCAGTTCCTGCCTGTCTGGGAAGCTCTTTATCTCTCCTTCCATTTTAAATGAGAGCCTTGCTGGATAAAGTATTCTTGGTTGCATGTTCTTCTCATGTAGGACCCTGAATATATCCTGCCAGCCCTTTCTGGCCTGCCAGGTCTCTGTGGAGAGGTCTGCTGTTACCCTAATACTCCTCCCCATAAAAGTCAGGGATTTCTTGTCTCTTGCTGCTTTAAGGATCTTCTCTTAATCTTTGGAATTTGCAAGCTTAACTATTAGATGTCGAGGTGTTGAACGGGTTTTATTGATTTTAGGGGGGGATCTCTCTCTTTCCTGGATCTGAATGCCTGTTTCCCTTCCCAGATTAGGAAAGTTTTCAGCTAGGATTTGTTCAAATACATATTCTGGCCCTCTGTCCCTTTAGGCGCCCTCGGGAACCCCAATTAAACGTAGGTTTTTCTTCCTCAGGCTGTCGTTTATTTCCCTTAATCTGTCTTCATGGTCTCTTAATTGCCTGTCTCTTTTTTCCTCAGTTTCCCTCTTTGCCATCAACTTGTCTTCTATGTCACTCACTTGTTCTTCCACTTCGTTAACCCTCGTCGTTAGGACTTCTAGTTTGGATTGCATCTCATTTAATTGATTTTTAATTTCTGCCTGATTGGATCTAAATTCTGCAGTCATGAAGCCTCTTGAGTCCTTTATGCTTTTTTCTAGAGACACCAGTAGCTGTATAATAGTGCTTCTGAATTGGCTTTCTGACATTGAATTGTAATCCAGATTTTGTAACTTTGTGGGAGAGAGGACTGTTTCTGATTCTTTCTTTGGAGGTGAGGTTTTCCTTCTAGTCATTTTGCTCAGTGCAGAGTGGCCAAAAGCAAGTTGTATTAGGAAAAGGAAAAAAGAGAGAGGGAGAAGGAAAGAAAAGAGAAAAAGAAGAGGAAACAAGAAAAAAGGAAGAAAGAATGAAAAAAGAGAAGAGAAGGAAAAAGAAAGGTGAAAAAAAGGGGGTGAGGGAAGCAATCAGAAATCAAAAGGAAAAAGAAAAAACAAAAACAAAAACAAAAAAGAACTCAAAAGACAAAAAACAAAAAAACCAAAAATACAAACACACGGGGGAGTATCTTCTGATTCTGTCTTCTTGAAGTCCCTTGACTTCCCCTGGAACTTGTCGGTCCAGCTGGTCTTCTGGGGGAGGGGCCTGTTGTGCTGATTTTCAAGTGTTAGCACTTGGGGGAGCTCCTCTGCCCCTGCCTGGTTCAGGGGTCAGTGGGGGTTGTTTACCCCGTGAGGCCCCAGGAGGAACAACCTCAGTGGTGGTGGCAGGTCTGGAGCCCTGGATTCAGCCCCCGCAGTATCTCCGGAGCTCTTGGTCTGCAGGGCCTGGAGGCTCCAGGGCGGGGACGCTGATCTGCTCAGCTCCGGGCAGGAGCGTCCTCGCTGTTCTGGGCCCTCCCGGCCTCTGCCTGTCCTGGGGGAGGCAGATCCTGGGCTGTGTCCCGGCGCCCTGTGCTCCGGACCCTGCGCTGTTGGATTCGCGTTCCCAGCCGCGGAGCTGTACCCGGAGCCGCGCAGCCCCTCCCCGCGGAGCCTCTTCTTCTGCGGGAGCTGCCGCCACGGAGCTGTTCCCGGAGCCCCGCAGCCCCCTCCGCGGAGCCAGAGCCGCTGCCTGAGCCCCTCCTATCTGCTCCGGGTCCTGCTGTGCATGCTGCAGCCCTTAGGGAGCTCGGTGCACTCTCCTGTGCATGCCGCAGTTGTCTGTTAGTGTCCCCAGGAGCCCGAGGGCATCCCCGCCCTCCTGGGTCCTGCTCTAACTCCCTGCAGGCCCCTCTCCACAAGGGAAGGTTGGTGCAGCTCCTGCTCCTCTGGGATGGGGCTCTCCTGTCCTGGAGACACTCGCACCGGCCTCAGCCCAGCTCCTCATGGGGCCCCTCCCCCTTGGAGGCCTTTTGTGTCTTTATTTCTTTTTCCCCGTCTTCCTACCTTGATAGAAGCGTGAACTCTTCTCACTGTAGCATTCCAACTGGTCTCTCTTTAAACCTCAGGGCGAATTTGTAGATTTTCAGGATGATTTGAAGGTTATCTAGGTAATTTGGTGCAGACAGGTGATTTGGGGACCTACTCTTCCGCCATCTTGCCCCTCCTCCCCCAGTTAGGAGTTTTAAGAGGGACTCTTCTCATGGGGGAAAAAAAGACCAAAAGCAACAAAGACTAGAAAGGACCCAAGAACGTCACCAGAAACACAAACCCTACTGGTAACACAAGGGCACTAAGTTCATATCTTTCAATAATCACTCTGAATGCTGATAGACTGAATGCTTCAATCAAAAATCTAGGGTATCAGAGTGGCTTAAAAAACAGGATACTGGATGCCTGGGTGCCTCAGGGGTTGAGTATCTGCTTTGGTTCAGGTCATGATCCCGTGGTCCTGGGGGATCAAGTCCCACATCAGGCTCCCCGCATGGAGCCTCATTTTCCTTCTGCCTATACCTCTGCCTCTCTGTGTCTCTCGTGAAAACATAAACAAAATATTTAAAAAAGAAGAGAGATAAAAAGATGAGAAAGGATCCAAATAAAATCACAAATGAGAAAAGAGAAATAATAACCAGCACTAGAGAAATACAAATGATTATAAGAGAACATTATGAAAAATTATATGCCAGCAACCTAGAACCTGGAATAAATAGATCAAATCATGGACATATATAGCATTGCAAGAATGAAAAAGGAAGAAATAAGAAACTTGAACAGACAGATAAGCAGCAAAGAAATTGAATCAGCAATCAAGAATCTCCCAACAGGAGATGCTTAGATCAATAGAACAGAATGGAAAGCCGACACCAGATACAAACCTGTAACTCTATGATCCATTAATCGACAACAAGGCAGGAAGCAATATCCAATGGCACCAAGACAGTCTCTTCAACAAACACTAACCCTGACCCCAGGATAAGAACAAATGGTGTTGGGAAAACCAGGCAGCCACATGCAGAAGAATGAAACTGGACCACTTTCTTACACCATATATATAAAAAATAAATTCAAAATGGATGAAAGACCTAAATGTGAGACCTGAAACCATAAAAAGAAGAAAAGATGGGCAGCAACGTCTTTGACATTGGCCATTGGATCTTCTTTCTAGTTATGCCTCTGCGGCGAGGGAACAAAAGCAAAAACACTATTGGGCCTTCATCAAATTGAAAACGTCCACAAAGTGAAGGAAACAACCAACGCTAAAAGGCAACATACAAAATGAGAGGAGATATTTGTAAACAACACATCCAATAAAGAGTTAGTATTCAAAATATATAAAGCAAACATAAACCTCAGCATCCTAAACACAAATTATCCAACCGCAGACTGGCAGAAGACATGAATGGATTTTGTCTCTGACAAGACATCCAGATGGCCCACAGACACACAGAAAGACACTCAGTGTCACCCATCATCAGGGAAATGCAAACCAAAACCACAATGAGATGTCACCTGACAGCCATCAGAATGACTAAAATTAACAACACAAGAAACAACAGGTGTTTGGCAGGCTATTGAGAAGGGGGAGCCCCCTTACACGCCTGGTGGGCATGCGATCAGGTGCAGCCACGGTGGAAAACAGTGTGGAGGGTCCTTGAAAAGTTAAAAAAGGGGATCCTAGAGTGGCGCAGCACTTTGTCCCCTGCCTTTGGCCCAGGGCACGCTCCTGGAGACTCGGGATCGAATCTCACGTCGGGCTCCCGGTGCATGGAGTCTGCTTCTCCCTCTGCCTGTGTCTCTGCCTCTCCCTCCCTCTCTCTCTCTCTCTCTCTCTCTCTGTGACTATCATAAAAAATTATAAAAAAAGAAGTTGAAAATAGAGCTACCCTTAGATTCCAAAATTGCACAGCTAGGTATTTACCCCAAGGATACAAAAGTAGTTTAGTAGACTCGAAGAGAGACACGCCACCCAGTGTTTGTAGCAGTGTTATCAACAACAGCCAAACTGTGGATACAGCCCAGATGTCCTTCGACGGATGAATGGGCAGAGACTATGTGGTAAATATACACACTGCGACATCACTCGATCATCAGAAGGGATGAAATAAAGCCATTTACAATGACATGGGAGAAGTGGAAAGGACCTATCCTAAATGAAATCAGAGAAAGATAGATACCAAATACCATACAATTGCATTCAAATGTGAATTTTAAGAAACCAAACAAACTGGCAAAGGCGCGGAAGGGGGATGAGAGATGCAAACCAAGAAACAGAAGTACGGTTGTGGTGATGTGGCACCAAATCCTCCTGAAGTGTATCCAGGGGTTCTTAGGAGGCCGGGGCTCCTGTCACTGTGAATGCGGCACCCAGCTTCCAGAATCCTCAACTTATGTCCTGAGGGGCTTGGGAGCTCCTGCCAGAGTGGACACTGCATCACATCTTCCTGAAGCCTCCCCGTGGGTCTCTGGTTAATGTGATGGATCCTGCTGACTGATGGACAGAGGGTCATGGGTAGGACATAGGCAACATAGATGAACAATAGTAACAGCTTTAAGCATCTGGTTCTCAAATAAATAAGTCATAGAAATTTAGAAAGTACAGCCTAGGGAATAGAGTCAGTACTGTTGTGACAACTTTGTACAGAGACAGACGGTGATGCCACTTCTCGTGGGGAGAGCTGAGTAAGGCACAGAATTGTCAAGTCACTAGTTGTAGCCCTAAAACGACTGTCACCTTGTGTGTCGACTGTACATCAATAAATATCAAGGAATAGGGGTTTCTGGTAGGACTCCCAGTGGGTCTGTGAAAGGCATTTACACAGTGGTTACACACACGAAGGCAGAGGGGATAAAGATGCTCACATGTCTTCATGTTAATTTTGAGAAGATTTACTTGAGAGAGGGTGCAGTGGGGAGGAGCGGAGGGAGAGGGGGAACCTGGAGCGGACTCCTCACACACCGGAGCCCAAGCCCCACACAAGGCTCCACAGCACAGCCTCGAAATCCTGACCTGAACCAAACTAAAGAGTCAACGTGGAACTGACTGAACCACCCAGGAGCCCCTCAATGTTCTTAAGAGCAACCCAATGTTCTGAAATCTGGGGGTCGGGGGGACATCTTTCACCCCCAGTCTGCCTAGAAGGGCAGAAGGCCTGCAGGGCCCGGGGATGAGAACTGTGATGTGGGAGGGTGCCTGCATCCCCGTCCCACCCAGCGTGTGGAGAGGACCCTCCCCCAGAGCCCTCAGGCTTCAGGGTGAAGGGCTAAGTGCTGATTGGACACTGCCTGCCCACAGTCATGATGCGGGACCCCACTGTGGGTGGAACTGTGCCGTCCCCGGGTTCCACTGCTGCCTGGCGCTCACCGTGCATCAGCAGACCTTCGGAAGCACTTGTGCTCCGGATCTGGCTCACAGGACCCGACTCCCCCGCTCTCTCCAGTAGCTCAGTACTCCCACTCTCCTCATTACCCCAATTCTCCCACTCTCCCCAGCACCCCAGAACTCCCACTCTCCCCAGTTCCACAACTCTCCCAGTACCCCGGTACATAAAGAGGAGGCGCTCATACAGCGACAGGTCACAGGTGAGTGGCCACTGATGCCGGCTCCCCGCGGGCCACTCGGTGGCCTGTGGGGATTGGTGGGGATGCTGGCCCCCCGGGCTGGGTTTCAAAACACGCCGACCTGAATGCGATGACTGTGAGCACCTGCTGCATCCCTTCCACAGTCCCACAGGGTGAGGGCGGCCCCCTTAAGGCCTGTCCAGGGAAGGAGGCTGCAGTTGGAGTTCGGCAGCTCTCCCAGGACCCCCGCTCCCCTGTAAGCCCTGTGCTGTGCAGGGAGACCCAATACATGACCTTTCTAGCCCATCCTATGTGCATGGACCCCAACAGGGATGACACCCCCCCGCTCCACCCTGTGGTCAGAGAAAGACGGTCAGTGCCTGCTGGGTCCCCCTGGCCAGTGAGCAGGCTTGCTCTTCACTCACTGGAACGCGGAGTCCCTCGTGCTCCCCCCATATCCTCCTCAGGCGATTCACGCATCGTTGCCCTCAGGGTGGGAAGTTGGGTCGCACTATTGCTGGCATCAAGTTTGAATTTTGATGAAATCCAGTCCGTTGCTTTCTCCCCTTTTTCGTTGTGCTTGTGGAATCTAAGAGAAACCTTCGATCTCCCCTGGGCTGGGACACGTCACCCCGAGCATCAGCTCGGCAGTTCCCCGGAGCCTTCTGGGTCCCCCGCCCGTGTGCTCCTGATACCGGGGTGGGAGCACTCTGTCATCCCAGCCTGACAGCGTGTCCTGGGACAGTGGCTGGGAAGGTGGACTGTAGGGGTGTGATTGACAGACAGGCAGTGAGTGTCTGTGTGTGATGGCCCAGCCAAGCCTGTGCCCCTCAGGGCTATGGGGTTGTCCCCACTCTGGTCAGATGGCGGGAGACCTGTCCTCAGGGAGCACCCTGACGCATGTGTATTTGGAAGGCTCTCATGCACCGTCATTCTTGGATGTGTTTGGATTCCAGCACCATGCAGGGGGATGCGGAGACCCAGCTGGCCTTGCAAAGGGCCAATATCATGGCCCAGTATCATCAGGTGAGGCCCAGAAGGGACCATAGACAATACACACCCAAGAGAGGGGGGACCATACCTGCAAGAGCAGGGGAGGCCCAGGAGAGGATCAGAGCCAAGGATGAGCCAGGTCAGCCCAGACAAGGACCATAGTCACCAGGAACAAGTGAGACCCTGGGGATGGTCCCGGTATCAGTAGCAACTAAGGGTCCATCCTGGATCCAATCATTGGTAGCTGAGAAGCCCAGTCACCAGGTATGGTGAGTCCCAGGTGGGGACCACAGTCACCAAGTCCAGATGAAGTCCACAGCTACCATGTCCAGGCGAGGCCCAGGTGGAGACCAGAGTCACCAGGTCCAGGTGAGGTCAAGGTGGAGGCCACAGTCGCCAGGTCCACATGAGGCCAAGAAGGGGACCAGATTCAGTAGGCCCAGGTGAGGCCCAGTTGGGGACTGTAGTCACCAGGTCTGGCTGAGGCCCAGATGGGAACCACAGTCACCAGGTCCAAGTGAGGCCCAGGTGGGAACCGCCTTGATAGAAATGCGAACTCTAGCTGTCCTCTCTTTAAATCTCAGGCCAAATTCATAGGTTTTCAGGATGATTTGAAAGTTAGCTAGGTCATTTGGTGGGGACAGGTGACTTGGGGACCCTACTCTTCGGCCATCTTGCCCCTCTGACAGGAATATTTTTAGCAGTGAACAGTAAAGTCCGTTTATTAAAAGTTGTTATTGATTTGTGCAAACAAACTTCTGTCGGCTTAAAGCAACTGTGAATCACACATATCCACACTGCCTAGAAAATTTTGTTAACCTGAGTTTCTAGATCATTTTCATTACGTGAGTGATTTCTTTCCAAAACTAATTCCCATAGGAAGTAGGGCAATGTGACAAGAGAAACAGCCAAGCAACATGAGAAAAAAGAAACCAACAAAAAAACACTAAGCATTTTTCTTGGGATCAGAGAAATCCTGGTCGCATAAGGTTTTTTCACCCTGCCCTGAGAGAAACCAATTCCCTGACTCAGATGCTTCAGGAGAGAACTGGGTTTCTGATCAAGTAAATCCTGACTGTCTCTGGCACTTGGTTCCCACAGCTGTGAATGTGGCCTCAGACCAGCTCGGTGGTTTCCAGGCTGCACTTGGACGAGTTGGAAGGGCTCTGACAATGCACCTTAGGGGCAGCCTGGGATCCATACCCTACAGCTTTTAATTGATAGGTACACCAACTCACATTAAACTTTGTTAGAAAGAAGTTGAATTGTGTGTTTTAAGAAGACTTGAAAAAGGGCAGCCTGGGTGGCTCAGCCGTTTAGCACTGCCTTCTTCCCAGGGCATGATGCTGGAGACCCAGGATGGAGTCCCACTTTGGGCTCCCTGCATAGAGCCTGCCTCTCCCTCTGCCTGTGTCTCTTCCTCTCTCCCTCTCTCTCTGTTTCTCTACTCTCTCTCTCAAATGAATAAATAAATAAATAATAAATGCATAAATAAATAATATAAAAAGTATATTGCAGCTATATTGGTAGCTATATTAATAAAATGTGTTGTTTTTACATTTTATGGTGATTGGACCTAGCAACCCTTTACATCAACAGCCATCACTTCTAGTCCTCACAACAGTGTTGTGGGACAAGTTATTTCCTTTTTACAGATGAAATTGATGACTTCAAGTACATGGGGTTCCTTCCCTTTCTTTTTTTTTGTTCAGAATATACAAACTATAAGTGAGTAAATTACAAGAAACCCACTTCCATGATCAACACCTTTACTTTCCTCAAATGATTTTAATATTTTTCTCAATTCTTAACTCCTTATCTATCTGACTACTCCTTTTCAAATAACTTAAGATACTAAATAAATCTTAAAAAAAAAAGGGTAGCCCTGGTGATGCAGCGGTTTAGTGCCACCTGTAGCCCAGGGTGTGGTCCTGGAGACCGGGATTGAGTTCCACATCGGGCTTCTTGCATGGAGCTTGTTTCTCCCTCTGCCTGTGTCTCTTCCTCTCTTGCTCTCTCTGAATGAATAAATAAATAAATCTTTAAAAAAATAACTTAGGATACATTTTCCCAGGACTTGTTCAGAGAACCATTCCCTGGATTAAAGTCTCTCCCTAAATATGAATCAGTGACTTAAAACAGACCCAGGATACACAGATTCTCTTATTTATTCAACACCCATTCATTCCAAAAAGACGTCCGTTCGGCCTTCTATATGGCAGGCACAGAGACAGGCTCTGTCCCCACCAGGTTTCGATCTATGTCCCCAGAGTACTACCTGCTGTCTTTTGAACTTCCTACAGGAGCCTGAATGCTGATTTCTGAAAGCAAAACAAGCAAGTCCACAGTTCTCCTTCATACTTCCCCAGAAGATCCTTGGGTTCTCTGCACAGAGTTGAACTGTTGTGATACTTACTGAGTCATTGATTGTGTAGGTCAGTCACAGAGCAGTACTGCCATCCAAAACAAAAAGGAGGAAAAAGGAGTTTGGAAGTAATTGGGTCTCACAAATCGTGGGGAGGGAATACGGAAACTGTGTTAATGTTTCTTAGTGCACCTTTTCTCAGAGCCACATCTCTCCAGATGTGGAGACATAGACAAAGCCCCATATGTCCCGAAACCAAAGTGCAGGTCGTGAGGAGGATGGGGGTCCTGTCAGTGTTGACATGGCCCCACATTTTCCTCAAGCCTCACCATAAGACCTGAAGAGGCTGGGGTCTCCTGTCAGTGTGGATGCGGTCCCCACATATTTCGTAGGCCTCACCATGGACCCAGAAAAGGCTGGGGTCTTCTGTCCGCATGGACACATCCCCATAATTCCTGAAGTCTACACCAGGGGTCCTGAGGAGGTCAGCGTCCTGTTGTGTGGACGTGGCCGCGCGTCCTTCCGAAGCGAAACTGCGGGTTCTGAGGAGGCCGGGGTTCCTGTCACTGTGGATGTGGCCCCCAGCTTCCAGAAGCCTGAACTTTGGTCCTGAGGGGCCCTGGAGCTCATGCCAGAGTGGACGCGGCGCCACATCTTCCTGAAGCCTCCCCGCAGGTCCTGACGTGGCTCAAGGGCTCCTGTCAGCATGGATGTGGGCCCACATCTTCCTGAAGCCTCCACGCAGGTCCTGAGGTGGCTGGGGCTCATCAGGATGGATGTGGCCCCACGTCCTCCTCAGGCCTCCCCAGCACAGGCGGGCTCCTGTTAGTGCAGGCTAATGATGCCTACTGAGCAAGTGTGACCCCTGGGCGGGTTCTGGACTCAGGTGCCCTGTGCGGAAGGCTCAGGTACTGCAGGAGGCTGTGCAGGGGGGCAGGGTGCCCGCACCGGGGCCCCTCCTGCCTCCTTCCAGGCTCCAGCTAAGGCCTGTGAGCTTCGGAAATGTCTCACTGAAATGGAGCCCAATACCCTGCTTCCCCAGAAATACTTAAGGACAATGAATTGGAGCCCACCTGACACAATATGAAATTTGGGCCAGACTTTTATCACACCCTGCAAAACTCACTCAACCCTCTTCCACCATGGGTGGGACCGCGGGCTGGTGCAGCCGCCCTGGAAACAGTGTGGAGGCTCCTCAGGAAGTTCCCAATAGAGCCGCCCTGTGACCGGCAGGTGCATGGCCTTGGGCACACTCCAAAGATACAGATGCAGTGAGACTCGGGGACAGCTTCACCCCAATGTCCACAGCAGCTGTGTCCACAGTAGCCACACTGTAGGAGTAGCGTCGGTGCCCCCGGGCAGATGATGGATAAAGAGGATGGGAGATAGATGATGGTAATAGATTATAGAGAGAATGATGATAGGAATGGTACTCAGCTATCAAAGAGAAGGAAATCTTGCCATTTGCAGTGACCTGGATAGAACTAAAGGGATAATGTTAAGTGAAATAAGTCAGTCAGGAAACAAAATTACTGTATGGTTTCATTCATAGGTGAAATTAAAGAAGCAAAGCAGATGGGCATCTGTGAATGGAAGGAAAAACAAGATGAAAACAGAGATGGAGGGAACAGATACTCAATCACAGGAAACAAACTGAGGGTCGCTAGAGGTGAGGGGAGTGGAGGGACAGGGTAACTGGTAGAGGGGCATGAAGGAGGGCAGTGATGTCATGAGCCCTGGTGTTATCTCCAACTGGTGAATCCCTGAATTCTACCTCTGAAAGTATAATACACTATACTGCTAATTAATTGGGTTTAAATTAAATTAAGCTTAAAAAATCAGTTGACTGTATCAGAGTGCATTTTCTTCCAGGCTCTCTCTTCTGCTCCTTCAGCTTATGCCAGAACCACACCCCTGTGGGTTTGGTTGTTTAAGTAGGCTCCATGACTCGTCCACAGCCCAGCACAGTGCTAGAACTCATGACCCCGAGATCAAGACCAGGGGTGAGGTCAGGAGTCGGATGCTTAACCAACAGAGACAGCTGGGGGCCCGAGAACCACACTGCTTTCTCCTGTGTCTCTGTGACATCGTTTGAAATAGGAGAGTGCAGTGTCTTGCTCTGTCCCGCTTCTCCTATACTGATTTGCTGTCCAGGGTCATTTGTGGGGGCAGACAAATGTTACGAGTGCTTTTTGTATTTCTAAAATTGGCCACAATGATTTTGATAGCAATGACATTGGAACTGAGGGTGGCTTCTGGAACTGTGGACATTTTAACAAGATGAAGGCTCCGACCCCACGAGCCCAGGATGTCCTCCTCTTGTAATTTTCAGTGTACAAGTCTTGCACTCTCTTGGTTCAGTCTAATTATTTTGTTCTTTTGGATGCTCCTGATAAGGGAGTCATGTCCTTAATATCCTTTCTGAGTGCTTATTGTCGGGACACAGCAGGGCTACTGATCTCTGTTTATTTGGTGTCCCACAACTTTACTGAATTCACTCATTAGTTCTAACAGTTTTTGGTGGAGTCTCTCGGGTTTCCTGTTTCTAATGCCATATCTTCAGCAAATAGGGACAGTTTGACGTCCCCCTTACAGGTGTGGAACCTTATCTGTTTCCTGTCTGTTGACTACGGTAGGACTTGCAGTGCTGAGAGGGGACCTCCTTGGCTTCTTCCTGCTCTTAGGGAAGACGATTTCAAGGTTTCACCCTTGAGGATGATGTCAGCTGCAGGCCTTCGTACACGGCCTTTATTCTGTTGATGTACGTTTCCTCAAAATCCACTATGCCAAAAAAAAATTTTTTTAGAAAACGCGCTATGCTTTTTATGTTATATTTTGTCAAATGATTTTCTGCAACACTTGAGAGGATCGTATGCCTTTGAAATTTCTCTTGCTTTTTTTTAAGATTTTATTTATTTACCCATGAGAGACAGAGAGCGAGAGAGCGAGAGCAAGAGAGAGAGAGATGCAGAGACACAGTCAGAGACATAGAGGGAGAAGCAGGCTCCATGTAGGGAACCCGACATGGGACTCAACCCTCGGAATCCAGGTTCACGCCCTGGGCCAAAGGCAGGCGCTAAACCGCTGAGCCCCCTGGGCTGCCCCATGTCCTTTCTCTTGTTAATGTGATGGATCATGGTGACGGATAGTCAGAGGGGACACCGGTGGGAGTTGGGCAATATAGATGAAGCACATTAAAAGCTGTAATCATCTGGTTCTCAAATAAATAATTCACAGATATTTAGAAAGTACAGCCTAGACAATAAAGTCAGTACTATTGTGACAACTTTGTATGGGGACAGATGCTGATGACACTTCTTGTGGGGAGGTCTGAGTATGCACAGAATTGTCAAATCACTAGGTCGTAGCCCTGAAACTGCTGTAACATTGTGTGTTGACTGTAGTTCAGTAATATCAAAGAAAAGGGGTTTCTGATGGGAGTCATGGTGGGTCCATGAAAGGCATTAAAATGGTCATTACACATATGAAGGCACCTCTGAAGAGGGGATAAAGATGCTCACATGTCTTGATGTGCATTTTCAGAAGATTTACTTGAGAGAGGGTGCAGTGGGGAGGGGTGGAGGGAGAGGGGGAATCTGGAGCAGACTCCTCACATACCAGTCACCAGGTCTGGGTGAGGACCACGTGAGGACCACAGTCAGCAAGTACAGGTGAGCCCCATGTGGGACCCAGAGCCACCAGGACCAGATGAGGCTCAGGTGGGGACCAAAAGGACCAGGTTCAGGTTGAGGCCCAGGTGGAGCCCAGAGGCACCAGGTCCAGGTGAGGCCCAGGTGGCAACCAGAATCACCAGGTCCAGGTGAATCCCAGAGGGGACCAGATTCACCAACTCCAGGTAAGGCCCAGGTGGGGACCAAAGTCACAAGGTCTGGATGAGGCCCAGGTGGGGACACAGTCTGCAGGTCCAGTTGAGGCAAAACTGAGGACCAGAGCCAACAGGTCCAGTTGAGGCACAAGAGGGGACCAGAGTCACCAGGTACAGATGAGGCCCAGATGAGGATCAGAGTTACCAGGTCCTGGTGAGGCATAGAAGGAGACCACAGGACCCATGTCCTGGTGAGCTCCATGTGGGAACCAGAGTCACCAGGTCCATTTGAAGCCCAGGTGGGGACCAGATTCACCAAGACCAAGTGAAGCCCAGGTTGTGACCAGAGTCACCAGGTCTGGTTAAGGAACAGGTAAGGACCAGATTCACCAGGTCTGGGGGAGGCCCCAGGGGGGACCAGAGTCGCCAGGTCCAGGTGAGACCCAGGTGGCAACCACACTCAGCAGGTCCAGGTGAGGCCAAGCTGAGGACCAGTGTTACCAGGGCCAGGTGAGGTAGGTGGGGACCAGTCACCATGTCCACGTGAGGCCAGAAAGATACCACAGTTACCAGCTCCAGGTGAGGTCCATGTGCAAACCAGAGTCACCCAGTCCAGGTGAGGCCCACGTGGGGACCAGAGTCACCAGGTCAAGGAGCAGCCCAGAAGGGGACCAGAATCCCCTGGTCCAGGTGAAGCCCAGGTGTGGAACAGATTAACCAGGTCCGAAAGACACCCAGGTGAGTAACAGAGCAACCAAGTCAAGGTATGGCCCAGATGGTGCTCAGAGTCACCAGGTTCAGGTGAGGCCAAGAAGGGGACCACAGTCACCATGTCCAGGTGAACCTGATGTGGGATCTAGAGCCACAATATCCAGGTGAGTCCCATGTGGGGACCACAGAAACCAGATCCAGATGAAGCCCAGGATGGGACCAGAGTCACCAGGTCCAGGTGAGCCCAGGTGGGAAACAGATTCACCAGGTCCGGGTGAGGCCCAGGTGGGGAACACAGTCACCAGATCCAGGTGAGGCACAAGTGGGGAACACAGTCACCAGGTCCAGGTAAGGCCAAGCAGAGGACCAGAGTCACCAGTTCCAGGTGAGCCCCAGGTGGGGACTGGAGTCACCAGGTACAGATGAGCCTAGAAGGAAATGAGAGACACAAGGTCCAGGTGAGGTCCATGTGGGAACCAGAGCCACCAGGTGCAGGTGAGGCCAGGTGAGGACCAAAGTTAACAAATCCAGGTGTGTCCCAGGTGGGGATCAGAGAAACCCTGTCCTGATGATGCCTAGATAGGTACCAGAGACACCAGGTCCAGGTGAGGGCCAGGTGGGGACCAGTTACCAGATCCAGGTGAGGCCAAGCTGAGGGCCAGAGTCACCAGGTCCCAGTAATACTTAGGTGAGGCCCAGGTGGGGATCAGAGTCATCAGGTCCAGGTGAGGCCCAGGTGGGGACCACTATCACCAGGTCCAGGTAGGGACCAGAGTCACCGGGTCCGGGTGAGGCCCCATTGGGGACAAGAATCACCAGGTCCAGGTGAGGTGCAGGTGGCAACCACTCTCACCAGGTCCAGGTGAGGCCCTGGTGGGGACCAGAGTCACCAGGTACATGAGACGCTAGAAACACTACAGTCACCAGGTCCACATGAGGTCCATGTGGGAATGAGAGTCACCAGGGACAGGTGAGGCCCAGTTGGGCCCAGATTGACCAGGTCCAGGTGGGACCCAGGTGGGAGCCACTGTCACCATGTCCAGGTGTGTCCCAGGTGAAGACCAGAGTTAACAGGTCCAGGTGGGTCCCTGTTAGGGAACAGTGTATCCATGATCTGATGCTACCCAGGTGGGTACCAGAGACACCAGGTCCAGGTGAGACCCAGGTGGGGACCAGAGATGTGAGGTCCAGGTGAGGTCCCGGTGGGAAGCACAGTCACCAGTTCCAGGTGAGGCCCAGGTGGGGCCAGAGTCACCAGGTACAGAAGAGGCCAAAGTGAGGACCAGAGTTACCAGGTCCAGGTGAGTCCCAGTGGGGAATAGAGTAACCATGTCCTGATGATGCCCAGGTAGGGACCAGAGTCACCAGGTCCAGATGAGGCCAGGTTGGGAGCATATTCACTAGGTCCAGGTGAGGCTCAGTTGAGGACCAGAGTCACCAGGTCAGGGTGAGGCCCAGAGGGGTTCGAGAGTCATCATGTCCAGGTGAGGCTCAGGTGTGGAAGAGAGTAACCAGGGTCCAATGATGCCCAGGTGAGGACCAGAGTCACCAGTTCCAGGTGAGGCCACGAAGGAGTCCACAGCAATCGGGTCCTCATGTGGCCCAGGTGGGGATCAAAGTCACCAGGACTGGTTGAGGCCCAGATGGGGACCAGATTCACCAGGTCCAGGTGAGGCCCAGGTGGTGACCAGAGTCACCAGGTCTGGGTGAGGACCAGGTAAGGACCGCATTTACCAGGTCCCAGTGAGGCCCACATGTGGACCTGAGTCACGAGGTATGGGTGAGGCCCAGGTGGCAACCACACTCACCAGGTCCAGGTGATGCCAATCTGCAGGCCAGAGTCACCAGA
Organism: Urocyon cinereoargenteus; assembly: GCA_032313775.1. NCBI lineage: Eukaryota > Metazoa > Chordata > Mammalia > Carnivora > Canidae > Urocyon > Urocyon cinereoargenteus. Next base: position 2,119,764 of record JAVLSZ010000045.1, read on the forward strand.
TCCAGGTGAGGCCCTTGTGGGGACCGGAGTCCCAGGTAAATATGAGGTTAGAAGGACACCACAGTCACCCGGTCCAGGTGTGGTTCATGTGCACATGAGAGTCACCAGGACCAGGTGAGACCCAGGTGGGGACCACAGTCACCAGGTCCAGATTGAGGCCCAGGTGGGGCCCAGTCATCAGGGCCAGGTGAGGCAAAGTGTAGATCAAAGTTATCAGGTCCAGGTGAGTCCCAGGTGGGGAACAGAGTAACCATGTCCCAATGATGCCCAGGTGGGACTAGAGTAACAATGTCCAGACAAGGCCCAAGTGAGGAGTTGATTCACCAGGTCCAGTTGAGGCCCAATTGAGTCCCAGTCTCCCCAGCTCCAGGCGAGGCCCAGAGGGAGACCAGAGTCTCCTGGTCCAGGTGACATCCTCGTGGGACCAGAGTCACCACGTCAGGGTGAGGCCCAGTGTGGGACTAGAGTCAGTAGGTCCAGGTGAGGCCTCGATGTGGAACTGAGTAACCAGGTCCCATGTTGCCCATGTGAGGACCAGATTTACCAGGTCCAGGTGAGGTCCATGTGGGAACCAGTCATCTGGTCCAGGTGAGGCCCAAGTGGGACCACAGTCACCAGGTGAAGGTGAGGTCCAGAGGGAGACCAGAGTCACCAGGTCCAGGTGAGGCCCAGATGTAGAAGAGAGTAACCAGGTTCCAATGATGCCCAGGCAAGGACCAGAGTCACCAGGTCCAGGTGAGGCCCAAATATGGATCAGGGTCACGAGTTCCAGGTGAGGCCAAGAAGGAGACCACAGGAACCAGGTCCAGGAGAGCCCCATATGGGAACCAGTGCCTCAGATCCAGGTGAGGCTCAGGTGGGGACCATGGTCACGAGGTCCAGGTGAGGCCCAGGTGGCGACAAGATTCACCAAGCCCAGGTGAGACCCAGATGATGCCCAGAGTCACCAGGTCCAGGTGAGGACCAGGTAAGGACCAGATTCACCAGGTCCAAGTGAAGCCCAGGTGGGGACCAGAGTCACCAGGTAAGGGTGAGGCCCATAGGGGGACCAGAGTCCCGGGCCAGGTGACACCCAGGGGGGGACCAGAGTAACCAGTTAAGGGTGAGGCCCAGAGTGGGACCAGAGGTCCCCGGTCAAAGTGAGGCCCAGGTGTGCAAAAGAGTATCCAGGTCCCAATGATGCCTCAGTGAGGACCAGAGTCACTAGGGCCATGTGAGGCCCAGATGGGGATCAGAATCACCAGGTCCTGGTGAGGCATAGAAGGAGACCACAGTCACCAGTATCAGGTGAGCCCCATGTGGGAACCAGAGCCACTATATCCAGCTGAGACCCAGGTCCATGTGAGGCCCACGTGAGGACCAGATTCATCAGGTTGAGTTGAGGCATAGCTGGGGACGAGATTCACCAGGTCTGAGTTAGGTCAAAGTGGGGATGAGAGTCACCAGGTCCAGGTGAGACCAAGCTGAGGACCAGAGTCACCAGATCCAGGTGAGGTCCATGTTGGAAAGAGAGTCACCAGGTCCAGGAGAGGTCCAGGTGGGGACCAGAGTCACCAGATCCAGGTGAGACCCAGTTGGAGACCAGAGTCACCAGGTCCAGATGAGGCCCAGGTGAGGACCAGAGTAACCAGGTACATGTGAGGCCCAGGTGGGGACCAGAGGCAACAGGTCCATGTGAGGCCAGCTGGGGACCACGGTCACCAAGTCTACGTGAGACCCAGGTGTGGAACACAGTAATCAGGTCCAGGTGAGTCCCAGGTGGTGACAACAGTCACCACATCCAGGTGAGGCCCAGGTGGGGACCAGAATCTCCAGGTTCAGGGGAGGTCCTTGAAAGAACCAGAGTCAACAGTTCGAGGTGAGGCACATGTGGCAACCAGAGTCAGCAGATCCAAATCAGGCCAAAGTGGGGTTCACAGTCACCAGGTCAGTGTGAGACCCAGAGGGGGACCAGAGTCACCTGGTTCAGGTGAGGCCGAGTTGTGGAACACAGTAACCAGGTCCCAATTATGCCCAGTTGAGGACCAGAGTCAACAGGGCCAGGTGAGGCCCAGATGGGGATCAGAGTCACCAGGTCCAGGTGAAACCAAGCTGAGGACCAGAGTCACTAAATGCAGGTGAGGCCCGGGGTGGAGGGGGGACTGGAATCACCAGGTACATGTGAGGCTAGAAGAACAGCAGAGACACCAGGTCCAGGTGAGACCCAGGTGAGGACCAAAGTTAAATGTTCCAGAGTCTCACTGGGGAAACAGAGTAACCATATCCCGATGATGCCCAGGTGGGTACAAGAGTCACCAGGTGCAGGTGAGGCACACATGAGGACCAGAGTCACCAGGTCCATGTCATACCCAGGAGGGGGCCAGATTCACCAGGTCCAGGTGAGGCCCAGGTGGAACAGAGTACCTGGTCTGCTGAGGCCCAGGGGGGAATAAATGTCATAAGACCAGTTGAGGCCCAGTTGGGAACACAGTCACCCGGTCCAACTGAGGCCAAGCTAAGTACCAGAGGCACCAGGTCCAGCTGAGGCCCAGTTGGGGACTGGAGTGACCAAGTATAGGTTACATTAGAAGGACACCACAGTCATAAGAACACAGTTGGTTGAAAGCTGGCTTCTAAGGATGCTTCCTTGTGAGATCAGGGCAGGTCCCTCCCGCATCCTGACTGCCTGTAGACGAAGCTGCTAACATCCTTATGTTAGGCGCTGGGAGAGGTGGTGTGAAAAGCATGTGGAAGCGTCAGGCCTGTTCTCAGGTGTATCTGAGTAGAAAACAACGATTTCCAACGAACTTCCTCAATTAGAGTGTAGCTAGGTTTTAACTCCCATGTATGAGTGTTTAGCAGACATCTGCCTCCCAGGCATACACACATCTGAGAGTTGAGCTTATGGCCGGCCTCCCACATCCTGCCTGCAGGTACACTTCATTCCTAACAGGCCTAGGCTTGATGCGTGACTGAAGTGCTGTGAGAGGGAAGTGATAAGTCCCGGCCGACAAGACTAGTGCCTCCAAGCTCAATTCAGCGATTTCCTAGTAACTCCGGCCTTAGACTGGTAATACATACTAAGTTCCATACGTGAGAAGCTAGCTGCACCCCTTGTCCATCGGTAACCTACTTCTGAGAGTTCAGCTCACTGCCAGGCCCTCACAGTTCCACACTGCCTGCACATGGAGTTACGAACATCCTCACTACTCATGTGTGTCAGAAGCTCATGGGATGCAAGGGGCAACATGCAGGCGTCAAAGGTTGTGTCTCCAGGTGCAGTAGAGCGGTTTTCATGGAACGTCCATACTTACAATGCTGCTATCTTCTCACGGCCATAAGAATGCAGCTAGTTGAAAGCTGGCTTCGAGGTATGCTTCCTTTTGAGAGCTGAGCTAAGGGCAGGACCCTCCCGCATCCTGCCTGCCTGTAACATAGCTGCTAACATCCTTAGGTTAGGTGATGGGAGAGTTGCTGAGAAAAGCATGTGGAAGCATAGGCCTGTACTCAGGTGTATCTGAGTTAAATACAGCAATTTCCAACGTCCGTGTTGAGTTAGATTGTAGCTCGGTACTAGCTCCCCTCAATAAGTGTCCAGCAGACATCGGTGGGCAAAGCATACACACTTCTGAGAGTTGAGCTTATGGCCTGTACCTCCCTCATCCTGACTGCCTGTATGGGTCCGCTTCCACAGCTTTTTGCTCTATGGGGGACAGTTGCGGAATGAGAACCTAGTGTCTGCCTTGTCACTTTTCGTGCCAAGTGGAAAGCTTCCTCCAAAGCATGCACATGCCTTTGGATTGAGCTTCTGGCTTTTACCTCCCACATGCTGAACGCCTGTATGCTTCGCTTCCAAAGGATTTTGCTCGATCCGGGATGCATGTTTTCTGAGAGGCAAGTGTCTCTTAGCTCAATCCAGCGACTTCTGAGGAATTCCAGCCTCAGAAGGCAGCTACATACTAACATCCAAACCTGAGTACCTAGTTGAAAGCTGTCTGTCTGGGGAACTTCCTTCTGTGAGATGAACTGATACGTGGTCCTTCCCAGTTCCACACTGCCTCCAGATGGAGTTGTGAACATCCTCACTACACATGTTGGTCAGAAGCTCATGGGATGCAAGGGGCAACCTGCAAGCATCAATGGTTGTGTCTCCAGGTGCAGTAGCACGGTATTCATGGAACGTCCAGACTTACAATGCTGCTAGCTTCTCACAGCCAAAAGAAAGCTGGCTTAGAGGCATGCTTTGTTTTGAGAGCTGAGCTCAGGGCAGGAAGCTCCCACATCCTTCCTGCCCGTAGACGAAGCTGCTAACATCCTTATGTTAGGCGCTGGGAGAGGTGGTGAGAAAAGCATGTGGAAGCGTCGGGCCTGTTCTCAGGTGTATCTGAGTTGAAAACAGTGATTTCCAATGACCTTCCTCAATTAGAGTGTAGCTAGGTTCTAACTCCCTTGTATCAGTGGGTAGCAGACATCTGTCTTCAAGGCATACACACTTCTGAGAGTTGAGCTGATGGCCAGCCCCCCACATCCTGCCTGCTGGTACATTTCGGTCCTAACAGGCCTAGGTTCGATGCATGACTGAAGTGTTGTGAGGGGGAAGTGGAAACTCCCGGCCGACAACACTAGTGCCTCCAGGCTAAATCCAGCGACTTGCTAGGAACTTCGGTCTTAGAATGTTGCTACATACTAAGTTCCATATGGGAGAAGCTAGCTGCACCCCTTGTCCATCGGTAACTTACTTCTGAGAGTTGAGCTCACTCCCAGTCCCTCACAGTTCCACACTGCCTGCAGATTGAGTTTTGAACATGTTCACCAGAGAGCTTTGTCAGAAGCTTGTGAGACACAAGTGGAATAATGCAGGCCTGGATGGTGTCTGCAGGTGCAGTAGAGTGGTATTCTTGGAACTTCCTGAGTTGGAACACTGTTACGTACTCACAGTCACAAGAACACAGCTAGTAGAAAGCCGGCTTCGAGGCATGCTTTCTTTTGAGAGCTGAGTTCAGGCCAGGACACTCCCGCATCCTGACTGCCTGTACACATAGATCCTAACATCCTTATGTTAGGTGCTGGGAGAGGTGGTGAGAAAAGCATGTGGAAGCGTCAAGCCTGTACCCAGGTGTACCTGAGTTGAATACAGCGATTTCCAATGGCCTTCTTCAATTAGAGTGTAGCTGTGTTGGAACTCCCATATATGAGTGGGTAGCAGACATCTGCCTCCCATGCATACACACTTCTGAGAGTTGAGCTTACGGCCTGCCTCCCACATCCTGCCTGAAGGTACAATTCCCTCCGAACAGGCCAAGGCTCAATGCTTGGCTGAACTGTTGTGAGAGATAAGTGGAAAGTCCAGCCCCACAAGACAAGTACCTCCAAGCTCAATCCAGCGATTTCCTAGGCACTCCGGTCTTAGAATGGTGCTACATACTAAGTTCCATATGTGAGAAGCGAACTGAACCCCGTGTCCTTAGGTAACATACTTCTGAGAGCTGAGCTGACTCCCGGTCCCACACAGTTCCACACTGCCTGCAGATGGAGTTACGAACATCCTCACTACTCATGTGTGTCAGAAGCTCATGGGATGCAAGGGGCAACCTGCAGGCATTAATGGTTGTGTCTCCAGGGCAGTAGAGCGGTATTCATGGAACGTCCAGACTTACAATTCTGCTATCTTCTCACGGCCATAAGAATGCAGCTAGTAGAAAGCTGGCTTCGAGATATGCTTCCTTTTGAGAGCTGAGCTAAGGGCAGGACCCTCCCGCATCCTGCCTGCCTGTAGATGTAGCTGCTAACATCCTTAGGTTAGGTGATGGGAGAGTTGCTGAGAAAAGCATGTGGAAGCGTAGGCCTGTACTCAGGTGTATCTGAGTTGAATACAGCAATTTCCAACGTCCGTGTTGAGTTAGATTGTAGCTCAGTACTAGCTCCCCTCAATAAGTGTCCAGCAGACATCGGGGGCAAAGCATACACACTTCTGAGAGTTGAGCTTATGGCCTGTACCTCCCTCATCCTGACTCCCTGTACGTGTCCGCATCCACAGCTTTTCGTTCTATGCGGGACAGTTGCAGAATGAGAACCTAGTGTCTGCCTTGTCACTTTCGTGCCAAGTGGAAAGCTTCCTCCAAAGCATGCACATGCCTTTGGATTGAGCTTCTGGCTTTTACCTCCCACATGCTGAATGCCTGTATGCTTCGCTTCCAAAGGATTTCGCTGCATCCAGGATGCAAGTTTTCTGAGAGGCAAGATTGAGGAAGTTCGCTGGAAATCGCTGTTTTCAACTCAGATACACCTGAGAACAGGCCCGAAACTTCCACATGCTTTTCTCACCACCTCTCCCAGCGCCTAACATAAGGATGTTAGCAGCTTTGTCTATGGGCAGGAAGGATGTGGGAGCTTCCTGCCCTAAGCTCAGCTCTCAAAACGAAGCATGCCTCTAAGCCAGGTTTCTACTAGCTGCGTTCTTATGGCCGTGAGAAGCTAGCAAAATTGTAAGTCAGGACATTCCTTGAATACCGCTCTACTGTACCTGGAGACACAACCATTGAAGCCTGCAAGTTGCACCTTGCGTCCCATGAGCTTCTGACCAACATGTGTAGTGAGGATGTTCATAACTCCATCTGGAGGCAGTGTGGAACTGGGAAGGACCACGTGTCAGCTCATCTCACAGAAGGAAGTTCCCCAGACAGACAGCTTTCAACTAGGTACTCAGGTTTGGATGTTAGTATGTAGCTGCCTTCTGAGGCAGGAATTCCTCAGAAGTCGCTGGATTGAGCTAAGAGAATTGAAAATAATCTAATCAAATTGAATTGAAAGGAATAGTATCGAATTAAAAATAATCAAATCGATTCAAATCAAATCAAAAAGATGCAAAAATAACCGAATCTACTCTAATCGAATTGAAAATAATTGAATCAAAAATAATCGAATTGTATCGAATGGAATCGAATGGAATCGAAAATAATCGAATCGACTTGAAAAAAATAGAAAATAATCGAATTGTCTCGAATCGAATCGAAAATAATCAAATCGAATCGAAAAAAATCGAATTGAATCGAATGGAATGGAATTGAAAAGAATCAAATCGAATAGAAAATAATCGAACTGAAATGAAAATAATCGATTCGAATCACAAAGAATCGAATTGAATCGAAAAGAATCGAATCAAATTGAATAAAAAATAAACGAAAATAATCGAAACGAAATGAAAATAATCAATTCGAATTGAAAAGAATCGATTCAAAATGAAAAGAATCAAAAATAATCAAACCAAATCGAAAATAATTGAACCAAAACAAAAAAATTGAAACCAATCGAAAAGGATCGAATCGAATCGAAAACAGTTGAATCGAAAATAATCAAATCGAATCGAAAATAATCAAACCGAAACGAAAATAATACATTCAAATCCAAACGAATCGAATCGAATCAAAACAATGGAAAGTAATCGAATAGAATCGAAAAGAATCGAATCAAATCGAATTGAAAATATTCGAAAAGAATCGAATCGAAATGAAAAGAATCGAAAATAATCAAATCGAATCGAAAGTAATTGAACCGAAACGAAAATAATTGAAACCAATCGAAAAGAATCAAAATGAATCAAAAACAGTCTAATAGAAAATAATCAAAATGAATCGAAAATAGTCGAACCGAAACGAAAATAATTGATTCGAATCAAAAAGAATCGAAACGAATCAAAAAGAATCAAATCGAATTGAATCGAATTGAATCAAAAAGAATCGAAAATAATCGAACCGAATCGAATCGAAAAGAATCGAATATAATCGAAAAGAATCGAATTGAATCAAATCAAACAAATCGAAAAGAATCGAAAATAATCAAATCGAAAAGAATTGAATCGAATCTAAAATGATTGAATGGAATAGATTCGAATCGAAAAGAATTGAAAATATTCAAATCAAATCAAAACCAAAGGAATCGAATCGAATTGAAAATAATCAAATCGATTCGAATCACATTGAAAAGAATAAAAAATAATCGAATGGACACAAATCGAATTGAAAATATTCGAATCGAATTGAAAATAATTGAATTGTATCGATTGGAATTGAATTGAATCAAAAAGAATTGAAAAGAATAGAATCGATTCAAAAACATCAAATGGAATCAAAAGGAATCGAATTGAATCGAAAATAATCGAATTGAATCTAATAGAAACGAAAAGAATCGAAAATAATCGAATCGATTCCAAAATGACCGAATCGAAACCAAAAGAATTGAATCGAATCGAAAGTAATCAAATCAAATCAAATAAAACAAATCAAAAAGAATCGAAAATAATGGAGTCGAAAAGAATCAAATCGAATCGAAAATGATTGAGTGGAATAGATTCGAATAGAAAAGAATCAAAAATATTCGAATCAAATCAAAACCAAAGGAATCAAATCGAATTGAAAATAATCATATCGATTGAAATCACATCGAAAAGAATCAATAATCGAATGGACTCGAATCTATTGAAAATAATTGAATCGAATGGAATCAAAAATAATTGAATTGTATTGAATTGAATCGAATCGATTCAAAAATAATCGAATCGAATCGAATCGAGTTGAAAAGAATCGAAAATAAATGAAAAGAATAGAATCGAATCAAAAATAATCGAATCGAATCGAAAATAATCGAATCGAAAATAATCAAATTGAAAATAATTGAATCGAATCGAAAATGATTGAATGGAATAGATTCGAATCGAAAAGAATCGAAAATATTCGAATCAAATCAAAACCAAAGGAATCGAATCGAATTGAAAATAATCCAATCGATTCGAATCACATCGAAAAGAATAAAAAATAATCGAATGGACTCGAATCGATTGAAAATAATCGAATAGAATGGAATAAAAAATAATTGACTTGTATTGAATGGAATCGAATCGAATCGAAAAAAATCGAATCGAATCGAATAGAGTTGAAAAGAATCGAAAATAAACGAAAAGAATAGAATCGAATCGAAAATAATCGAATCGAATCGAAAAGAATCGAATTGAAAATAATCGAATCGAAAATAATTGAATCGAATCGAAAAGAATCGAATCAAAAATAACCGAATTGAAAGAATCGAATCGAATCGAAGAGAATTGAATTGTATAGAAAATACTCGAATCCAATCGAAAAGAATCCAAAATATTTGAAACGAAAGGAATCGAATCGAAAATAATCTAATCGAATCAATTAGAAAATGATCGAATTGAATTGAATCAAATCGAAAAGAATCGAAAATAATCGAATCGATTCAAAAACAATCGATTCGAATGGAAAAGAATCGAATCGAATCGAAAATGATCGAATTGAATCGAATAGAAAAGAATCAAAAATAATCGAATCGATTTGAAAATAGTCGAATCGAATCGAAAATAATTGAATTGAATCGAAAATCATTGAATTGAATCTAATTGAAACGAAAAGAATTGAAAATAATCAAATCATTTCGAAAATGATCGAATCGAATCGAAAAGAAACGAATCGAATCGAAAATGATCGAATCGAATCGAAAAGACTCAAAAAGAATTGAAAATGATCGAATTGAATCGAATCAAATCGAAAAGAATCGAAAATAATCTTATCAAATTGAATTGAAAGGAATCGATCGAATTGAAAACAATCGAATCAAAAATAATCGAATTGTATCGAATGGAATCGAATTGAATCGAAAAGAATCAAAAATAATTGATTCGAATCGAATCGAAAGGAATCGAATTGATCGAAAAGAATGAAATGAAATCAAATCAAATCAAAAAGAATCGAAAATAATCAAATCGACTTGAAAAAATCTAAAATAGTCGAATCGACTCGAATCGAATCGAAAATAATCAAATCGAATCGAAAAAAATCCAATTGAATCGAATGGAAAGGAATTGAAAAGAATCAAAACGAATCGAAAATAATCGAAACGAAATGAAAATAATCGATTCGAATCGGAGAAAATCGAATCGAATCAAAAAGAATCAAATCGAATTGAATCGAAAATAATGGAAACGAAATGAAAATAATCAATTCAAATCGAGAAGAATCGATTCGAAATGAAAAGAATCGGTAATAATCAAACCGAATCAAAAATAATTGAGCCGAAACGAAAAAATTGAAACCAATCGAAAAGAATTGAATCGAATCGAAAATAATCAAACTGAAATGAAAATAATCGATTCAAAGCAAAATGAATCGACGAATCAAAAAGAATCGAAAGTAATCAAAACCAATCGAAAAGAATCGAAAAGAATTGATAATTATCGAAACGAAACGAAAATAATCGAAATTAATCTATTCGAAAGAAAAGAATTGTATCGAAAAGAACCGAATTGAATCAAAAAGAAGCGTATCAAATCGAAAGTAATCGAATCAAATCGAAAAGAATCGAATCAAATCAAATTGAAAATAATCAAAAAGAATCGAATCGAATCGAAAAGAATTGAATCAAATCGTATTGAAAATAATTGAAAAGAATCGAATCGAAACGAAAAGAATCGAAAATAATCGAAAAGAATCAAATCGAATCAAAAACAGTCGAATCGAAAATAATCAAATCGAAAGAAAATAATCGAATCGAAACAAAAATAATCGATTCGAATCAAAAAGAATCGAATCGAATCAAAAAGAATCGAATCGAATCGAATCGAAAAGAATCGAAAATAATCGAACCGAATTGAATCGAAAAGAATTGAATCGAATTGAAAAGAATTGAATTGAATCAAATCAAACAAATCGAAAAGAATCGAAAATAATCAAATCGAAAAGAATCGAATCGAATCGAAAATGATTGAATGGAATAGATTCGAATCGAAAAGAATCGAAAATATTCGAATCAAATCAACCAAAGGAATCGAATCGAATTGAAAATAATCAAATCGATTCGAATAAAATCGAAAAGAATCAAAAATAATCGAAGGGACTCGAATCAAATTGAAAGTAATTGAATCGAATTGAAAACAATTGAACTGTATCGAATGGAATTGAATCAAATCGAAAAGAATCGAAAAGAATAGAATTGAATCGAAAATAATCGAATCAAATCGAAAAGAATCGAATCGAAAATAATCGAATAGAAAATAATTGAATCGAATCGAAAAGAATCGAGTCAAATTGAAAACAATCGAATCGACTCAAAAATAATCGAATCGAAAGAATAGCATCGAACCAAAGAGTATTGAATCGTATAGAAAATACTCGAATCGAATCGAAAAGAATTCAAAATATTCGAAATGAATGGAATCGAATCAAAAATAATCTAATCGAATCGAAAATGATTGAAATGAATTGAATCGAATCGAAAAGAATCGAAAAAAATCGAATCGATTCGAAAATAATCTAATCGAATCGAAAATGATCAAATTGAATCGAATCGAATCGAAAAGAATCAAAAATAATCGAATCGATTTGAAAATAATCTAATCAAATCAAAAAGAATCGAATTGAATCAAAAATAATTGAATTGAATCGAATCGAATCGAAAAGAATCGAATCGAATTGAAAAGAATCGAATCGAATTGAAAATAATCGAATAGAAAGAATCGAATTGAATCGAAGAGAATTGAATCGTATAGAAAATACTCGAATTGAATCGAAAAGAATTCAAAATATTCGAACCGAATGGAATCGAATCGAAAATGATCGAATTGAATTGAATCGAATCGAAAAGAATCGAAAATAATCGAATCGATTCGAAAACAAAGGAATCGAATCGAAAAGAATCGAATCGAAAATGATCGAATTGAATCAAATTGAAAAGAATTGAAAAGAATCGAATCGTTTTAAAAATAATCGATTCGAATCGAAAAGAATCGAATTGAATCGAAAATAATCGAATCAAATCGAAATGAAAAGAATCGAAAACAATCGAATCGATTCGAAAATACTCAAATCGAATCGAAAAGAATCGAATAGAATCGAAAATGATCGAATTGAATGGAATCGAATCGAAAAGAATCGAAAATGATCGAATTGAATCAAATCGAATTGAAAAGAATTGAAAATAATCTAATCAAGTTGAATTGAAAGGAATCGAATCGAATTGAAAATAATCGAATCGAAAATAATCAAATTATATCGAATGGAATCGAATAGAATCAAAAAGAATCAAAAATAATTGATTCGAATCGAATCGAAAGGAATCGAATCGAATCAAAAAGAATCAAATCAAATCAAATAGAAAAGAATGAAAAATAATTGAATCGACTTGAAAAGAATCGAAAATAATTGAATCGACTCAAATCGAATCAAAAATAATCGAATCGAATAAAAAAAAATCGAATTGAATTGATGGAATGGAATTGAAAAGAATCGAATCGAATTGAAAATAATCGAACCGAAATGAAAATAATCAATTCGAATCACAAAGAATCGAATCGAATCGAAAAGAATCGAATCGAATTGAATTGAAAATAATCGAAAATAGTCGAAACGAAATGAAAATAATCAATTCAAATAGAAAAGAATTGATTCAAAATGAAAAGAATCAGTAATAATCAAACCGAATTGAAAATAATTGAACCAAAACGAAAATAATTGAAGCCAATCGAAAAGAATCGAATCGAATCGAAAACAGTCAAATCGAAAATAAACAAATCGAATGGAAAATAATCAAACCGAAATGAAAATAATCGATTCGAATCAAAACGAATCGACGAATCAAAAAGAATCAAAAGTAATTGAAACGAATTGAAAAGAATCGAAAAGAATTGATAATAATAGAAACGAAATGAAAATAATCGAAATTAATCAATTCGAAAGGAAAGAATTGAATCGAAAAGAACTGAAGCGAATCAAATCGAAAATAATCAAATCGAATCGAAAAGAATCGAATCAAATCGCATTGAAAATATTCGAAAAGAATCGAATCGAAACGAAAAGAATCAAAAATAATCAAATCGAATCGAAAATAATTGAACCAAAACGAAAATAATTGAAACCAATCGAAAAGAATCAAATCGAATCAAAAACAGTCGAATTGAAAATAATCAAATCGAATAAAAAAATACAATTATTTTCGATTCCATTCGATTCGATTATTTTCAATTCGATTCGAGTCCATTCGATTATTTTTTATTCTTTTCGATTTGATTTGAATCGATTTGATTATTTTCAATTCAATTCGATTCCTTTGGTTTTGATTTGATTCGAATATTTTCAATTCTTTTCGTTTCGAATCTATTCCATTCAATCATTTTTGATTCGATTCGATTATTTTCTATTCGATTCCATTCATTTAGAATATTTTGGATTCTTTTCGATTCGATTAGAGTATTTTCTATACAATTCAATTCTCTTCGATTCGATTTGATTGTTTCAATTTGATTATTTTTGAGTCGATTTGAGTATTTTCAAATCGATTCGATTCTTTTCGATTCAATTCAATTATTTCGATTCGATTATTTTCGATTCGATTCTTTTCAATTGGATTCGATTCTTTTTGATTCGATTCTATTCTATTCGATTATTTTCGATTCTTTTCGATTCGATTCGATTCGATTATTTTTGATTCGATTCGATTCCATTCGATACAATTCAATTATTTTCGATTCCATTCGATTCGATTATTTTCAATTCGATTCGAGTCCATTCGATTATTTTTTATTCTTTTTGATTTGATTCGAATCGATTTGATTATTTTCTATTCGATTCGATTCCTTTTGTTTTGATTTGATTCGAATATTTTCAATTCTTTTCGATTTGAATCTATTCCCATTCAATCATTTTCGATTCGATTCGATTCTTTTTGATTCGATTCTTTTCGATTCTTTTCGATTTGTTTGATTTGATTCAATTTGATTCTTTTCGATTCGATTCGATTATTTTTGATTTGATTCGGTTAGATTATTTTCGATTCTTTTTGATTCGATTCGATTCGATTCGATTCTTGTCGATTTGATTCGATTCGAATCGATTCGAATTGATTATTTTCGTTTCGTTTTGATTATTTTCAATTCTTCTCGATTCTTTTCGATTCGATTACTTTCGATTCTTTTCGATTCGATTCAATTCTTTTTGATTCGAATCGATTATTTTCGTTTTGGTTCGATTAGTTTCGATCTGATTTGATTATTTTTGACTTGACTGTTTTCAATTCGATTCAATTTTTTTCGATTGGTTTCAATTACTTTTGTTTCGGTTCAATTATTTTTGATTCAATTTGATTATTTTCGATTCTTTTCATTTCGATTCGATTCTTTTCGATTATTTTCAATTGGATTCGATTCGACTCTTTTCGATTCGATTCGATTGTTTTCTAATCGATTCAATTATTTTTTATTCTTTTCTATTCAATTCAATACAATTCAATCATTATCGATTCGATTCGATTCGATTATTTTCGATTCGATTCCATTCGTGTCAAATATTTTGGATTCTTTTCTATTCGATTTGAGTATTTTCTATACGATTCAATTCTCTTCGATTCGATTCGATTCTTTTGATTCGATTATTTTTGAGTCGATTCAATTATTTTCAATTTGATTTGATTCTTTTCGATTGGATTCGATTCAATTCGATTCTTTTCAATTCAATTCAATTCTTCTCGATTCAATTATTTTCAAATCGATTCAATTATTTTCGATTCTTTTTGATTCGATTCAATTCAATCATTTTCGATTCGATTCAATTCTTTTTGATTCAATTTGATTGTTTTCAAATCGATTCGATTATTTTCGATTCGATTTGATTCAATTTGATCATTTTCGATTCGATTCGATTCCATTCGACTCGATTATTTTCTATTCGATTCCATTCATTTCGAATATTTTGGATTCTTTTCGATTCGATTCGAGTATTTTCTATATGATTCAATTATCTTCGATTCGATTTGATTCTTTCGATTCGATTATTTTTGAGTCGATTCAAGTATTTTCAAATCGATTCGATTCTTTTCGATTCGATTCAATTATTTTCGATTCGATTATTTTCGATTCGATTCTTTTCAATTCGATTCTATTATTTTCGATTCGATTCCATTCTTTTGATTATTTTCAATTCTTTTCGATTCGATTCGATTCGATTCGATTACTTTCAATTCCATTCGATTCCATTCTATAAAATTCAATTATTTTCGAATCCATTCGATTTGATTATGTTCAATTCGATTCGAGTCCATTCAATTATTTTTTATTCTTTTCGATTTGATTCGAATCGATTTGATTATTTTCAATTCGATTCGATGCCTTTGGTTTTGATTTGATTCGAATATTTTCAATTCTTTTCGATTCGAATCTATTCCTTTCAATCATTTTTGATTCGATTCGATTTTTTTCGATTCGATTCCATTCGTTTCGAATATTTTGGATTCTTTTCGATTCGATTAGAGTATTTTCTATACAATTCAATTTTCTTCGATTCGATATGATTGTTTCAATTCGATTATTTTTGAGTCGATTCGAGTATTTTCAAATCGATTTGATTCTTTTCGATTCGATTCAATTATTTTCGATTCGATTCTTTTCGATTCGATTCTTTTGATTCAATTCGATTCTTTTTGATTCGATTCTATTCTTTTCGATTATTTTTGATTCTTTTCGATTTGATTTGATTCGATTATTTCCAATTCGATTCCATTTGATACAATTCAATTATTTTCCATTCCATTCGATTTGATTATTTTCAATTCGATTCGATTCCTTTCGTTTTGATTTGATTCGAATATTTTCTATTCTTTTCGATTCGAATCTATTCCATTCAATCATTTTCGATTCGATTCGATTATTTTTGATTCGATTCCATTCGTTTCAAATATTTTGAATTCTTTTCGATTCAATTAGAGTATTTTCTATACAATTCAATTCTCTTTGATTCGATTTGATTTTTTCAATTCGATTATTTTTGAGGCTATTCGAGTATTTTCAAATCGATTCGATTCTTTTCTATTCGATTCAATTATTTTCCATTTGATTATTTTCGATTCAATTCTTTTCGATTCTTTTCGATTTGTTTGATTTGATTCAATTCGATTCTTTTCGATTCGATTCGATTCGGTTCGATTCTTTTCGATTCGATTCAATTCAATTATTTTCGATTCGATTCGATTCTTTTCAATTCGAATCAATTATTTTCGATTATTTTCCTTTCGTTTTGATTATTTTCAATTCTTCTCGATTCTTTTCGATTCGTTTTGATTACTTTCGATTCTTTTTGATTCGATTCAATTCTTTTTGATACGAATCGATTATTTTCATTTTGGTTCGATTATTTTCGATTCGATTTGATTATTTTCGATTCGACTGTTTTCAATTCGATTCAATTCTTTTCGATTGGTTTCAATTATTTTCGTCGGTTCAATTATTTTCGATTCCATTCGATTATTTTTTATTCTTTTCGATTTGATTCAAATCGATTTGATTATTTTCAATTCGATTCGATTCAATTCTTTTCGATTCGATTGTTTTCGAATTGATTCGATTATTTTCTATTCTTTTCTATTCGATTCGATTCATTTTGATCATTTTTGATTCGATTCGATTCTTTTCAATTCAATTCCATTCGTGTCGAATATTTTGGATTCTTTTCGATTTGATTTGAGTATTTTCTATACGATTCAATTCTATTCGATTCGATTCTTTCGATTCGATTTTTTTTGAGTCGATTCGATTATTTTCAATTTGATTCGATTCTTTTCGATTCGATTCAATTCGATTCTTTTCAATTCAATTCAATTCTTTTAAATTCAATTATTTTCAAATCGATTCAATTATTTCAATTCTTTTCGATTCGATTCAATTCGATCATTTGCAATTCGATTCGATTCTTTTCGATTCGATTTGATTGTTTTCGAATCGATTCGATAATTTTCGATTATTTTCGATTCGATTTGATTCAATTTGATCATTTTCAATTCGTTTCGATTCGATTCAACTCGATTATTTTCGATTCGATTCCATTCGTTTCGAATATTTTGGATTCTTTTCGATTCAATTCGAGGATTTTCCATACGATTCAATTCACTTCGATTTGATTTGATTCTTTCAAAATGATTTTTTTTGATTCGATTCGATTATTTTCGATTCAATTCGATTCTTTTCGGTTCAATTCGATTATTTTCAAATCGATTCGATTATTTTCGATTCTTTTCGATTCGATTCGATTCAATTCGATTGTTTTCGATTCAATTTGATTCTTTTCGATTCGATCATTTTCCAGTCGATTCGATTATTTTCGATTCGATTCAATTCGATTGTTTTCGATTCAATTCGATTCTTTTCGATTCAATTCGATTGTTTTCGAATCGATTCAAATATTTTTGATTCTTTTTGATTCAATTCGATTCAATTCGATCATTTTCGATTCAATTCGATTATTTTCAATTCGATTCCATTCATTTCGAATATTTTGGATTCTTTTTGGTTCGATTCGAGTATTTTCTATACGATTCAATTCTCTTCGATTCGATTCTTTCGATTCGATTATTTTCAATTCGATTCGATTCTTTTCGATTCGATTCAATTCGATTCTTTTCAATTCAATTCAATTCTTTTAGATTCAATTATTTTCAAATCGATTCACTTATTTTCTATTCTTTTCGATTCGATTCATTCGATCATTTTCGATTCGATTCGATTCTTTTCGATTCGATTTGATTGTTTTCAAATCGATTCGATTATTTTCGATTATTTTGGATTCGATTTGATTCAATTTGATCATTTTCAATTCGTTTCGATTCGATTCGACTCGATTATTTTCGATTCGATTCCATTTGTTTCGAATATTTTGGATTCTTTTCGATTCGATTCGAGGATTTTCCATATGATTCAATTCACTTCGATTCGATTTGATTCTTTCAAAATGATTTTTTTTGATTCGATTCGATTATTTTCGATTCAATTCGATTCTTTTCGGTTCAATTCGATTATTTTCAAATCGATTCGATTATTTTCGATTCTTTTCAATTCGATTCGATTCAATTCGATTGTTTTCGATTCAATTTGATTCTTTTTGATTCGATCATTTTCCAGTCGATTCGATTATTTTCGATTCGATTCAATTCGATTGTTTTCGATTCAATTCGATTCTTTTCGATTCAATTCGATTGTTTTCGAATCGATTCAAATATTTTTGATTCTTTTTGATTCAATTCGATTCAATTCGATCATTTTCGATTCAATTCGATTATTTTCGATTCGATTCCATTCATTTCGAATATTTTGGATTCTTTTTGGTTCGATTCGAGTATTTTCTATACGATTCAATTCTCTTCGATTCGATTCTTTCGATTCGATTATTTTCAATTCGATTCGATTCTTTTCGATTCGATTCAATTCGATTCTTTTCAATTCAATTCAATTCTTTTAGATTCAATTATTTTCAAATTGATTCACTTATTTTCTATTCTTTTCGATTCGATTCATTCGATCATTTTCGATTCGATTCGATTCTTTTCGATTCGATTTGATTGTTTTCAAATCGATTCGATTATTTTCGATTATTTTGGATTCGATTTGATTCAATTTGATCATTTTCAATTCGTTTTGATTCGATTCGACTCGATTATTTTTGATTCGATTCCATTTGTTTCGAACATTTTGGATTCTTTTCGATTCGATTCGAGTATTTTCTATACGATTCAATTCTCTTCGATTCGATTTGATTCTTTCGATTCGATTATTTTTGAGTCGATTCAAGTATTTTCAAATCGATTCGATTCTTTTCGATTCGATTCGATTCTTTTCGATTCGATTCGATTCTATTCTTTTAGATTATTTTTGATTCTTTTCGATTCGATTCGATTCGATTCGATTACTTTCGATTCCATTCGATTCCTTCGATACAATTCAATTATTTTGCAATCCATTCGATTCGATTATTTTCAATTCGATTCGAGTCCATTCGATTATTTTTTATTCTTTTCGATTTGATTCGAATCGATTTGATTATTTTCAATTCGATTCGATTCCTTTGGTTTTGATTTGATTCAAATATTTTCGATTCTTTTCGATTCGAATCTATTCCATTCAATCATTTTTAATTCGATTCGATTATTTTCGATTCAATTCCAAACGTTTCGAATATTTTGGATTCTTTTCGATTCGATTAGAGTATTTTCTATACAATTCAATTTTCTTCGATTCGATTTGATTGTTTCAATTCGATTATTTTTGAGTCTATTCGAGTATTTTCAAATCGATTCGATTCTTTTCGACTCGATTCAATTATTTCGATTCGATTCTTTTCGATTCGATTCTTTTTATTCGATTCGATTATTTTCGATTCTTTTCTATTCAATTCGATTCATTTCGATCCTTTTCGATTTGATTCGATTCGATTATTTTTGATTCGATTCCATTCGTTTCGAATATTTTGGATTCTTTTCGATTCGATTCGCGTATTTTCTATACGATTCAATTCTCTTCGATTCGATTCGATTCTTTCGATTTGATTATTTTTGAGTCAATTCGATTATTTTCAATTCAATTCGATTCTTTTTGATTCGATTCGATTCAATTCGATTCTTTTCGATTCAATTCAATTCTTTTCGATTCGATAATTTTCAAATCGATTCGATTCTTTTTGATTTGATTCGATTATTTCAAATCGATTTGATTTTTTTGATTCTTTTCAATTCGATTCGATTCAATTCGATTATTTTCGATTCAATTTGATTCTTTTCGATTCAATTCATTTTCAAATCGATTCAATTATTTTTGATTTGATTCCTTTTGTTTCAAATATTTTGTATTCTTTTCGATTCGATTCGAGTATTTTCTATACGATTCAATCCTCTTCAATTCAATTCAATTCTTTCGATTCGATTATTTTTGAGTCGATTCGATTCTTTTCGATTCGATTCTATTCTTTTCGATTCTTTTCGATTCTTTTCGATTCGATTATTTTTTATTCGAATCGATTCCATTTGATACAATTCAATTATTTTTGATTCCCTTCAATTCAATTACTTTCAATTTGATTTGACTCCATTCGATTATTTTTGATTCTTTTTGATGTGATTTGAATCGATTTGGTTATTTTCAATTCAATTTGATTCCTGTGGTTTTGATTTGATTCGAATATTTTCGACTCCTTTCTATTCGAATCTATTCCATTCTATCATTTTCGATTCGATTCGATTATTTCGATTCGATTCGATTCCATTCGATACAGTTCAATTATTTTTTATTCGATTCGATTATTTTTGTTTCGTTTCGAGTCCATTCGATTATTTTTTATTCTTTTCGATTTGATTCGAATCGATTTGATTATTTTCAATTCGATTCGATTCCTTTGGTTTTAATTTGATTCAAATATTTTCGATTCTTTTCGATTCAAATCTATTCCATTCAATCATTTTCAATTCGATTCGATTATTTTCGATTCGATTCCATTCGTTTCGAATATTTTGAATTCTTTTCTATTCGATTAGAGTATTATCTATACAATTCAATTCTCTTCGATTCGATTTGATTGTTTCAATTCGATTATTTTTGAGTCGATTCGAGTATTTTCAAATCGATTTGATCCTTTTCGATTCGATTCAATTATTTTCGATTCGATTCTTTTCGATTCGATTCTTTTCGATTTGATTCTATTCTTTTAGATTATTTTCGATTCTTTTCGATTCAATTCGATTTGATTCGATTATTTTCGATTTGATTTGATTCCATTCGATACAATTCAGTTATTTTCGATTCCATTCGATTAGATTATTTTCAATTCGATTCGAGTCCATTCGATTATTTTTGATTCTTTTCGATTTGATTCGAGTCAATTCGATTATTTTCGATTCTTTTCGATTTGATTCGAGTCAATTCGATTATTTTCGATTCTTTTCTATTTGATTCGATTCAATTTGATCATTTTCGATTCGTTTCAATTCGATTCGACTCGATTATTTTCGATTCGATTCCATTCGTTTCGAATATTTTGGATTCTTTTCGATTCGATTCAAGTATTTTCCATACGATTCAATTCACTTCGATTCGATTTGATTCTTTCGATTCGATTATTTTCCATTCAATTTGATTCTTTTCGTTTCGATTATATTCAATTTGATTGTTTTTGATTCAATTCGATTCTTTTCGATTCGATCATTTTCCTATCGATTCGATTATTTTCGATTCTTTTTGATTCGATTCGATTCAATTCGATCGTTTTTGATTCAATTCGATCATTTTCAATTCGATTCGATTCAATTATTTTCGATTCGATTCCATTCGGTTCAAATATTTTGGATTCTTTTCAATTGTATTCGAGTATTTTCTATATGATTCAATTCTCTTCGATTCGATTCGATTCTTTCGATTCGATTGTTTTTGAGTAGACTCGATTATTTTCAATTCGTTTTTATTCTTTTTGATTCAATAAGATTATTTTCGAATCGATTCAATTATTTTCGATTCTTTTCTATTCTATTCGATTCAGTTCGATTCAATTCGATCGTTTTCGATTCAATTCCATTCTTTTCAATTCGATTCGATTGTTTTCAATTTGTTTCGATTCTTTTCGATTCTTTTCGATTTGATTCGATTCAATTCGATCATTTTCGATTCGATTCGATTCTTTTCGATTCGATTATTTTCAATTCGATTCTATTCTTTTCGATTAATTTCGATTCTTTTCGATTCGATTCGATTTCATTTGATCATTTTCGATTCTTTTCGAATATTTTTGATTCAATTCAATTCAATTCGATCATTTTCGATGCGATTCTTTTCGATTCGATTTGAATATTTTCAAATCGATTCGATTATTTTCAATTTTTTTATATTCGATTCAATTCAATTATTTTCGATTCCATTCGATTCGATTCGATTGTTTTTGAATCGATTCAATTGTTTTTGATTCTTTTCAATTCGATTCTTTTCAATTTGATTCGATTCAATTCGATCTTTTTCGATTCAATTCGAGTATTTTTTTTAATTTTTATTTATTTAAGATAGTCACACAGGGAGAGAGAGAGAGAGGTAGAGACACAGGCAGAGGGAGAAGCAGGCTCCATGCACCGGGAGCCCAACGTGGGATTCGATCCCAGGTCTCCAGGATCGCGCCCTGGGCCAAAGGCAGGCGCCAAACCGCTGCGCCACCCAGGGATCCCTAATTCGAGTATTTTTGATTCGATTCCATTCGTTTCGAGTATTTTGGATTCTTTTCAATTCAATTCGATTATTTTCTATAAGATTCAATTCTCTTCGATTCGATTCGATTCTTATGATTCGATTATTTTTGAGTCGATTCGATTATTTTCAATTCGATTCGATTCTTTTCAATTCGATTCAATTATTTTTGATTCGATTATTTTCGATTCGATTCTATTTTTTTCGATTAATTTCTATTCCTTTCGTTTCGATTCGATTTGATTATTTTCGATTCAATTCGATTGCATTCGATCATTTTTGATTCTTTTTGAATATTTTCGATTCGATTTGATTCAATTCGATCATTTTCGATGCGATTCTTTTTGATTCGATTTGAATATTTTCAAATGAATTCGATTATTTTCAATTCTTTTAGATTCGATTCAATTCGATTATTTTTGATTCCATTCGATTCTTTTCGATTCAATTCGATTGTTTTCGAATCGATTCGATTATTTTTCATTCTTTGCGATTCGCTTTGATTCAATTTGATCTTTTTCTATTCGAATCGATTCGATTGTTTTGATTCGATTCCTTTTGTTTTGAATATTTGGATTCTTTTTGATTCGATTCGAGTATTTTCTATACGATTCAATTCTCTTCGATTCGATTCGATTCTTTCGATTGTATTTTTTTGTGTCGATTCGATTATTTTCAAATCGATTCGATTATTTTCGATTTGATTCCTTTCGTTTCGAATATTTTGCATTCTTTTCGATTCGATTAGAGTATTTTCTATACGATTCAATCCTCTTCAATTCGATTCAATTCTTTCGATTCGATTATTTTTGAGTCGATTCGATTATTTTCAATTCGATTTGATTTTTTTCAATTCGATTCAATTATTTTCGATTCGATTATTTTCGATTCGATTATTTTCTATTCGATTCGATTATTTTTTGATTCGATTCTATTCTTTTCGATTATTTTCGATTCTTTTTGATTCGATTCGATTCGATTATTTTTTATTCGAATCGATTCCATTCGATACAATTCAATTATTTTTGATTCCCTTCAATTCTATTATTTTCAATTCGATTCGACTCCATTCGATTATTTTTTATTCTTTTTGATGTGATTTGAATTGATTTGATTATTTTCAATTCGATTCGATTCCTGTGGTTTTGATTTGATTCAAATATTTTCGATTCTTTTCTATTCGAATCTATTCCATTCAATCATTTTCGATTCGATTCGATTCTTTTCGATTCGATTCTTTTCGATTCTTTTTGATTTGTTTGATTTGATTCGATTAAATTATTTTCGATTCAATTCGATTCTTTTCATTTCGATTCGATTGTTTTTGAATCGATTCGATTCTTTTCGATTCGATTCGATTCAATTCGATCATTTTCGATTCGATGCGATGCGATTATTTTCGATTCGATTCCTTTCGTTTAGAATATTTTGGATTCTTTTCGATTCGATTCGAGTATTTTCTATACGATTCATTTCACTTCGATTCGATTTGATTCTTTTGATTTGATTATTTTTGAGTCGATTCGATTATTTTCAATTCAATTCGATTCTTTTCGATTCGATTAGATTCAATTCGATTATTTTCAATTCAATTCGATTCTTTTCGGTTCGATTCAATTATTTTCAAATTGATTCAATTCTTTTCGATTCTTTTCGATTCGATTCGATTCAATTCGATCGTTTTCGATTCAATTCGATTCTTTTCGATTCGATTCGATTGTTTTTGAATCCATTCGAATATTTTTGATTCTTTTCGATTCGATTTGATTCAATTCAATCATTTTCGATTCAATTAGATTATTTTCGTTTCGATTCCATTCGTTTCGAATATTTTGGATTCTTTTCGGTTCAATTCGAGTATTTTCTATACGATTCAATTCTCTTCGATTCGATTCGATTCTTTCGATTTGATTATTTTTGAGTCGATTCGATTATTTTCAATTCGATTCGATTCTTTTCAATTCAATTCAATAATTTTCAATTCGATTATTTTCGGTTCGATTTTATTCTTTTCGATTATTTTCGATTCTTTTCAATTCGATTCGATTTGATTCAATTCGATTATTTTCGGTTCGATTCCATTCGATACAATTCAGTTATTTTCGATTCCATTCAATTCGATTATTTTCAATTCGATTCGACTCCATTTGATTATTTTTTATTCTTTTCAATTTGATTCGAATCGATTTGATTATTTTCAATTCGATTCGATTCCTTTGGTTTTGATTTGATTCTAATATTTTCAGTTCTTTTCTATTCGAATTATTCCATTCAATCATTTTCGATTCGATTCGTTCTTTTCAATTCGATTATTTTCGATTCTTTTTGATTTATTTGATTTGATTCTATTTGATCAATTTCTATTCGATTCGATTCTTTTCGTTTCGATTCGATTGTTTATGAATCCATTCGATTATTTTCGATTCTTTTCGATTCGATTCAATTCATTTCGATCATTTTTGACTCGATTCGATACGATTATTTTCGATTCGATTCCTTTCATTTCGTATATTTTGGGTTCTTTTCGATTCGATTCGAGTATTTTCTATACGATTCAATTCACTTTGATTCTATTCGATTCTTTCAATTCGATTATTTTTGAGTCGATTCGATTATTTTCGATTCAATTCGATTCTTTTCGATTCGATTTGATTATTTTCAATTTGATTCGATTATTTTCGATTCTTTTCGATTCGATTCGATTCAATTCGATTGTTTTCGATTCAATTCGATTCTTTTCGATTCGATTATATTCAAATTGATTCGATTATTTTCTATTCTTTTTGATTCTATTCGATTCAATTAGATCGTTTTGATTCAATTCGATTCGATTCAATTCGATCATTTTCAATTCGATTTGATTATTTTCGATTCGATTCCATTCGTTTCAAATATTTTGGATTCTTTTCAATTCGATTCGAGTATTTTCTATACGATTCAAATCTCTTTGATTCGATTCGATTTTTTCGATTCGATTATTTTTGAGTCGATTCGGTTATTTTCAATTCGATTCGATTCTTTTCAATTCGATTCAATTATTTTCGATTCGATTATTTTTGATTTGATTCTTTTTGATTCGATTTGATTATTTTCGATTCTATTCTATTCTTTTCGATTATTTTTGATTCTTTTCGATTCGATTCAATTCAATTCGATCATTTTCGATTTGATTCTTTTCGATTCGATTCGATTATTTTCAAATCGATTCGATTATTTTCGATTCTTTTCGATTCGATTCAATTCGATCATTTTCGATTCGATTCGATTCTTTTTGATTCGATTCGATTGTTTTTTAATCGATTCCATTATTTTCAGTTCTTTTCAATTCGATTCAATTCAATTCTATCATTTTTTATTCGATTCGATTCGATTATTTTCGATTTGATTCCATTCGTTTCGAATATTTTGATTCTTTTCTATTCGATCCGATTATTTTCTATACGATTCAATTCTCTTCGATTCGATTCAATTTTTTCGATTCGATTATTTTTGAGTCGATTCGATTCTTTTCAATTCGATTCGATTCTTTTCAATTCGATTCAATTATTTTCGATTCGATTATTTTCGATTCAATTATTTTTGATTCGATTCAATTATTTTCGATTCTATTCTATTCTTTTCTATTATTTTTCATTCTTTTTGATTCGATTCGATTCGATTCGATTATTTTTTATTCAATTCGATTCCATCAATACAATTCAATTATTTTGATTCCATTCGATTCGATTATTTTCAATTCGATTCGACTCCATTCGATTATTTTTGATTATTTTCGATGTGATTCGAATCGTTTTGATTATTTTCAATTCGATTTGATTCCTTTGTTTTGATTTGATTCGAATATTTTCGATTCATTTCGATTCGAATCTAATCCATTCAATCATTTTCGATTCGATTCGATTCTTTTCGATTCGAATATTTTCGATTCTTTTCAATTTGTTTGATTTGATTCGATTCGATTAATTTTGATTCGATTTGATTCTTTTTGTTTCGATTCGATTTTTTTCCAATCGATTCGATTCAATTCAATTATTTTCAATTCCATTTGATTCGATTAGATTGTTTTCGATTCAATTGGATTCCATTCAATTATTTTCGAATCTATTCCATTCGATTAGTTTTGCTTGGATTCAACTCAATTCGATTAATTTTGATTCGATTTGAATCGATTCGATTCGATTCGATTATTTTGGATTCGACCTAATTATTTTTGTTTTGATTGGTTTCGCATTGATTATTTTCCATGGATTCTATTCAAATCGATTTTTTTCGATTGGACTCGATTCAATTCAATTATTTTCGATTCAATTCAATTCGATTATGTTTGATTCGATTGGATGCGATTCGATTATTTACGATTCGATTGGATTGGATTACTTTCTATTCGATTTGATTATTTTCGATTCGATTCGAATCGATTCATTTATTTTCTATTCGATTGGTTTCTAGTCGATTCCATTCAATTATTTTTGATTCGATTCGATTTGATTCTTTTTGATTCCATTCATATCGATTATTTTAGATTCCAGTCGATTCTATTCGATTATTTTTGATTCGATTTGATCCTTTTCGATTCCATTAGTTTTGATTAGATCCAATTTCATTATTTTCTAATCGATTCAATTATTTTCTAAACGAATCGATTTGATTCGATTATTTTGGATTCGATTCGATTTATTCGATTGTTTCAATTCGATTATTTTTTATTAGATTTGATTTGATTATTTTCGATTCAATTAGATTCGATCATTTTCGATTCAATTAGATTCGATCATTTTCGATTCGATTTGTTTCAATTATTTTCGATTGGATTGGATTCGATTATTTTCAACTCCATTTGATTCAATTCGATTTTTTCAATTCGATTCAATTTGATTCCATTATTTTCAATTCCATTCGATATGATTATTTTTGATTCGATTTGATGCAATTATTTTCGATTGGTTTCGATTATTTTCTATTCGATTTCACTCGATTCAATTCGTTTCGATTATTTTCGATTCGATTCGTTACGATTTTTTCGATTCCATTCGATTTTTTTCGAATCGATTCAATTGGATTATTTTCCATTCGAATCGTTTTGATTCGATTTGATTATTATCTATTCGTTTCAATTCGATTATTTTTGATTCGATTCGATGCGATTATTTTCAATTTGATTATTTTCGATTCGATACGATTTGATTTGAATCACTAATATACTATTCGATTCCATTCGTCTCAATTCGATTCGATTATTTTCGATTCGATTGGTTTCGAGTCGATTATTTTCGATACGATTTGATTCGTTTCAATGCGTTTTGATTCGATTCATTTCGATTTGATTCGACTCGATTTTTCTCGAATCGATTCGATTCGATTCGATTATTTTCGATTCCATTAGATTCGATTATTTTTTATTTGATTTGATTTGATTTGATTATTTTCGAATCTATTCCATTCGATTATTTTTGATTGGATTCGACTCGATTTGATTAATTTTGATTCGATTTGACTTGATTCAATTCAATTATTTTTTATTCATTGGTTTCTAGTCGATTGTTTTTGATTTGATTTCATTCGATTATGTTCGATTCAATTCGATTCGATTATTTTCGACTCGGTTTTATTCGATTACTTTTGATTCGATTATTTTCGCTTCGATTTGATTCATTTAGATTATTTTTGATTCAATTCTGTTAATTTGTATACGATTCAATTCGATTATTTTCGAGTCGATTCGGTTCGATTTGATTAGATTCTATTCGATTCAATTGTTTTCGTTTCGATTAATTTTGAGTCGATTATTTTCCAAACGATTCTATTCAAGTCGATTATTTTCGATTCGACTCGATTTGATTCAATTATTTTCGATTCGATTTGATTATATTCTTTATGATTCGATTCGATTATTCTCGAATTGATTCAGTTCGATTCGATTAGTTTCGATTCGATTCAAGTATTTTCGTTTCGATTGGTTTCGAGTCGACAATTTTCAATAGCATTCTATTCGAGTCGATTATTTTCGATTCTTTTGGATTCGATTATTTTCAGCTCAATTGGATTCGATTCCATTTTTTTCTATTCAATTGGTTTCAAGTCGATTATTTTCTAATCGATTCGATTTGATTTTTTTGATTCAATTTGATTTGATTCGATTATTTTCAATTCCATTCGATTCGATTATTTTCGATTTGATTCGATGCGATTATTTTCGAATCGATTCAATTATTTTCGATTCGAATCGTTTCGATTCGGTTCGTCGATTATTTTCGATTAGATTATATTTGATTATCGATTCGATTTAATTCGATTATTTTCGATTCGATTCAATTCGATTTAATTATTTTCGATTCAATTTGATTCGATTCGATTATTTTCTATTCAATTCCATTCGACTCGATTCGACTCGATTATTTTCTATTCGAGTGGTTTCCAATAGATTATTTTCGAAACGATTCGATTCGATTTGCTTATTTCAATTTGGTTCGTTTCGATTCGATTCGATTATTTTCGATTCGACTCGATTATTTTCGATTAGATTTCATTCAATTACTTTGAATTCATTAGGTTGTATTCCATTATTTTCGATTCGATTGGTTTCATATCGATGATTTTCGAATCTATTCGGTTCGATTCGATTAGTTTCGATTCGATTCAATTATTTTCGTTTCGATTGGTTTCGAGTCGACTATTTTCCATACGATTCTATTCGAGTCGATTATTTTCAATTCGATTGGATTCAATTATTTTCGGCTCAATTGGATTCGATTCCATTTTTTTCGATTCAATTGGTTTTGAGTCGATAATTTTCGATTCGATTCGATTTGATTATTTTTTATTTGATTTGTTTTGATTCGATTATTTTCAATTCCATTTGATTCGATTATTTTCAATTCAAATCATTTCGATTTGATTCGATTCGATTATTTTCAATACGTTTCGATTCGATTTATTTCGATTCGATTCGACTCGATTTTTTTGAATCGATTCTATTTGATTCGATTATTTTCGATTCCATTCAATTAGATTCAATTATTTTCGATTCGATTTGATTCGATTTGATTTCTTTAGATTCAATTCGATTCGATTCGATTTGATTATTTTCTATTTGATTCTATTCGACTCGATTCGATTCGTTTTTCGATTCTGTTGGTTTCGAATCGATTATTTTTGATACAATTCCATTAGATTCGAATATTTTCGATTAAATTAGATTCGATCATTTTCAATTCGATTTGATTCAAATATTTTTGGTTGGATTGGATTCGATTATTTTCAACTCGATTTGATTCGATTCGATTATTTTCAACTCGATTTGATTCGATTCGATTATTTTCGATTCGATTCAATTAGATTATTTTTTATTCGATTCGATGCGAATATTTTCAATTCGATTCAATTATTTTCGATTCGATACGATTTGATTCGAATTAATAATTTACTATTCGATTCCATTTATCTCAATTCAAATCGATTATTTTCGATTCGATTGGTTTCGGGTCGATTATTTTTGATTCCATTATTTTCGATTCCATTGGTTTCGAGTCAATTATTTTCTTTTTTTTTTTGAGTCAATTATTTTCTATTCGATTTGATTCGATTTGATTATTTTCGATTTGATTCGATTTGATTTGATTATTTTCATTTCCATACGATTCGATTATTTTTTATTCAATTCGATGCGATTATTTTCGATTCAATTATTTTCGATTCGATACGATTTGATTCGAATCACTAATTTACTATTCGATTCCATTCGTCTCAATTCGATTCGATTATTTTAAGTTCAATTGGTTTCGAGTCAATTATTTTCGATACGATTTGATTCGTTTCAATGGGTTTCAATTCGATTCGTTTCGATTCGATTCGACTCGATTTTTCTCGAATCGATTCGATTCGATTCGATTATTTTCGATTCCATTAGATTCGATTATTTTTGATTCAATTTGATTCAATTCGATTATTTTCGAATCTATTCCATTCGATTATTTTTGATTGGATTCGACTCGATTTGATTAATTTTGATTCGATTTGACACGATTCGATTCGATTATTTTCTATTCATTGGTTTCTAGTTGATTATTTTTGATTCAATTTCATTCGATTATGTTTGATTCGATTCGATTCGATTATTTTCGACTCGGATTTATTCGATTACTTTTGATTCGATTATTTTCGCTTCGATTCGATTCATTTATATTATTTTTGATTCAATTCTGTTATTTTCTATACGATTCGATTCGATTCGATTATTTTCAAGTCAATTCGGTTCGATTCGATTAGATTCTATTCGATTCAATTGTTTTCGTTTTGATTAATTTTGAGTCGATTATTTTTCAAATGATTCTATTCGAGTCCATTATTTTCGATTCCATTGGTTTCGAGTCGATTATTTTTGATTCGATTTGATTCGATTTCATTACTTTCGATTTGTTTCGATTTGATTTATTTTCTTTTTTTTATTTGATTATTTTCAATTCAATACGATTCGATTATTTTTGATTCGATACGATTTGATTCGAATCACTAATTTACTATTTGATTCCATTCATCTCAATTCGATTCGATTATTTTAAGTTCGATTGGTTTCGAGTTGATTCCATTCAATTATTTTAGATTCGATTCGATTCATTTCTTTTCGATTCCATTCGAATCGATTATTTTATTTTATTTTTTTAATTTTTTTTAAAATTTTTTTAAAATTTTTATTTATTTATGATAGTCACAGAGAGAGAGAGAGAGAGAGGCAGAGACACAGGCAGAGGGAGAAGCAGGCTCCATGCACTGGGAGCCCGACGTGGGACTCAATCCCGGGTCTCCAGGATCGCACCCTGTGCCAAAGGCAGGCGCCAAACAGCTACACCACCCAGGGATCCCAACAAATCGATTATTTTAGATTCCAGTCGATTCTATTCGATTATTTTTGATTCGATTTGATCCTTTTCGATTCCATTAGGTTTGATTCGATTCAATTCGATTATTTTTGAATCGATTCAATTATTTTCTAAACGAATCAATTTGATTCGATTATTTTGGATTCGATTCGATTTATTCGATTGTTTCAATTCGATTATTTTTTATTAGATTTGATTCTATTATTTTCGATTCAATTAGATTCGATCATTTTCTATTCGATTTGTTTTGATTATTTTTGATTGGATTGGATTCGATTATTTTCAACTCGATTTGATTCAATTCGATTATTTTCAATTTGATTCGATTTGATTCCATTGTTTTCAATTCCTCTCGATTCGATTATATTTGATTCGATTTGATGCGATTATTTTTGATTCGATTCGATTATTTTCGATTCAATTTGACTCGACTCGATTCTTTTCGATTATTTTCAATTCGATTCGTTACGATTATTTTCGATTCCATTCGATTTTTTCTAATCGATTCGAGTTGATTATTTTCCATTCGAATCGTTTCGATTCGATTTGATTATTATTGATTCGTTTCAATTCAATTATTTTTTTCGATTCGATGCGATTATTTTCGATTTGATTCAATTATTTTCAATTCGATACGATTTATTGGAATCAATAATTTACTATTCGATTCCATTCATCTCAATTGGATTTGATTATTTTCGATTCGATTGGTTTCGAGTCGATTATTTTCGATACGATTTGATTAGTTTTAATACGTTTTGATTCGATTCATTTTGATTCGATTCGACTCAATTTTTCTTGAATCGATTCGATTCGATTCAATTATCTTCGATTCCATTAGATTTGATTATTTTTTATTTGATTTGATTCGATTCGATTATTTTCGAATCTATTCCATTCGATTATTTTTTATTGGATTCGACTCAATTTGATTAATTTTGATTCGACTTGACTCGATTCGATTCGAT
This sequence comes from Urocyon cinereoargenteus, assembly GCA_032313775.1. Taxonomy (NCBI): domain Eukaryota; kingdom Metazoa; phylum Chordata; class Mammalia; order Carnivora; family Canidae; genus Urocyon; species Urocyon cinereoargenteus. The sequence goes on from JAVLSZ010000045.1 coordinate 2,151,626, forward strand.
TATTTTCTATTCTTTGGTTTCCAGTCGATTATTTTTTATTCGATTTCATAAGATAATGTTCGAATCGATTCGATTCGATTATTTTACCTTAACCTTAATCCTAAGCCGTACCCTAACCCTACCCTAAACCGAACCATAACCCTAACCCTTACCCTAACCCTAACCCCTAACCCTAACCTGTACCCTAACCCTAAACCTAACCCTAACCCTAACCTGTACCCTAACCCTTACACTAACACTAACACTAAACCTACACTAATCGGTACCCTAACACTAACACTAACCCTAAAACTAACCCTAACCCTAAACCGTACCCTAACCCTAAACCTAACTCTAAGCCATACCCTAACATTAACCAGTACCCTAACCGTCACCCTAACCCATACCCTAACCTGTACCCTAACCCGTACCCTAACCCTAACCCTCACCCTAACCCTAAACCATACCCTAACCTGTACCCTAACCCTAACCCATACCTATATCCTAACCCTAACCCTAACACTAACCCTACCCCTTACCCTAACCCTAACCCTAACCCGTACACTAACCAGTACCCTATACCTAACCCGTACCCTAACCCTAACCCTAACACCTAACCCTAACCCGTACCCTAACCCTAACCCTAACACTAACTGTAACCTAACGATAAACCGTACCCTAACCCATACCCTAACACTAACCCGTACCCTAACACTAATCCAAACCCTAACCCTAACCCGTACACTAACCCTAAACCACACCCTAACACTAACCCTAACCTTAAACCTAACCCGTACCCTTAACCTAACCCTAATCCGTACCCGTACCCTATCCCTAACCCTAATCCTAATCCTAACCCATACCCTAATGCTAAACCTAACCCTAAACCGTAACCTAAACCGTACCCTAACCCGTACCCTAACCCGTAACCTAAAACTAACCCTAACCCGTATATTAACCCTAATCCTAACCCGTATACTAACCCTACCCTAACCCGAAACCTAACCCTAAAACTTACCCTAACACTAACCCTTAACCCTAATCCGTACACTAACTGTAACCCTAACCCTAACCCTAACACCTAACCTAACTCTAAACCTAACCCTAACCCTAACACTACCCTAACGTGTACCCTGACCCTAACACTAATCCTAACCCTAACCCTAACCCGTACCCAAACCCTAAACCTAACCTTAACCCGTACCCTAACCCTAACCCGTATGCTAACCCTAAACCATACCCAACCCTAACCCTAACCCTAATCCATACCCATACCCTAACCCTAATTCTAATCCTAAACTTAACCCATACCCTAACGCTAAACCTAACCCTAACCCGTACCCTAACCCTAACCCATACCTTTAAAACTAACCCTAAACCGTACATTAAACCTAATCCTAACCCATACCCTAACCCTACCCTAACCCAAAACCTAACCCTAACACTTACCCTAACACTAACCCTTAAACCTAACCGGTACACTAACCGTAACCCTAACCCTAACCCTAACACCTAACCTAACCCTAAACCTAACCCTAAACCCAAACCTACCCTAACCCGTACCCTGAACCTAACACTAACCCTAACACTAACCCTAACCCTAACCCGTACCCAAACCCTAAACCTAACCCTAACCTGTACCCTAACCCTAACCCGTATGCTAACCCTAAACCATACCCAACCCTAACCTTAACCCTAATCCGTACCCGTACCCGTACCCTAACCCTAATTCTAATCCTAAACCGTACCCTAATGCTAAACCTAACCATAACCCGTACCCTAACCCTAACCCGTACCCTAACCCGTACACTAAAACTAACCCTAAACCATATATTAAACCTATTCCTAACCCGTACCATAACCCTACCCAAACCCGAAACCTAACACTAACTGTTACACTAATATTAACCCTTAAAACTAACCCGTACACTAACTGTAAACCTAACCCTATCCCTAACACCTAACCTAACCCTAAACCTAACCCTAACCCCAAACCTACCTTAACCTGTACCCTGACCTAAAACTAACCCTAACACTAACCCTAAACCTAACCTGTACCCAAACCCTAACCCTAAACCTAACCTGTAACCTAACCCTAACCCTTACCCTAAACCTATCACTAACCGGTACCCTAAACCTAACACTATCCAGTACCCTAACCCATACCCTAAGCAGTACCCTAACCCATCCCCTAACCCTAACCCGTACCCTAACACGTACCCTAACAGTAACCCATCCCCTAACCCTAACCCTAACCCTAAACCTAACCCCTAAACCTAACCTTTACCCTACCCTAACACTAAACCTAACCCTAACCCTAACCCTAAACCTAACCATAACCACTAACACTAACCCTAACCATAACCCTATCCCTAATGCTAACCCCTAATCCTAACCCTAACCCTAACTTAACCCATAACCCTAACCCCAAACCTAACCCTAACCGTACCCTAACCCTAACCCGTACCCTAACCCTAACCCGTACCCTAACATGTACCCTAACCAGTACCCTAACACTAACCCTAACCCTAACCCGTACCTTAACCCATACCCTAACCAGTACCCTAACACTAAACCGAACCCTAACCCTTACCCTAACCCGTACCCTAAACCTAACCCTAAACATAACCCTAACCCTAACCCTAACCCCTAACCCTAACCCTAACCCTAACACATACCCTAACCCCAAACCTAACCCTAACCCTAACCCGTACCTTAACCTGTACCCTAACCCTAACCCATACTCCAACACCCAAACCCTAAACCATACCCTAAACATATCCCTAACCATAACCCTTACCCGTATCCTAAACCTTACCTTACCACTAACCCGAATCATAACCCTAACTCGTACTCTAACCTTAACCCTAACCCGTACCCTAACCCTAACCCGTACCCTAACACTAACCCTAAAACCTAACCCTAACCCTAACCCTAACCCTAAACCTAACCCGTACCCTAAACCTAACGCGTACACTAACCCTGACGCTAACCCTAAACCTAAACCTAACCTGACCCTAACACTAACACTAACCCTAACCCTAACCTGTACCCTAACCCGTACCCTAACCCGTACCCTAACACTAACCCGAAACCTAACCCTAACCCTACCCTAAACCGTACCCTAACCCGTACCCTAAACCTAACCCTAACCATAACCCTAACCCTAACCCTAACCCCTAACCCTAACCCTAACCCTAACACATACCCTAACACCAAACCTAACCCTAACCCTAACCCGTACACTAACCCGTACCCTAAACCTAACCCATACTCCAACACCTAACCCCTACACTAACCCTAACCCCTAACCCATACCCGACAACTAACCGGTACCCTAACCCTAACCCGTACCCTAACCCTAACCCTAACCACTAAACCTAACCTTAACCTGTACCCTAACCCGTACCCTACCCCTACCCATACCCTAACCCTAACGCTAACCCGTACCCTAAGGCTAACACTAAACCTAACCCGTACCCTACCCCTAACCCGTACCCTAAACCTATCCCCTACCCAAAACCTAACCCTAAACCTAACCCTAACCTGTACCCGTACCCTAACCCCAACCCTAAACCTAACCCTATCACTAGCCCTAACCCATACCCTAAAACTAAATCGTACCCTAAACCTAACCCAAACCTGTACCCTAAACCTAACACGTACCCTAACCCGTACCCTAACCCTAACCCAAACCCTAACCCTAACCCTAACTCTAACACGTACCCTAACCCTAACCCATACCCTAACACTAACCCTAACCATAACCCGTACCCTAACACGTACCCTAAACCATATCCTAACCCTAAACTGTAACCTAACCCGTACCCTCACCCATACCCTAACACTAACTGTACAGTAACCCTTACCCTAACCCTAACCCGTACCCTAACACTATCCCATACCCTACCCTAACCCTAACCCGTACCCTAACCTTAACCCATACCCTAACGCTAACCCATCCCCAAACCCACTGTAACCAGTACACTAACCCAAACCCATACCCTAACCCTAACCCTAACCCTAACCCTAATCCGTACCCGTACCCTAACCATCATCCTAACCCTAATCCTAATACTAACCCGTTCCCTAACCCTAACCCTTACCCTAACCCGTACCCTAATCCTAACCCGTACCCTAACCCTAACCCGTACCTTAATCCTAATCCTAACCCGCACCGTAACCCTACCCTAACCCGAACCCTAACCCTAACACTAACCCTACACCCCTAACCCTAACACTAACCCTAATGCTAAACCTAACCTTAACCCTATCCCCCTAAACCTAAACCTAACCCTAACCATAACCCTAAACCTAACCGCCTAACCCTAACCCTAACCCTAAACCTAAACCCTAACTCCTAATCCTAACCCTAACCCTAACTCTAAACCTAAACCCTAACCCTAAACCTAACCCGTACCCTAACCCGTACACTAACCATAACCCTACCACTAACCCGTACCCTAACCGTAACACTAACCCGTACCCTAACCCTAACCCATACCCTAACCATAACCCTATCCCTAAAGCCTACTCTCACCCTAAACACTAACCCTAAACCTAATCCTAACCCGTACCCTAAGCCGTACCCTAAACTTAACCCTAACCATACCCTAACCCGTACCCTAACCCTAACCCTAACCCTAACCCATACCCTACCCTAACCCGTAACCTAAAGCATACCCTAACCCTAACCCTATCCCGTACCCTAACCGGTACCATAACCCTAACCCGTACCGCAACCCTAATCCTAACCCTAAGCTGTACCCTAACCCTAAACCGTACCCTAACCCGTACCCTAACTCTAACACTTACCTGTACCCTAATCATAACCCTAACCCTAACCCGTACCCTAAAACTTACCCTAACCCTAATTCTAACCCTAAACCTAACCCGTACCCAAATCCTAACATTAATCTTAACGCTAACCCTAAACCGTACCCTAAACCTAACACTAACGCTAAACCTAACCCTATCCCGTACCCTAACCCTAACACTAACCCTGACCCTAACCCTAACCCTACCCCGTTCCCTAACCCTAACCCTAACACTAACCCTGAACCGTACCCTAACCCGTACCCTAAAGTGTACCCTAACCCGTACCCTAAACTGTACCCTAACCCTATCCCTAACCCTAAACCTAACCCGAACCCAAACCCGTACACTAACACTAAACCTAACCCTAACCCTAACCCTATCCCTGACCCTAACCAGAACTCTAACCAGTACCCTAGCCCTAACCCTAACACTAACCCGTACCCTAAGCTAAACATAACCCTAACTCGTACCCTAACCCTAACCCTAACCCAAACCCTAACACTAACCTGTACCCTAACCCTAAACCTAACCTTAACCCTAACCCTAACCCGTACCCATACCCGTACCCTAAACCGTACCCTAACCATTACCATAACCGTAACACTAACCCTAACTCCTAACCCCTAACACGTACCGTAACCCTAACCCGTACCCGTACCCTAAACCGTACCCTAACCTTAACAGTAACACGTACCCTAACCCATACCCTAACCCTAACCATAACCATAGCACTAACCCATAACCTAATGCTAACCCTAAACTTAACCCTAACCCTAACCTTTACCCGTACCCTAACACTAACCCTAAACCGTACCCTAACGCGAAACCTAACCCTAACCCGCACCCAAACCCTAACCCTAACCCGTACTCTAACCCTAACCATAACCCTAACAATAACCAGAAACCTAAGCCTAACCCTAACCCTAACCCGTACCTAACCCGAACCCTAAACCTAACCATAACCCTAAACCACACCCAGCCCTAAACCTAAACCGTATCCTAATCTTAACCTGTACCCTATACCTAACCCTAACCCTAAACCTAACCCATACCCTAACCCTATACTGTATCCTAAACCTAACCCTAACATGTACCCTAACCCTAACCCTAACCTAACACTAAGCCTAACCCTAAACCTAACCCATACACTAACCCTACCCTAACCCTAACCCTAACTCTAACCTGTACCCTAACACTAAACCTTACCCAATCCCTAACTCTAACCCCTAACCCTAACCCTAAACAAACCCGTACCCTAAGCCGTACCCTAACCCTAAACCTAACCCGTACCCTAACCCATACCCTAACCTGTACCCTAACCCTAACTCATACTGTTACCCGGACCCTAACCCTAACCCTAACACGTACCCTCAACCGTACCCTAACACGTACCCTAACCCTAACCCTAAACCTAACCAGTACCCTAACCCTAACCCATACCTAACCCTAAACATAAACCATGCCCTAACCCTAACCCTTAACCTAACCCTAACCTGTACACTAACCCTATCTCTAACCCTAAACCTAACCCATACCCTAACCCTAACCTGTACCCTAACCCGTACCCTAACCCTAACCAGGACCCTAACCCTAACCGAAACCCGTACACTAACCCTAAACTTAACCCTAACCCGTACCCGTAACCTAACAGTAACCCGTACCCTAACTCTATCCCTAACCCTAAACCTAACCCTTACCCTAACCCAAACTCATACCCTAACCCAAACCCTAACCCTACCCCGTACTCTAACCCTAACCCTAACCTTAATCCTAAACCCTAACCCCTAACCCAAATCCGTACCCTGAACCTTACCGTAACACTAACACGAACCCTAACCCCTAACCCCTAACCCATACCCTAACACTAACCCTAACCCATACCCGTACCCTAATCCGTAACCTAACACTAACACTAACACATACCCTAAACCGTACCCTAACCCTAACCCTAACCCTAACCCGCACCCAAAACCTCACCCTAACCATAACCCTAACCATAACCCGTACACGTCCCCTAAACCTCACCCCTACCCTAAACCTAACCCTAACACATAACCCTAACCATAACCCTAACCTTTACCCTAACAGTAACACTAACACTGACCCTAACACTAAACCTAATCCGTACCTTAACCCTAACCCTAACCCTAACCCTAACCCGCACCCAAAACCTCACCCTAACCATAACCCTAACCATAACCCGTACACGTCCCCTAAACCTAACCCCTACCCTAAACCTAACCCTAACACATAACCCTAACCATAACCCTAACCTTTACCCTAACAGTAACACTAACACTGACCCTAACACTAAACCTAATCCGTACCTTAACCCTAACCCTAACACTAACCCTAACCCAACACTAAATCTAACCCTAAGGCTAACCCTAACACTAACTCTAAACTGCACCCTAACGCTAACCCTAACCCTAACCATAACCCTAACCCATACCCTACCCCTAACCCTAACCCGTACCCTAACCCTAACCTGTACCATAAACCTAACCCTAACCCTAAACCTAACCCATAACCTAACCCTAAACCTAAGCCGTAGCCTAAACCTAAACCTAAACCGTACCCTGTCTCGTGCCCTAACCCTAACCCGTACCATTACCCGTACACTAACCCTAACCCATACACAAATCGTACCCGAAACCGTACCCTAACACTAACCCTAATCCATACCCTAACCCGTACTCTAACCCTAACCCGTACCCTAACCCTAACCCTAATCCTCACCCTAACCCTAACCCTAACCCGTACACTAACCCTACCGCATACCCTAACCTGTACCCTAACCTTAACCCTAAACATAACCCTAACCCATACCGTAAACCGTACCCTATACCTAACCCGTACCCTAACCCTAACCCTAACCCTAACCCGTCCATTAACCGTAACACGTACCCTAACCAGTACCCTAAACTTAAGCTGTACCCTAACCCTAACCCGTACCCTAACCCCTACCCTAACCATAACCTGTACCCTATCACTAACCCGTACCCTAACCCTAACCCTAACCCCAACCCCAACCCTAACCCTAACCCTAACCCTAAACCCCTAAACCTAAACCTAACCCTAACCATAACCCTAACACTAACCACCTGTACCTAACCTTAACCCTAACCCTAACCCTAACACTAACCCGTACCCTAACCCTAACCCTAACTCTAACCCGTACACTAACCCTAACACTAACTCGTATCCTAACCCTAACCAGTACCCTAACCATAACCCTAACCCTAACCCCTAATCTCACCCTAAACCCCCACCCTAACCCTAACCCTGAACCTAAACCTAACCCGTACCCTAACCCTAACCCGTAACCTAAGCTAATTGTAACACTAACGCTAACCTGTACCTAACTCTAACCCATAACCTAACCCGTAACCTAAACCTCCCCTGACCCGTACCCTAACCCTAACCCTAACCCTAACCCTAACCTGTACCGTAAACCTTACCCTAAAACTAACGCTAACCCTAACCCTAACCCGTACACTAACACTTACCGTAACCCTAACCCTAACCATTACCCCTAACCCCTAACGCGTACCCTAACCCTAACCCATACACGTACCCTAACCCATACACTAACGCTAACCCTAACACGTACGCTAACCCGTACCCTAACCCTAACCCTAACCTTAAACCAAACCCTAAAGCGTACCCGTACCCTAATCCTAACCCTAAACCGTACCCTAACCAGAAACCTAACCCTAACATGTACCCTAACACTAACCCTAACCCGTACACTAACACTAACCATAACCTTAACCCGTACCCTAACCCTAACCCATACACGTACCCTAACCCATACACTAACGCTAACCCTAACACGTATGCTAACCCGTACCCTAACCCTAACCCTAACATTAAACCAAACCCTAAAGCGTACCCGTACCCTAATCCTAACCCTAAACCGTACCCTAACCAGAAACCTAACCCTAACATGTACCCTAACACTAACCCTAACCCGTACACTAACACTAACCATAACCTTAACCCGTACCCTAACCCTAACCCTAACCCTACCCTAACCCTAAACTTACCCCTAACCCTAACCCCCTAACCCTAACCCGTACCCTAACCCTAACCCTAACCCCCTAACCCTAACCCTAACCCTAACCCTAGCCCCTAACTCCCAACTCTAAACCTAACCCTAACTCTAAACCCTAAACCTAACCCTAACCCTAACCCGTACCCTAACTGTAACCCGTACTCTAACCCAACCCTAACCCTAAACCTAACCCGTAACCTAACGCTAACCCATAGCCTAACCCGTAACCTAACCCTTATCCGTATCCTAACCCGTAACCTAACCATTACCCTAACCCGTACCCTAACCCTAACACAAACACGTACCCTAACCTGTTCCCTAACACTAACCCGTACCGTTACCCGGACCCTAACCCTAACCCTAACCCATACCCTAACCCTAACCCTAACCCGTACCCTAACCCTAACCCTAAACCTTACCCTAACCCTAACCCTAACCCGTACCCTTACCCTAACCCTAACCTGTACCCTAACCCGAACCCGTACCCTAACCCTAACTATAACCCTAAACCTAACCCGTGCCCTAACCCTAACCTGTACCCTAAACCATACCCTAAACCTAACCGGTACCCTAAACTTAACCCAAACCCGTACACTAACCCTAACCCTAACCTTAAACCTAACCCTAACCCGTACCCTAACCGTAACTCGTACCCTATCCCAAACCCTAACCCTAACCCTAACCCGTACCCTAACTCAAACCCATACCCTAACCCATACCCTAACCCTAACACGTACCCTAACCTTAACCCAAACCCGTACCCTATCCCGTTCCCTAAACCTAACCCGAACCCTAACACTAACCCTAACCCTAACCCTAACCCCTAAACCCTAACCCTAATCCATACCTTAACACTTACAGCACCCTAACCCTATCCATAACCCCTAACCCTTAACCCATACCCTAACCCTAACACGTACCCTAAACCATACCCTAAACCTACCCCTAACCCTAACCCTAACCTGTATCCTAACCCATTCCTTAACCCTAACACTAACACTAACCCATTCCCTAACCCTAACCATAACACTAACACTAACCCATACCCTAACCCTAACCCAAACCTTAAACCTAACACTAACCCATATCCGTACCCTAACACTAACCCTAACCCGTACCCTAACCCTAAACCTAACCCTAAACCTAACCCGTAAACTAACCCTAATGGTAACCCTAACCCATCCCCTAACCCTAACCCTAACCTGTACCCTAAACCTAACCCGTACCCTAAACTTAACCCTAAACCGTACCCTAACCCTAGCCCTAACCCTAACCTGTACCCTAACCTGAAACCTAACCCTAACCCGTAACCTAACCCTAACCCTAAGGCGTACCCTAATCCTAACCTAACCCTAACCCGTACCCTAATTCTAACCCTAACCAATAGCCTAACCCTAACCCTAACCCTAACCCGCACTCTAAACCTAACCCTAACCCTAACCCTATCCATAACCTGTACCCATACCCTAACCCTAACACGTACCCTCAACCTAACCCTAAACTTATCCCTAACCCTATCCAGAACCCTAAACCTAACCCTAACCCATACCCTAACCGTAACCCTAACCCTAATCCTAAACCGTACCCGAAGCCTAACAATAACCCTGTTCCTAAACCTAACACTAAACTGTACCCTATCGCAAACTCTAACCCTAACACTAACCCGAACCCTAAACCTAACCCTAACCCTAAACCTAACCCTAACCCATACCCTAACGCTAACCCTAACCCTAACCCATACCCTACCCCTAACCCTAACCCGTACCCTAACTCTAACACGTACCCTAATCCTAACCTTAACCCTAAACCTAACTCGAACCCTAACCCTATCCCGTACCCTAAACCTAACACTAACCCTAACCCTTAACCTAACCCTAACCCTAAACCTAACCCTAACCCGCACCCTAACCCGTACCCTAAAACGTACCCTAACCGTAACACTAACCCGCACCCTAAACCTAACCCTAACCCTAAAATTAACCATAACCCGTACCCGTACCCTAACCGTAACCCGTACCTTATTCCTAACCCTAACCCCAACCCTAACACTAAACTGAACCCTAACCCTAACCCTAACCTTAACCGTAACCCTAACCCGTACCCTAACCCTAAAAGTAAACCATACCCTAACCTTAACCCTAACCCTAACCTGTACCCTAACCCTAAACATAACCATGACCCTAAATCTAACCCTAACCCGTACCCTAACCCTAACCCTAACCCGCACCCTAAACATAACCTTAACCCGTACCCTAACTCTAACTCATAGCCTAAACCTACTCCTAAACCTAAACTTAAACCGTATGCTAACCCTATCCGATACCCTAAACCTAACCCTAACCCTAACCATAAAACTATCCCTAATCCGTACCCTAAACCTAACCCGTAGCCTAACCCTAACCCTAACCCTAAACCTAACCCTAACCCTGACCCTAACCATAAACCTAACCCGTACCCTAATTCTAACCCTAACCCATAACCTAACCCTAACCCTAACCCTAACCCTCACCCTAAACCTAACCCTAAACCTAACCCTAACCATAACCTGTACCCGTACCTTAACCCTAAACAGGACCCTAACCCTAACCCTAACCCTAACCCATAACCTAACCCTAACCCGTACCATAACCCTAACCCTAACCCTAAACCATACCCTAAGCCTAACCCTAACCCTTTCCCTAACCCTAACCCTAACCCTTACCCTATCCCTAACCCCAACCCTAACACTAACCCGAACCCTAAACCTAACCCTAAGCCTAACCCTAACCCTAAACCTAACCCGTTCCCTAACCCTAACACTAACCCATATTCTACCCCTAAACCTAACCAGTACCCTAACCCTAACCCGTACCCTAAACCTAACCCTAACCCTAAACCTAACTCGTACCCTAACCCTATCCCTACCCTAACACTAACCCTAACCCTAAACCTAATCCTAACCCTAACCCTAACCCCTAACCATAACCCAAACCCTATGCCTAAACCCTAACCTTAACCAGAAGCCTAACATAATCCCTAACCGTAACCCTAACACTAACCCTAAGCCCTAACCCTAACCCTAACCCGTACCCTATACCGTACCTTAACCCCTAAACCTAACCCTAACACTACCCCTAACTCTAACCCTAACCCTAACCCTAAACCCTAAACCTAACCCTAACCCTAACCCGTACCATTACCCATACCCTAACACTAACACGTATTGTAACACTAACCCATACCATAACCCTAACCGCTAACCCTAACCCTAACCCTAAACAGTACACTAACCCCTAAACCTAACCCTAAACCTAACCTGTACACTAAACCTAAACCGTAACCTAACCCTAACCCGTAACCTAACCCTAACCCTAACCTGTACCCTAACCCTTACCCGTACCCTAACCCTAACACTAACACCTAACTCTAACCCTAACCCGTACCCTAATGCTAACCTTAACCCTAACCCGTACCCTAACACTAACCCGTGCCCTAACCCTATCCCTGAACTGTACCCTAACCCTAACCCTAACCCATACACTAACCCTAACCCTAACCCTAACACTAACCTAATCCTAACCCCTAAACCTAACCCTCGACCTAACCCTAACCCCAACCATAACCCTAACCCATACCCTAACCCTAAACCTAATCCTAACCCTAATCCGTACCCTAACCTTAACGATAACCCTGACCTAACCTTAACCCTAACCCGCACCCTAACCCTAACCCTAATTCTAACACTAACCCGAACCCTAAACCTAACCCTAAACCGTACCCTAACCCTAAACTTAATCCATATCCTACCCCTAACCCTAACCCGTACCCTAAACCTAACCCTAACCCTAACCTGTACATAACCCTAACCGTAACCTTAACCCTAAACCTAACCCGTAGTCTAACCCTAACCCTTCGGCTAACCCTAACCCTAACCCGTACCCTAACCCTAACACTAACCCTAACCCAAACTCTAACCGTGACACTAACTCGAACCCTAACCTGTACCCTAACCCTAACCCTAACCTTAACCCTAACCCGTACTCTAACCTGTACCCTCAACCTAACCTTAACATAAACCTAACCCTAACCCTAACCCGTATCTAAACCATACCCTAAACGGTACCCTAAACCGTACTATTACCCGAACCCTAACCCTAAACCATACTCTAACCCGACCCTAACCCATACCCTAAACCTAACCCTACCCATACCCTAACCCATACACTAACCCTAAACCATACCCTAACCCTAAACCTAACCCTAAACCTAACCCTAACCTTAACCCGTACCCTAACCTGTACCCTAACCCGTACTCTAACCCTACCCGTACGCTAACCCGTACCCTAACCCTAACCCTAACCCATAACCTACCCCTAAACCTAACGCATACCGTAACCCTAACCCGTGCCCTAAACCTAAACCGAACCTTAAACCTAACCCGTACCTTAACCCTATCCCATACCCTTATCCTAACCCTAACCCATTACTCTAACCCTAACCCTAACACTAAACCTAAACCCAAATCCTAAACCTAACCCTACCCGTACCCTAACCCATACCCTAACCCTAAACCATACCCTAAACCTAACCCTAATCCTAAACCTAAACCTAACCGTTACCCGTACCCTAACCTGTACCCTAACCCGTACCCTAACCTGTACCCTAACCCGTACCCTAACACTAACCTTAACCCTAACACTAATCCTAAACTGCACCCTAAACCTGACCCTAACCGTAACTCTAACCATAACCCGTACCCATACCCTAACATGTACCCTAACCCTAACCCTAACTTAACCCTAACCCTGACCCGTAATCTAACCCTACACCTAAACCTAACCCGTACCCTAAACCTAACCATAACCCAAACCCGTACCCTAACCCTAACCCTAACCCTGACCCTAAAACTAACCGTAACCCATACCCTTACCCTAACACTAACCCGTACCCTAAACCTAACCCTAACCCTAAAACTAAACCGTACCCTAACCATAACCCATACCCTAAACCTAACCCTAACCCACAACCTAAACCTAACCCGAACCCGAACCCTTAACCCTAACCCTAACCCTAACCGATACCCAAACCCGTACCCTAACCCTATAACCTAACCCGTAGCCTAACCCTAACCCAAATCCGTACCCTAACCCATTCCATAACCCTAACCCGTACCATTAACCGTACACTAACCCTAACCCTAACCGTAACCCGTACCCTAACCCTTACCCTAACCCTAACCCTAACCCCTAACCCTAACCCGTACCTTAACTCGTAACTTAACCCATACCCTAACCCTAACCTTAACCTGTAGCCTAACCCTTAACAAAACCCGCACCCTAACCCGTACACTAACTCTAACTGTACCGTTACCCGTACCCTAACTCGTACCCTAATCCGTACAATAACCCTAACCTTAATCCATACCCTAACCCATACTCTAAACCAAACCCGTACCCTAACCCTAACCCTAACCCTAAACCTAACCCATACCTTAACCCTAACACGTACCCTAACCCGTACCCTAACCCTAACCCGTACCCAAAACATAACGTGTACCCTAACCCGTACCCTAACCATAACCCGTACCCCATCACTAACCCGTACCCTACTCCTAACCCTAACCCTAATCCCAACCCCAAACAACCCTAACACTAACATTAACTCTAACCCCAAACCTAACCCTAACCCTAACCTTAACCCAAACCCTAACACCATAACACCTAACCCAAACCCTAACCATAACCCTAACCCCCTAAACCTAACGCTAACCCTAACCTAACACTATTCTTAACACTAACCTAATCCTAACCCCTAACTCTAACCCTAGCCCTAACCCTAACCCTGACCCTAACCCGTACCCTAACCCTAACGCTTACCTTAACCCTAACCCTTACCCTAAACCTAACCCATACCCTAACCTTAACCCATACCCTAAACCTAACCAGAAACCTAACGCGTAAAATAACCCTAACTCCTAAACCTAACTCTAACCCGTACCCTAATCCCTAACCCTAACCATAACCCTAAACCCTAATTCCTAAATCTGACCTTTACCCTACCCCATAACCCTAACCCTAACCCTAACCCCTAACACTAACCCTAATCCTAAGCCTAAACCATAACCCTAACCAGAACCCTAACATAATCCCTAACCGTAACCCTAACACTAACCCTAACGCCTAACCCTAAACCTAACCCTACCCCTAACAATAACACTAAACCCTAACACTAACCCTAACCCTAACCCTTACCCTAACCCTAACCCGTACCCTAACCCTAACACTTACCGTAGCACTAACCCATACCCTAACCCTAACCGGTAACCCTAACGCTAACCCTAACCCAACCCTAAACCGTACCTTAACCCCTAACCCTAACCCTAACCCTAACCCTAACCCCTAACTCTAACCCTAAACCTAACCCTAAGCCCTAACCCTAACACTAACCCTAAACCTAACCCATACCCTTACCCGTACCCTAACACTAACCCGTACCGCAACACTAACCCATACCATAACCCTAACCGCAAACCCTAACCCTAAACCGTACACTAAACCCTAACCCTAACCCTAACCCTAACCCGTACACTAAACCTAAAACGTAACCTAACCCTAACCCGTACCCTAACCCTAACCCAAAACCGTACCCTAAACCTTACCCGTTTCCTAACCCTAACACTAACAACTAACTCTAACCCTAACCCGTACCCTAACGCTAAACTTAACCCTGACCCGTACCCTAACCCTGACCCGTGCCCTAACCCTAACCCAAACCCTAACCCATACCCTAACCCTAAACCTAACCCGTACACTAACTGCAACCCGTAACCTAACCCTAACACTAACCCGTACCCTAACCCGTACCCTAACCCGTACCCTAACCCTAACCCTAACCTTAACCCGTACCCTAAACCTAACCCTAACCCAAACCCTAACCCATACCCTAACCCTAACCCTAACCCGTACACTAACCGGAACCCATACCCTAACCCTAACACTAACCCTAAACCTAACTCGTACCCTAACACTAACCCGTACCCTAACCCTAACACTAACCCTAATCCTAAACCTAACCCGCAACCTAAACCTAACACTAAACCTAACGCTAACCATAACCCGTACCCGTACCCATACCCTAACCCGTACCCTAACCCTAACACTAACCTTAACCCTAACCCTAACCCTAACCCTAAACCATACCCTAACCCTAAACCTGACCCTAACCCTAACCCGTACCCTAACCCTAAGGATAACCCTGACCCTAACCCTAACCCTAACTCTAACACTAACCTGAACCCTAAACCTAACCCTAATCCTAACCCTAAACTTAAACCGTACCCTAACCCTAACCCTAACCCTAAACTTAATCCATATCCTACCCCTAACCCTAACCCCTACCCAAAACCTAACCCTAACCATAACCCGTACATAACCCTAATCATAACCTTAACCCTAACCCTAACCCGTACTCTAAACCTAAACCTTGGGCTAACTCTAACCCTAACCCGTACTCTAACCCTAACCCTAACCCTGACACTAACCCTAACCCTAACCCGTACCCTAACCCTAACCCTAAACTTAATCCATATCCTACCCCTAACCCTAACCCCTACCCTAAACCTAACCCTAACACTATCCCTAACCCGTATCTAAACCGTACCCTAAACCGTACCCTAACCCGTACCATTACCCGAAAACTAACACTAACCCGTACCCTAACCTGACCCTAACCTGTACCCTAAACTTAACCCTAACCCGTACCCTAACCCATACCCTAACCTTAAACCATACCCTAACCCTAACCCTAACCCGTACCCTAACTTGTACCCTAACCCATACTCTAACCCTAATCTGTACCCTAACCGTACCCTAACCCTAACCATAACCCATAACCTACCCCTAAACCTAAACCGTACCATACCCTAACCCGTACCCTAAACCTAAACCTAACCCTAAACCTAACCCGTACCTTAACCCTATCCCAATCCCTTACCCTAAACCTAACCCGTACCCTAACCCTAACCCTAACCCTAACACTAACCCTAAACCTAAACCCTAACCCTAACCATAACCCTAACCCATACCCTAACCCGGACCCTAACACTAAACCTAACCCGTATTCTAACCCTAAACTTAACCCTAAACATAACACTAAACTGTACCCTAAACCTAACCCGTACCCTAACCCTAACCCTAACCCTAACCCCTAACCCTGACCCGTACCTTAACTCGTACCCTAACCCGTACCCTAACCCTAAACTTAACCCGTACCCTAACACTAACCAAAACCCGTACCCTAACCCGTACACTAACTCTAACTGTACCGTTACCTGTACCCTAACCCGTACCCTAACCCTAATCCATACTCTAACCCGTACTCTAAACCCAACCCATACCCTAACCCTAACCAGTACCCGAAACCTAACGTGTACCCTAACCCGTACCCTACCCCTAACCAGTTCCTGAAACCTAACGTGTACCCTTACCCATACCCTAACCATAACCCGTACCCTATCACTAAATCGTAACCTAATCCTAACCGTAACCCTAACCACAACCCCAAACATAACCCTAACTCTAACCTAATCCTAACCCCAAACCTAACCCTAACCCTAACCTTAACCCTAATCCTAACACCATAACACCTAACCCAAACCGTAACCATAACCCTAACCACCTAAACCTAACCCTAACCCGTAACATAACCCGTACCCTAACACTAACCCGTACCATAACCCTAACCCTAACCCTAAACCAAACCCTAAACCTAACCAATAACCTAAACCCTACCCTAACCCTAAATCTAACCCATAACCTAATCCTAACCCAAACCCCTACCCTAACCCGTATCCTAACCCTAAACCGTACTGTTACCCATACCCTAACCCTAACACTAAACCTAACCTGTACCCTAACCCTAACCCTAACGCTAACCCTAACCCTAACCCGTACCCTAACCCTAACCCTAACCCTGACCGTAACCCTAACACTAAACTGTTCCCTAACCCTAACCCTAACCTGTACCCTAACCCATACCCTAACCCTAAACCTAACCCTAAACCTAAACCTACCCTAACCCTAACCCCCTGCCCTAACCCTAACCCTAACCCTAACCCTAATCCTAAACTTAACACTTATCCTAACCCTAACACTAACCCTTACTCTAACACGAACCCGTACTCTAACCCTAAACCACACTAACCCTAGACCTAACCCGTACTCTAACCCTAACACAAACCCTACCCCATACCCTACCCGTACCCTAACCCGTACCCTAATCTTAACCCGTACCCGTACCTGAACCCATACCCTAAACCTAACCCTAACACTATCCCTAACCCTAACCCTAACCCATACCCTAAACCTAACACTAAACCTAACCCTAACCCTAACCTGTACCCTAACCCGTAGCCTAACCCCAATCTTAACACGTACCCTAACCCTAACTGTAACCATAAGCCGTACCCTAACACTAACCCTAACCCGTACCCTAACCCTAACCCTAATCCTAACCCTAACCCTAACCCGCACCTTAAACCTGACCCTAACCGTAAATCTAACCATAACCGGTACCCATACCCTAACACGTACCCTAAACCTAACCCTAAACTTAACACTAACCATGACCCAAACCCTAACCCTACCCCTAACCCTAACCCGTACTCTAAACCTAACCCTAACCCGTACCCTAACCCTAACCCTAACCCTTACCCTAAACCTAAACCTAACCCGTTCCCTAACCCTAACCCTAACCTGTACCCTAAACCTAACCCTAACCCTAAAACTAAACCATACCCTAACCTTATCCCGTACCCTAAACCTAACCCTAACCCGTAACCTAAACCTAACCCTAACCCAAACCCATAACCCTAATCCTAACCCTAACCCATACCCTAACCCATACCCTAACCCTAAACCTAACCCGTAGCCTAACCCTAACCCAAATCCATACCCTAACCCATTCCCTAACCCTAACCTGTACCGTTACACGTACACTAACACTAAACCTAACTCTAACCCGTACCCTAACCCGTACCCTAACTCTAACCCTAACCCCTAACCCTAACCCGTACCTTAACTCATACCCTAACCCGTACCCTAACCCTAAACTTAACCCATAGCCTAACCCTAATCAAAACCCGTACCCTAACCCGTACACTAACTCTAACTGTACCGTTACCCGTACCCTAAACCGTACCCTAACCCGTACCCTAACCCGAACCCTAATCCATACCCTAACCCATACTCTAAACCTAACCCGTACCCTAACCCTACCCCTAATCCGTACCTTAACCCTAACACGTACCCTAACCCGTACCCTAACCCTAACCCGTACCCGACACCTAACGTGTACCCTAACCCGTACTCTAACCATAATCCGTACCCTATCACTAACCCTTACCTTATCCTAACCCTAACCCTCACCCCAACCCCAAACATAACCCTAACTCTAACCCTAACTCTAAACCCAACCCTAACCCTAACCTTAACCCTAACCCTAACACCATAACACCTAAACCAAACCCTAACCATAACCCTAACCACCTAAACCTAACCCTAACCATAACCGTACCCTAACCCGTACACTAACACTAATCCGTACCATAACCCTAACCCTAACACTAACCCCTAAACCTAACCCTAAACCTAACCCGTACACTAAACCCTACCCTACCCTAAATCTAACCCATAGCCAAATCCTAACCCAAACCCCTACGCTAACCCATATCCTAACCCTAAACCATACCGTTACCCATACCCTAACCCTAACCCTAAACCTAACCCGTACCCTAACCCTAACCCTAATGCTAACCCTAACCCTAACACGTACCCTAACCCTAACCCTAACCCTGACCATAACCCTAACACTAACCCGTTCCTTAACACTAACCCTAACCCGTACACTAACCAGTACCCTAAACCTAAACCTAACCCTAAACCTACCCTAAACCTAACGCGTACCATAA
The DNA here is from genome assembly GCA_032313775.1 of Urocyon cinereoargenteus. Classification (NCBI taxonomy): domain Eukaryota; kingdom Metazoa; phylum Chordata; class Mammalia; order Carnivora; family Canidae; genus Urocyon; species Urocyon cinereoargenteus. The sequence goes on from JAVLSZ010000045.1 coordinate 2,171,425, forward strand.
CCCTAACCCTAACCCTAATCCTACATTGACCCTTACCCTAACCCTAACACTAACCCTTACACTAACCCGAACACATACTCTAACCCTAAACCTAAACTAACCCTAGACCTAACCCGTACTCTAACCCTAACACGAACCCTACCCCATCCCCTACCCCGTACCCTAAACCGTACCCTAACCCTAACCCCAAACCATACCCTAACCCTATGCCTAACGTTTACAAACCCTGACCCATACCCTAACCCTAAACCAAACCCTAACCCGTACCCTAAACCTAACCCTAACCATAACCCGTACCCTAACCCTAAACCTAACCCATACACTAACCCTAACCCTAATCCGTACACTAAACCGTACTCTAACCCGAACCCATACCCTATCCTTAACCCTATCCCTAACCCGTACACCAACCCTAACCCGTACCCTAAACCATACCCAAACCCTAACCCTAAACCTAAACCTAAACCATACCATTAACCGTACCCTAACCGCAAACCGTACCCTAACCCGTACCCTAACACTAAACCTAACCCGTACACTAACCCTAACCTTAACCCTAAACGTAACACTAAACCGTACCCTAACCCTAACTCGTACCTAACCCTAACCCTAACCCCTAACCCTAAACCCGTACCTTAACTCCTAACCTAACCCATACCCTAACCCTAAACCGACCCGTAGACTAACCCTAACCAAAACCCGTACCCTAACCCGTACACTAACTCTAACTGTACTGTTACCGTACCCTAACCCGTACCCTAACCCGTACCCTAACCCGTCCCTTAACCCTAAAACGTACCCTAAACCATTCCCTAAACCTAACCCATACCCTAAACCTAACGCGTACTCTAACCCGTACCCTAACCATAACAGGTACCCTATCACTAAACCATTCCTTAACCTTAAACCTAACCCTAACCCCAACGCTAACAGTAACCCTAAACTTAACCCTAACCCTAACCCTCTAACCCCTAACCCTAACCCTAACTCCCTAACCCTAACCCTAACCCAAACCCTTACCCCTAACTCCTATTCCTAACCCTATACCTAACTCTAAACCTAAACCCTAACCCTAACCCGAAACCTAACCCTAACCCGTACCCTAAACCTAACCCTAACTCTAAACCATACCATAAACCTAACACTAACCCGTACCCTAACCCTAACACGTACCCTAACCGTAACCCTAACCCTAAAGCCTACTCTCACCCTAAACCCTAACCCTAACCCTAACCCTAACCCGAACCCTAACCCTACCCCAACCCTATACCGTACACTAACCCGTAACCTAACCCTAACCCTATCCCTTACCCATACCTTACACTAACCCGTAACCTAAAGCGTATCGTAACCTTAACCCTATCCCGTACCCTAAACCGTAACCTAACCCTCACCCGTACCCTAACCCCAATCCTAACCCAACCCTAACCCGTATCCTAACCCTAACCCATACCATAACCCTAACCCGTAGCCTAAACCTTAGCCCTAACCCATACCCTAACCCTAAACTTAATCTTAACCCTAACCCTAACCCGTACCCTAACTTACCCTAAACCTAACCCTAACCCTAACCCTAACCTGTTGCCTAACCCAAATCTTAATCTTAACCCTAACCCTAACATGTACCCTAACCCTAACAGTCATCCATACGCTAACCCTAACCCTAAACTTAACCCTAACCCTAACCTGTACCCGTACCCATACACTAACCCTAACCCTAACCCGTACCCTAAACCGAATCCTAAACCTAAACCGTACCCTAACCCTAATCTTAACCCGTACCCTAACTCTAACCGTAACCATAACCTGTACCCTAAACCTAACCCCAAACAGTACCCTAACCCTAAGCCTAACCTTAACACTAACCCTGACCCATACCCTAACCCTAACCCAAACCCTAACCCGTACCCTAACCCTAACCCTAATCATAACCCATACCCTAAACCTAAACCTAACCCATACACTAACCTTAACCCTAATCCGTACACTAAAACTTACTCTAAACCGAATGCGTACCCTAACCCTAACCCTAACACTAAACCTAACCAGTTTGCTAACCCGAACCCATACCCTAACCCTAACCCTAACCCTGATCCATACCTTAACCCTAACACGTACCCTAACCCGGACCCTAACCCGTACCCTAACTGTAACCCATACCCTAAACCTAACACTAAACCATACCCTAACCCTAACCAGTACCCTAACCGTAACCCTAACCCTAAAGCCTACACTCACCCTAAACCCTAACCCTAACCCTAAACCTAACCCGAACCCTAACCCTAACCCGTAACCTAAACCTATCCCTAACCCATACCCTAACCCTAAACCTATCCCTAACCCATACCTTACACTAACCCGTAACCTAAAGCGTAACCTAACCCTAACCCTATCCTGTACCCTAACCCGTAACCTAACCCTAACCTGTACCCTAACCCCAATCCTAACCCAACCCTAACCTGTACCCTAACCCTAACCCGTACCCTAACCCTAAGCCATACCCTAAACCTTAGCCCTAAACCTAAGCCTAACCCTAACCCGTACCCTAACCCTAAACTTAATCTTAACCCTAACCCTAACCTGTACCCTAAACCTAACCCTAAGCCTAACCCTAACCCGTAGCCTAACCCTAACCTTAATCTTAACACTAACCCTAATCTGTACCCTAACCCTAACCCTAACAGTAATCCATACCCTAACCCTAACCCTAAACTTAACCCGTACACTAACCCTGACCGTAACCATAACACGTAACCTAACCCTAACCCTAAACCATACACTAAACCTAAGCCTAACCTTAACACTAACAATGACCCATACCCTAACGTAACCCAAATCCTAACCCGTACCCTAAACCTAACCCTAACCCTAACCCATACCCTAAACCTAACCCTAACACTAAACTGTACCCGAACCCTAACCCATACCTTATACCTAACCCTAAACATAGACCTAACCCGTACCCTAACCCTATCCAGTACCCTAACCCTAACCCTAACCCTAATATATACCCTAACCCTAACCCTCACCCTAACCCTAATCCTAACCCTAACCCGCACTCTAAACCTAACGCTAATCCGTACACTAACCCTTCCCCTAACCCTAACCCTAAGACTAAACCTAAACCGTACTATAACCCTAACCCTAACCCTAACCCTTAACCTAACCCTAACCCTGACCCTAACCCTAACCCGTACCCTAACCCTAACCCATACCCTAACCCTAACCTTAAACCTAACCCGTTCCCTAACCCTACCCGTAACACTAACCCATACCCTAAACCTAACCATAACCCGTACACTAACCCTAACCCTAACCCTAAACCTAACCCTAACCCGCACCGTAAACCTAACCCTAACCCTAAACCTAACCCGTTCCCTAATCCTATCCCGTAACCTAACCCTAACCCGTACCTTAACCCTAACCATAACCATAACCCTAACCCGTACCCTAACCTTAACCCGTAGCCTAACCCTAACCCTAACAGTAACCCCTAAACCTAACCTTAACCATTACACTAAACTGTTCCCAAATGCTAAACTTAACCCATACCTTAACCCTAACCCTAACCCGTACACTAACCCGTACCATAACCCTAACCCTAACCCTAAACCTAAAAGTAACCCGAACCCAAACCCTAACCCTAAACCTAACCCTATCCCTAACCCTAACCCTGACCTACACCTAACCCTAACCCTAACCCTAACCCTAACCCTAAACCTAACCCTAACACTAACCTTAACCCATACTCTAAACCTAAACCTAACCATAACACTAACCCAAACATGTACTATAACCCTAACCCTAAACCTAACCCTAACCCTAACCCTAACACGTACCGTAACCCTAACTCGTACCCTAACACTTCCCCTATCCCTAAACCTGACCCTAACCCTGACCCTAACCCTAACCCTATCCCGTACCCTAACCCTAACCCGTAACCTATCCCTAACCCTAAATTTAACCCGTACCCTAAACCTAAACGTAACCCTAACCAGTACCCAAAACCTAAACCTAACCCTATCCCTAAACCTAACCCTGACCTAAACCTAATCCTAACCTGTACCCTAACCCTAACCCTAACCCGCACCCTAAATGTAACCTAACACGTTCCCTAAACCTAACCCGTAACCTAAACCTAATCCTAACCCTAAACTTAACCCGTACACTAACCGTATTCCGTACACTAAACCTAACCCTAACCCGTAACCTAACCCGTACCTTAACCCTAACCCGTACCATAACCCTAACCCGTACCCTAAACCTAACCCTAACCCTTGACCTAACCATACCAAACCCTATCCCGTACCCTAACCCTAACCCTAACGCGTACCCAAACCCTAACAGTAACCCTAACCCGTACCCTAACGCTAAACCTAAACCTAACCCTAACCTTAACATGCACCCTAAACTTAAACCTAACCCTAACACTACCCATAACCCTTATCCATACCCTAAACCTAACCCGTACTATAACCCTAACCCTTACCATAACCCTAACCCTAACCCATACTCTATCCATAAACCTAACTCGTACACTAACACTAACCCTAACCCTGACCCTAACCCTAACCCGTACCCTAAACCTAACCTGTGCCTAACCCTAACCCTAACCCTAACCCGTGCCCTAAACATAAACCTAAACCTAACTCGTACACTAACCCTAAACCTAATCCTGACCCTATCCCTAACCCTAACCTATACCCTAAGCCTAACCCATACACAAACTCTAACCCTAAACCTACTCTTCCCCTAACCCGAACCCTAAACCTAACCCTAAACCTTGACCTAACTCGTACCCAAACCTATCCCGTACACTAACCCTAACCCTAACCCGTACCCAAACACTAACAGTAACCCTAAACCATACCCTAACCCTAACCCTAACCCTAACACTAACCCTAACACTAACCCTAACCCGTACTCTAACCCTAAACCTAACCCTAACCCAAACCCTAACTGTACTCTAACCCTAACCCTAACCCTCACCCTAACCCTAACCGGTACTGTAACCCTAACCAGTAACATAACCCTAACCCTAACCCGTACCCAATCCCTAACCCTAACTCGTACTCTAACCCTAACCCTGACCCTAACCCTAAACCTAACCCGTAAATTAAACCTAACCCGTACACTAAACCTAACCCTAACCCTAACCCGTACCCTAAACCTAACCCTAAATCTAACTCGTACCCTAACACTAACCCTAACACTGCCCCTAACCCTAACACTAACCCGTACCCTAATCCTGAACCATACCCTAACCCTAACCCTAACCCTCACCTGCACCCTAAATCTAAAACTAACCCTAACCCAAACCATAACCCTAACCCGTACCCTAACCCTAACACATACCCTAACACTAACCCTAACCTTAACCGTAACCCTAACCCCTCCCCTAACCCTAAAACTAACCCGTAACCTAACCCCAACCCTAACCCTAACCCATACCATAACCCTATCCCTAACCCTAACCCGCACCCTAAACCTAACCCTAACCCGTACCCTAACCCTAACCCGTAACCTAAACCTAACCCTAACCATAAACTTAACCCGTACACTAACTCTATCCTGTACCCTAAACCTAACCCTAACCAATACCCTAACCCTAACCCTAACCCTAATCCTATCCGTACACTAACGCTAACCCTAAACCTAACACGAACCCTAACCCATACTCTAACCCTAACTCTAAACCTAAACCTAATCCTAACCCGTACTCTAACCATAACCCGTACCATAACACTAACCCTTACCCCAACCCTAAACTTAACCCGTACCCTAACCTATAACCTAAACCTAAACTTAACCCTAAACTTAAACTGTATGCTAACCCTATCCCGTACCCTAAACCTAACCCTAACCCGTAACCTAACCCTAACCCTAACCGTACACTAACCCTTACCCTAACCCTAAAACTAACACTAACCCTAAACCGTACTCTACCCTTTACCCTAACCCTAAACCTAACCCTAACCCTAACACTAACCCTAATCCGTACTCTAACCCGAAAAATAACCCTAACTCTAACCCTAACCCGTACTATAAACCTAACACTAAACCTAACCCTAACCCATACTCTAACCCTATCCCGTAGCCTAACCCTAACTCTAACCCTAACCCCTAAACCTAACCCTCACCCTCAACCTTAACCTAACCCGTACCCAAACGGTAAACCTAACCCGTACCCTAACCTAACCCAAACCCGTACTCTAAACCTAACGCTAACCCTAAATCTAACCCTAAAGCGCACCCTAACCTTAAACCTAACCCTAACCATAACCATAACCCTTAACCGTAACCTAACCCTAACCCACACCCTAACCCTATCCCTAACTTTAACCGTAACCCTAACCCGTACCATAACCCTAAAACTAACCCGTACCCTAACCCCAACCCTAAAACTAACCCATACACTAACACTAACCCTAACCCTGACCCTAAACCTAACCCTAACCCGTACACTAACCCTAAACCTAACCCTAACCCGCACCCTAAACCTAACCCTAACCCGTACTCTAACCCTAACCCGTAAACTAAACCTAACCCTAACCTTAAACTTAACCCGTACGCTAACCCTATCCCATACACTAAACCTAACCCTAACTCGTAACCTAACCCTAAACCTAACCCTAAGCCTAACTCGTACATTAACCCTAACCCTAACCCTAACACTAACACTACCCCATACTCTAAATTAATCCTAACCCTAACCCTAACCCTAACCGTACTCTAACCCTAACACTAACCCTCACCCTAATCCTAAACTGTACGGTAACCCTAACCCGTAACATAACCATAACCCTAACCTGTACCCTAAACCTAACCCATAACCAAACAGGAACCCTAACCTTAACCGTAACCATAACCCGTACCCTAACACTAAAACTAACCTGTACTCTAACCCCAACCCTACCCTAACCCGTTCTATAACCCTATCCCTAACCCTAACCCTGACCCTAAACCCAACCATATCCGGTACCCTAACCCTAACCCGCACCTAAACCTAACCCTAACCATTACCCTAAACCTAACCCGTAATTTAAACCTAACCCTAACCCTAAACTTAACGCATACACTAACCCTATCCCGTACCCTAAACCTAACCCTAACCCGTACCCTAACCCTAACCCTAACCCTAACCCTAACCCTATCTGTACACTAACCCTAACACTAACCCTAACCGGTACTCTAACCCTAAACCTAACCCTAAACCTAACCCTAACCCGTACTCTAACCCTAACCCGTACCCTAACACTCACCCTTACGGTAACCCTAAACCTAACCCGTAACCTAACCTTAAACGTAACTCTAACCCGTACCCAAACCCTAACCCTAACACGTACCCTAACCCTAACCCTAACCCGCACACTAAACCTAACCCTAACCCTAGACCTAACGCGTAAACTAAACCTAAGCCATACAGAAATCTGAACCCTAACCCGCACCGTAACCCTAACACTAACCCTACCCTAACCCTAAACCTAAACCTAACCCTAAACCGTACACTAACCCTAACCCGAACCCTATCGCTAACCCTAAAACGTACCCTAACCCTACCCATAGCCTAACCCTTACTCTAACCCTAACCCCTAACCGTAATCCTAACCCTAACCCTTACCCTAACCCGTACCCAAAAGGTAAACCTAACCCGTACCCTAGCACTAACCCAAAACCGTACTCTAAACCTAACCCTAACCCTAACCCGCACCTTAAACTTAACCCTAACCCTAACTCAAACCATAACCCTTAACCGTAACCTAACCCTAACCCATACCCTAGCCCTATCCCTAACCCTAACCTTAACCATAACCCTAACCTGTACCCTAACCCTAAAACTAACCTGTACCCTAACCCCAACCCTAACCCTAACTCGTACTCTAACACTAACCCTCACCCTAACCCTGACCCTAAACCTAACCCTAACCTTTACACTAACCCTAACCCTCACAATAACCGGGAACCTAAACCTAACCATTACCCGTACCCTAACCCTAACCCGTAACCTAAACCTAAACGTAACCCAAAATTTAACCCGTACACTAACCCTATCCCGTACCCTGAATCTAACCCTAAACCGTATCCTAACTCTAAACCTAACCCTAAGCCTAACCCGTACATTAGCCCTAACCATAACCCTAACCCTAACCCTAAACCTAACCCTAACCCGTAACCTAACCCTAACCCGTTACCTAAACCCAACCCTAACCCTAAACTTAACCCGTACGCTAACCCTATCCCGTACCCTGAACCTAACCCTAACCCGTATCCTAACCCTAAACCTAACCCTAAGCCTAACCCGTACATTAACCCGAACCCTAACCCTAACACTAACACTACCTCGTACTTTAAACATAACCCTAACCCTAACCCTAACCCTTACCCTAACCTTATCTGTACACTAACCCTAACACTAACCCTAACCAGTACTCTAACCCTAAACCTAACCCTAAACCTAACCCTAACCCGTACTCTAAACCTAACCTGTACCCTAACACTAAACCTTACCCTAACCCTAAACCTAATCCGTACCCTAACCCTAAACGTAACCCTAACCCATACCAAAACCCTAACCCTAACACGTACCCTAACCCTAACCCTAACCCGCACACTAAACCTAACCCTAACCCTAGACCTAACACGTAAACTAAACCTATCCCGTACCGAAATCTTAACCCTAACCCATACCGTAACCCTAACACTAACCCTAACCCTAACCCTAAATCTAACCCTAACCCGTACACTAACCCTAACCCGAACCCTAAACCTAACCCTAACCCGTACCTAACCCTAACCTAACCCTAAGCCTAACCCGTACATTAACTCTAACCCTAACTCTAACACTAAACCTACCCCGTACTCTAACCCTAACCCTAACCCTAAGACTAACCCATACCCTAAACCTAACCCTAACCCTGACTCGTACCCTAAACCTAACCCTAAACCTGACCCTAACACTAACCTTAACCCGTACCCTAAACCTAACCCATACCCTAACCCTAACCCTAAACCTAACCCTAACCCTAACCCGTACCCTAAACCTAAACCTAACCCTTGACCTAACCCGTACCCAACCCTAACCCGTATCCTAACCCTAACCCTAACTAGTACCCAAACCCTAACAGTAACCCTAACCCATACCCTAGCGCTAATCCTTACCCTAACCCTAAACCTAACCCGTACCCTAACCCTAAACATAACCCTAACCCATACCCAAAACCTAACCCTAACACGTACCCTAACCCTAACCCTAAACCGCACACTAAACCTAACCCTAACCCTAGACCTAACACGTAAACTAAACCTATCCCGTACCGAAATCTTAACCCTAACCCGTACCGTAACCCTAACACTAACCCTAACCCTAACCTTAAACCTAACCCGTACACTAACCCTAACCCTAACCCTAACCCGTACCCTAACCCTACCCGTAGCCTAATCCTAACTCTAAACCTAACCTCTAACTCTAAGCCTAACCCTAACCCTTACCCTAACCCGTACCCAAACGGTAAACCTAACCCGTACCCTAACACTAACCCAAACCCGTACTCTAACACTAACCCTAACCTGTACCCTAAACTTAACTCTAACCCTAACCCAAACCATACCCTTTAACCGTAACCTAACCCTAACTCATAACCTAACCCTCACCCTAACCTTAACCATAACCCTAATCCGTACCCTAACTCTAAAACTAACCCGTACCCTAACCCCAACCCTAACCCGTACCCTAACACTAACCCTAACCCTAACCCTGACCCTAAACCTAACCCTAACCCTTACACTAACCCTAACCCTAACCCAACCCGCACCATAAACCTAAACTTAACCCATACCCTAACCCTAAACCGTAACCTAAAACCGAACGAAACCCTAAACTTAACCCGTTCGCTAACCTATCCCGTACCCTAAACCTAACCCTAACCCGTATCCTAACCCTAACCTAACCATAAGCCTAACCCGTACATTAACCCTAACCCTAACCCTAACACTAACCCTACCCCGTACTCTAACCATAACCCTAACCCTAACCCTAACCCGTACCCTAAACCTAAACCTAACCCTAACTCGTACCCTAACCCTAACCCTAAACCTGACCCTAAACTTAACTTTACCCGTACACTAAACCTAACCCATACCCTAACCCTAACGCTAAACCTAACCCTAACCCGTACCCTAAACCTGACCCTAATCCTTGACCTAACCCGAACCCAACCCTATCCCGTACCCCAACCCTAACCCTAGCCCTCACCCTAGCCCTAACCAGTACTGTAACCCTAACCCGTACCATAACCCTACCCTAAACCGTACACTAAACCTAACCCTAATTCGTACCCTAACCCTAACCCTAACCCTGACCCTAACCCTAACCCTAACCCGTACCCTAAACCTAACCCGTACCCTAAACCTAACCCTAACCCTAAACCTGACCCTAACCCTAACCCTAACCTGTACCCTAAGCCTAACCCATACCCTAACCCTAACCCTAACCCTAACCCTAACACTAACCCTACCCTGTACTCTAACCCTAACCCTAACCCATACCCGTACCCATACCCTAAACCTAACCCTAAACCTAACACTAACCCTAACCCGTACTCTCGCCCTAACCCTAACACTAACTTTAACCGTACACTAAACTTAACCCTAACCCTCACCCTAACCCTAACCCGTAATATAACCCTAACCCGTACCATAACGCTAACCCTAACCCGTACCCTAACCCTAACCCTAATTCGTACCCTAACCCTAAACCTAACCCTGACCGTAACCCTAACCCTAACCCGTACCCTAAACCTAAACCTAACCCTAACTCGTACCCTAACCCTAACCCTAAACCTGACCCTAACCCTAACTTTACCCATACCCTAAACCTAACCCATACCCTAGCCCTAACCCTAAACCTAACCCTAACACTAACCCGTACCCTAAACCTAACCCTAACCCTTGACCTAACCCGTACCCAACCCTATCCCGTACCCCAACCCTAACCCTGACCCGTACCATAACCCTATCCCTAACCCTAACCCTGACCCTAAACCTAACCCTAACCCATACCCTAAACCTAACGTGCACCTAAACCTAACCCTAACCTGTACCCTAACCCTAACCCATAACCTAAACCTAACCCTAATCCTAAACTTAACCCGTACACTAACCCTATCCCGTACCCTAAACTTAACCCTAACATGTACCCTTACCCTAACCCTAACCCTATCCGTACACTAAACCTAACCCTAAACCTAACACTTCCCTAACCCGTACTCTAACCCTAACCCTAACCATAAATCTAACCCTAACCCATAATCTAACATAATCCCGTGCCCTAACTAACCCTTACCCTAACCCTAACCCGAAACCTAACCCTAACCCGTAATCTAAACCTATCTCCTGGGATCCCTGGGTGGCGCAGCAGTTTAGCGCCTGCCTTTGGCCCAGGGCACGATCCTGGAGACCCGGGATCGAATACCACGTCGGGCTCCCGGTGCATGGAGCCTGCTTCTCTCTCTGCCTATGTCTCTGCCTCTCTCTCTCTCTCACTGTGTGCCTATCATAAATAAATAAAAATAAAAAAAATATTTTAAAAAAATAAATAAATAAACCTATCTCGTACCTAACACTAACCCTTACCCTAACCCTAAACCTAACCCATACCCTAACCCTAAACGTAACCCTAATCCCTAACCAAACCCTAACCCTAACACGTACACAAACCCTAACCCTAACCCTCACCCTAACCCTAACCCGTACTGTAACCCTAACCCGTACCATAACCCTAACTCTAAACCGTACCCTAAACCTAACCCTAATTCGAACCCTAACCCTAACCCTAACCCTGACCCTAAACCTAAACCTAACGCATACCCTAAACCTAAACCTAACCCGTATCCTAACCCTAACCCTAACCCTAAACCAGACCCTACCCCGTACTCTAACCCCAAACCTAACCCGTACCCATACCCGTATCCTAACCCTAACCCTAACCCTAACACAAACCCTAACCCGTAGTCTAGCCCTAACCCTAACACTAACTTTAACCATACTCTAACCCTAACCCTAACCCTCACCCTAACCCTAACCCGTACTGTAACCCTAACCCACACCATAATGCTAAACCTAACCCGTACCCTAGCCCTAACACTAATTCGTACCCTAAACCTAACCCTAATGCTGACCCTAAACCTTACCCGAACCCGTACCCTAAAACTAAACAGTACCCTAACCCTAAACCTAACCCTAACCCGTACCCTAAACCTAACCCTAACCCGTACCCTAACCCTAATCCTAACACTGACCCTAAACCTAACCGTAACCCGTATCCTAAGCCTAACCCATACCCTAACCCTAACCCTAAACCTAACCCTAACCCTAACCTGTACCCTAAACCTAAACCTTGACCTAACCCGAACCCAAAACTATCCCGTACCCTAACCCGAACCCTAACCCATACCCAAACCCTAACAGTAACCCTAACCCATACCCTAGCGCTAACACTAATCCTAACCCTAACCCTAACCCGGACCCCAAACCTAACCCAAACCCTGACCCTAACACTAACCCTATCCCATACCCTAACCCTAAACCTAACCCATACCCTAACCCTAAACTTAACCCTAGCCCGTACCCAAACCCTAACCCTAACACATATCCTAACCCTAACCCTAACCCTAACCCGCACACTGAACCTAACCCTAACCCTAGACCTAACACGTACACTAACCCTATCCCGACCCTAAACTTAAACCTAACCAGTACCATGACCCTAACACTAACCCTGAACCTAACCCTAACCCTAACCCTAACCCGTACACTAACCCTAACACGAACCTTAACACTAACCCTAACCCGTACCCTAACCCTACCCATAGCCTAATCCTAACTCTAACCGTAACCTCTAACCTTAACCCTTAACGTAACCCATACCCAACAGTAAACCTAACCCGTACCCTAACACTAACACAAACCCCTACTCTAACCCTAACCCTAACCCTAACGCGCACCCTAAACTTAACTCTAACCCTAACCCAAACCATAACCCTTAACCGTAACCTAACCCTAACCCATAACCTAACCCTAACCCTAACCTTAACCATAACCCTACTCCGTACCTTAACCCTAAAACTAAACTGTACCCTAACCCCAACCCTAACCCTAACCCGTACCCTAACACTAACCTTAACCCTAACCCTGACCCTAAACCTAACCTTAACCCTTACACTAACCCTAACCCTAACCCAACCCGCACCCTAAACCTAACCCTAACCCGTACCCTAACCCTAACCCGTAACCTAAGCCGAACCAAACCCTGAACTTAACCCGTTTGCTAACCCTATCCCGTACCCTAAACCTAACCCTAACCCGTATCCTAACCCTAACCTAACCCTAAGCCTAACCCGTACATTAACCCTAACCCTAACCCTAACACGAACCCGTACCCTAAACCTAAACCTAACCCTAACTCATATCCTAACCCTAACCCTAAACCTGACCCTAGCCCTAACCTTAACCCGTACCCTAAACCTAACCCATTCCCTAACCCTAACCCTAAACCTAACCCTTGACCTGACCCGTACCCAACCCTATCCCGCACCCTAACCCTAACCCGTACCCAAACCCTAACAGTAACCCTAACCCATACCCTAGCGCTACCCCTAACCCTAACCCTATACCTAATCCGCACCCTAAACCTAAACCTAACCCTAACCCTAACCATAATCCTTACCCGTAACCTAACCCTAACCCATACCCTAACACTAACCCTAACCTTAACCGTAACCCTAACCCATACCCTAACCCTAAAACTAACCCATACCCTAACCCCAACCCTAACCCTCACCCGTACCATAACCCTATCCCTAAACCTAACCCTGACCCTAAACCTAACCATAACCCGTACCCTAACCATAACCCGCACTAAAACTAACTCTAACCCGTACCCTATCCCTAACCCATAACCTAAACCTAACCCTAAACCTAAACTTAACCCGTACACTAACCCTATCCCGTACCCTAAACCTAACCCTAACATGTACCCTAACCCTAACCCTAACCCTAACCCTATCCGTACACTCACCCTAAACCTAACCCTAACACTAACACTAACCCGTACTCTAACCCTAAACCTAATCCTGAACATAACCCTAACCCGTACTCTAACCCTAATCTGTACCCTACCACTAACCCTTACCCTATCCCTAAACCTAACCCGTACCCTAACCCTAAACTTAACCCTAACCCGTAACCAAACCCTAACTCCAACACGTACTCTAACCCTAACCGTAACCCTAACCCACACACTAAACCTAACCCTAACCCTAGACCTAACACGTGCACTAACCCTATCCCGTAGCGTAATCTTAACACTAACTCGTACTGTAACCCTAACACTAACCCTAAACCTAATCCTATACCTAACCCTAAACCGTAAAATAACCCTAACCCGAACCCTAACCCTAACAATAACCCGTACCCTAACCCAACCCGCACCCTAAACCTAACCCTAACCCGTACCCTAACTCTAACCCATAACCTAAACCGAACCAAACCCTGAACTTAACCCGTTCGCTAACCCTATCCCGTACCCTAAACCTAACCCTAACCCGTATCCTAACCCTAACCTAACCCTAAGCCTAACCCGTACATTAACCCTAACCCTAACCCTAACACTAACCCGTACCATAAACCTAAACCTAACCCTAACTCGTACCCTAACCCTACCCGTAAACCTGACCCTAACCCTAACCTTAACCCGTACCCTAACCCTAACCCTAACCCTAAACCAGACCCTACCCCGTACTCTAACCCCAACCCTAACCCGTACCCGTACCCGTATCCTAACCCTAACCCTAACCTTAACACAAACCCTAACCCGTACTCTAGCCCTAACCCTAACACTAACTTTAACCGTACTCTACCCCTAACCCTAACCCTCACCCTAACCCTAACCCGTACTGTAACCCTAACCCATACCATAATGCTAAACCTAACCCGTACCCTAGCCCTAACACTAATTCGTACCCTAAACCTAACCCTAATGCCGACCCTAACCCTTACCCTAACCCGTACCCTAAAACTAACCGGTACCCTAACCCTAAACCTAACCCTAACCCGTACCCTAAACCTAACCCTAACCCGTACCCTAACCCTAACCCTAATCCTAACACTGACCTTAACCCTAACCGTAACCCGTATCCTAAGCCTAACCCATACCCTAACCCTAACCCTAAACCTAACCCTAACCCTAACCTGTACCCTAAACCTAAACCTTGACCTAACCCGAACCCAAAACTATCCCGTACCCTAACCCGAACCCTAACCCGTACCCAAACCCTAACAGTAACCCTAACCCATACCCTAGCGCTAACACTAATCCTAACCCTAACCCTAACCCGGACCCCAAACCTAACCCAAACCCTGACCCTAACACTAACCCTATCCCATACCCTAACCCTAAACCGTACCCTAACCCTAACCCTAAACCTAACCCATACCCTAACCCTAAACTTAACCCTAGCCAGTACCCAAACCCTAACCCTAACACATATCCTAACCCTAACCCTAACCCTAACCCGCACACTGAACCTAACCCTAACCCTAGACCTAACACGTACACTAACCCTATCCCGACCCTAAACTTAAACCTAACACGTACCATGACCCAAACACTAACCCCGAACCTAACCCTACCCTAACCCTAACCCGTACACTAACCCTAACCCGAACCTTAACACTAACCCTAACCCATACCCTAACCCTACCCATAGCCTAATCCTAACTCTAACCCTAACCCCTAACCTTAACCCTTAACGTAACCCTTACCCAACGGTAAACCTAACCCGTACCCTAACACTAACCCAAACCTGTACTCTAACCCTAACCCTAAACCTAACCCTAACGCGCACCCTAAACTTAACTCTAACCCTAACCCAAACCATAACCCTTAACCGTAACCTAACCCTAACCCATAACCTAACCCTAACCCTAACCTTAACCATAACCCTAATCCGTACCCTAACCCTAAAACTAACCTGTACACTAACCCCAACCCTAACCCTAACCCGTACCCTAACACTAACCCTAACCCTAACCCTGACCCTAACCTAACCCTAACCCTTACGCTAACCCTAAGCCTAACCCAACACGCACCCTAAACCTAACCCTAACCCGAACCCTAACCCGTAACCTAAACCAAACCAAACCCTGAACTTAACCCGTTCGCTAACCCTATCCCGTAGCCTAAACCAAACCCTAACCCGTATCCTAACCCTAACCTAACCCTAAGCCTAACCCGTACATTAACCCTAACCCTAACCCTAACACTAACCCGTACCCTAAACCTAAACCTAACCCTAACTCGTACCCTAACCCTAACCCTAAACCTGACCCTAACCCTAACCTTAACCCATACCCTAAACCTAACCCATTCCCTAACCCTAACCCTAAACCTAACCCTTGACCTAACCTGTACCCAACCCTATACAGCACCCTAACCCTAACCCATACCCAAACCCTAACAATAACCCTAACCCATACCCTAGCGCTAACCCTAACCCTAACCCTATACCTAATCCGCACCCTAAACCTAAACGTAACCCTAACCCTAAACATAATCCTTACCCGTACCCTAACCCTAACCCATACCCTAACACTAACCCTAACCTTAACCGTAACCCTAACCCGTACCCTAACCCTAAAACTAACCCATACCCTAACCCCAACCCTAACCCTAACCCATACCATAACCCTATCCCTAACCCTAACCCTGACCCTAAACCTAACCCTAACATGTACCCTAATCCTAACCCTAACCCTAACCCTATCCGTACACTCACCCTAACCCTAACCCTGACACTAACCCTAACCCGTACTCTAACCCTAAACCTAATTTTGAACATAACCCTAACCCGTACTCTAACCCTAATCCGTACCCTACCACTAACCCTTACCCTAACCCTAAACCTAACCCGTACCCTAACCCTAACCAGCACACTAAACCTAACCCTAACCCTAGACCTAACACGTACACTAACCCTATCCCGTAGCGTAACCTTAACACTAACCCATACCGTAACCCTAACACTAACCCTAACCCTAAACCTATACCTAACCCTAAACCGTAAAATAACCCTAACCCAAACCCTAACCCTAACAATAACCCGTACCCTAACCCTACCCGTAGCCTAACCCAAACTCTAACCCTAACCCTAACCCTAACACTAACCGTAACCCTTAACCTAACCCGTACCCAAACGGTAAACATAACCCGTACCCTAACACTAAAACAAACCCGTACTATAACCCTAACCCTAACCCTAAACCGCACCCAAAACTTAACCTTAACCCTAACCCAAACCATAACCCTTAACCGTAACCTAACTCTATTCCATACATTAAACCTAACCCTAACCTTAACCGTAACCCTAACCCGTACCCTTACACTAAAAATATCCCGTACCCTAACCCCAACCCTAACCCTAACCTGTAACCTAATACTAACCTTAACCCTAAATCTGACCCTAAACCTAACCCCAACCCTTACACTAACACTAACCCGTACATTAACCCTAACCCTAACCCTAACCAGTACCCTAACACTAACCCTAACCCTAACCCTAACCCGTACCCAAACCCTAAACCTAACATGTACCCTAACCCTAACCCTAACCCTAACCCTAACCCGCACCTAAACCTAACCCTAACCCTAGACCTAACACGTACACTAACCCTATCCCGTAACCCAACCTTAACACTAACATGTACCGTAACCATAACACTAACCCTAACCCTAACCCTAACCCTAACCCGTACACTACCCTATCCCGAACCCTAACCCTAACCCTAACCCGTACCCCAACGCTACCCGTAGCCTAACCATAACTCTAACTCTAACCCCTAACCCTAACCGTAACCCTTACCCTAACCCATACCCAAACGGTAAACCTAACCCGTACCCTAACACTAACCTAAACCCGTACCCTACACCTAACCCTAACCCTGACCCTAAACCTAACCCGCACCCTAAACTTAACCCTAACCCTAACCCAAACCATAACCCTTAACTGTAATCTAACCCCAACCGATATCCTAACCTAACCTTAACCCTAACCCTAAGCCTAACCCGCACCCTAAACCTAAACCTAACCCTAACCCTAACCATAACCCTAACCCCTACTCTCACCCTAACCCTAACCCTAACCCTAACCCTATCCGTACTCTAACACTAAACCTAACCCTCACCCAAACCCTAACCCTACCCTGACCCTAACCCTAACCCTAACCCATACCCTAAACCTAACCCATACACTAACCCTAACCCTAACCCGTACACTAAACTTAACCCTAACCCTAACTCGTACCCTAACCCTAACCCTAACCCTGACCATAACCCTAACCCTAACCAGTACCCTAAGCCTAACCCATACCCTAACCCTAACCCTAAACCTAACCCTAAACCTAACCCGCACTTTAAACCTAAACCTAACCCTAAACCTAACCATAACCCTTAACTGTACCCTAACCCTAACCCATACGCTAACCATAACCCTAACCTTACCCATAACCCGGACCCATACCCTAACCCTAAAACTAACCTGTACCCTAACCCCAACCCTAACCCTAATCCGTAACATAACCCTAACCCTAACCCATACCCTGACCCTAAACCTAACCCTAAACCGAACCCTAACCCTAAACCTAACCCTAACCCTAACCCGCACCTAAACCTAACCCTAACCCGTACCCTAACCCTAACCCGTAACCAAAACCTAACCCTAATCCTAAACTTAACCCATACGCTAACCTTTCCCATACACTAAAACTAACCCTAATCCGTACCCTAAACCTAACCCTAACCCTAACCCTATCCGTACACTAACCCTAACTCTAACCCTAACACTAACACTAACCCTAACCCGTAATCTAACCCTAACCCTAAACATAAACCTAACCCTAACCCGTACTCTAACTCTAACCCGTACCCTAACACTAACTCTAACCCTAAACCTAACCCTAACTCTAACCCTAACCTGTACCCTAACCCTACCCGAAACCTAACCGTAACCCTAACCCGTACCCTAACCCTACCCGTAGCCTAACCCTAACTCTAACCCTAACCCCTAACCCTTACTTAACCCTAACCCTTACCCTAAACCGTACCCAAACGGTAAACCTAACCTGTACTCTAACACTAACTCAAACCCGTACTCTAACCCTAACCCTCACCCTAATCCGCACCCTAAACTTAACCCTAACCCTAACCCAAACCATAAGCCTTAACCGTAACATAAACCTAAACCGTACTCTAACCCTAACCCTAACCCTAACCGTACTCTAACCATAACACTAACCCTAAACCTAACCCTAACCCGTACCCTAACCCTAAACCTAACCCTTTCCCTAAACCTAACACTAACCCTAACCTGTACTCTAACCCTAAACCTAAACCTAAACCTAACCCATACCCTAACACTAACCCTAACTCGTACCCTAACCCTAAACCGGACCCTAACCCTAATCTGTACCCTACACCTAACCCGTACCCTAAACCTAACCCTAACCCTAACCCGTACGCTAAACCTAACCCTAACCCTATCTCATATCCTAACACGAACCCTAACCCTGACCCTAACCTAACCCTAACCCGTTCCCTAAACCTAACCCATACCCTAACTCTAACCCTAAACCTAACCCTAACCCTAACCCGTACTCTAAACCTAAACCTAACCCTTGACTTAACCCGTACTCAACCCTATCTCGTACCCTAAACCTAACCCTAACCCGTACCCAAACCCTAACAGTAACCCTAACCCATACCCTAGCGCTAAACCTAATCCTAACCCTATGCCTAACCCGCACCCTAAACCTAAACGTAACCCTAACCCTAAACATAACACTTACCCGTACCCTAACCCTAACCCATACCCTAACATTAACCCTTACCTTAACTGTAAACCTAACCTGTACCCTAACCATAAACCGTAACCTAAACCTAACCCTAACTCTAAACTTAACCCGTACAATAACCCTATCCCGTACCCTAAACCTAAATCTAACCCGTACCCTAACACTAACCCTAACCCTATCCGTACACTAACCCTAACCCTAACATTAACACTAAACCTAACCCGAACTCTAACCCTAACCTTAACCCTAAACCTAACTCTAACCCGTACTCTAACCCTAACCCGTACCCTAACAAAAAATCTTACCTTAACCCTAAACCTAACCCATACCCTAAACCTAAACGTAACCCTCACCCGTACCCAAACCCTAACCATAACACGTACCGTAACCCTAATCCTAACCCTAACCCGAACACTAAACCTAACCCTAACCCTAGACCTAACACGTACACTAACCCTATCCCGAACCGTACCCTTAACCCTAACCCGTACTGTAACCCTAACCCTAACCCTAACCCTAAACCTAACCCATACCCTAAACCTAAACGTAACCCTCACCCGTACCCAAACCCTAACCATAACACGTACCCTAACCCTAATCCTAACCCTAACCCGAACACTAACCTAACCCTAACCCTAGACCTAACACGTACACTAACCCTATCCCGAACCGTACCCTTAACCCTAACCCGTACCGTAACCCTAACCCTAACCCTAAACCTAAACCTAACCCTAACCCTAACCCGTACAGTAACCCTAACCCGAACCCTAACCCTAACACTAACCCGTACCCTAACCCTAACCGTAGCCTAACCCTAACCCTACCACTAACCCCTAACCCTAAACCTAACCCTTACCCTAACCCGTACCAAAATGGTAAACCTAACCGATACCCTAACATTAACCCAAACCCGTACTCTAACACTAACCCTAACCCTAACCTGAACCCTAAACTTAACCCTAACCTTAACCCAAACCATAACCCTTATCCGTAACCTAACCCTAATCCAAACCCTAACCCTAAACCTAACCTTAACCATAACCCTAACCCGTACCCTAACCCTAAAACTAACCTGTACCCTAACCCCACCCCTAACCCTAAACCGCACCCTAACACTACCCCTAACCCTAACCCTGACCCTAAACCTAACCCTTACCCTTACACTAACCCTAACCCTAACCCTAACCCGCACCCTAAACCTAACCCTAACCCGTTTTGTAACTCTAACCCGTACCCTAACACTAAACCTTACCCTAAGCCTAAACCTAACCCGTACCCTAACCCTAAACGCAACCCTTACCCGTACCCAAAACCTAACCCTAACATGTACCCTCACCCTAACCCTAACCATAATCCTAAACCGCACACTAAACCTAACGCTAACCCTAGACCTAACACGTACACTAACCCTATCCTGTACCGGAATCTTAACCCTAACCCGAACCATAACCCTAACCCTAACCATAACCCTAACCCTAACCATAACCCTATCCCTAACCCGTACACTAACCCTAACCCGAATCCTAACCCGTACACTAACCCATACCCTAACCCTACCAATAGCCTAACCGTAACTCTAAACCTAACCCCTAACCCTAACACTAACCCTAAACCTTACACTAACCCGTACCCAAAGGTAAACCTAACCCGTACCCTAACAGTAACCCAAACCCGTACTCTAACCCTAACCCTAACACTAACCCGCACCCTAATCGTAACCCAAACCCTAACCGAAACCATAACCCTTAACCGTAACTTAACCCTAAACCATACCCTAACCCTAACCCTAACCTTAAACATACCCTAAACTGTACCCTAACCCTAAAACTAACCCGTACCCTAACGCCAACCCTAACACTAACGAGTACCCTAACACTAACCCTAACCTGAACCCTGACCCTAAACGTAACCCTAACTCATACCCTAACCCTAACCCTAACCCTAACCGGGACCATAACCCTAACCCTAACCCGTACCCTAAACCTAACCCATATTTTAACCCTAACCCTTACCCGTACCCTAAACCTAATCCTAACCCTAACTCATACCCTAACCCTAACCCTAACCCTGACCATAACCCTAAACCTAACGCGTACCCTAAGCCTAACCCATACCCTAATCCTACCCCTAAACCTAACCCCAACCCTAACCCATACCCTAAACCTAAACCTAACCCTTGACCTAACCCGTACCCAAACCTATCCCATACCCTAACCCTAACCCTAACCGTAATCCGTACCCAAAACCTAACAGTAGCCCTAACACATACCGCAGCGCTAACCCTAACCCTAAACCTAACCCTAACCCGGACCCCAAACCTAACCATAACCCTGACCCTAACAGTAACCCTATCCCGTACCCTAACCCTAAACCGTACCCTAACCCTAACCCTAAACCTAACCCATACCCTAAACCTAACCTTAACACTAGCCCGTACCCAAACCCTAACCCGAACACGTATCCTAACCCTAACCCTAACCCTAACCCTAACCCTAACCCTAACCATAACTTGCACACTGAACCTAACCCTAACCCTAGACCTAACACGTACACTAACCCTATCCCGTACCCTAACCTTAACCCTAACCCGTACCGTGACCCTAACACTAACCCTTACCCTAACCCTAACCCTAACCCGTACACTAACCCTAACCCAAACCTTAACCCTAAACCTAACCCGTACCCTAACCCTACCCGTAGCGTAATCCTAACTCTAACCCGACCCCTAACACTAAGCCTAACCGTAACCCATACCCAAACGGTAAACCTAACCCGTACCCTAACACTAACCCAAATCCGTACTCTAACCCTAACCCTAACCCTAACCCGCACCCTAAATTTAACTCTAACCCTAACCCAAACCATAACCCTTAACCGTAACTTAACCCTAACTCATAACCTAACCCTAACACTGACCTTAACCATAACCCTAATCCGAACCCTAAAACTAAAACTAACCCGTACCCTAACCCCAACCATAACCCTAACCCGTACCCTACACTAACCCTAACCCTAAACCTGACCCTAAACCTAACCATAAACCAAACCCTAACCCTAAGCCTAACCCTAACTCTAACCCGCACCTAAACCTAACCCTAACCCGTTTCCCAACCCTAACCCGTCACCTAAACCTAACCCTAACCCTAAACTTAACCCGTACACTAACCCTATCCCATATCCTAAACCTAACCTTAACCCGTACCCTAACCCTAACCCTAACCCTATCCGTACACTAACCCTAACACTAACCCTAACCCTAACACTAACTGTAACCCGTATTCTAACCCTAAACCTAACCCTAACTCTAACCCTAACCCGTATTATAAACCTAACCCTAACCCTAACCCTAACCCTAAACATAACCTTAACCCGTACAGTAACCCTAACCGGTACCCTAACCCTAACCCTAAACCTAACCTTGACCTAACCCTAACCCGTACCCTAACCCTAAACCGTACCCTAACCCTAACCCTAAACCTAACCCGTACACTAACCCTAAACGTAACGCTAACCCGTAACCAAACCCTAACCCTAACACGTACCCTAACCCTAACCCTAACCCGTACACTAAACCTAACCCTAACCCTAGACCTAACACATGCACTAACCCTATCCACCCAAACCTTAACCCTAACCTGTATCGTAACCCTAACACTAATCATAAACCTAACCCTAACCCTAACCCGTACCCTAACCCTACCCGTAGCCTAACCCTAACTCTAACCACAACCCCTAACCCTAACCCTAACCCTTAACCTAACCCATACCCAAATGGTAAACCTAACCCGTACCGTAACACTAACCCAAACCCGTACTCTAACCCTAACCCTAACCCTAACCCGCACCTTAAACTTAACCCTAACCCTAACCCAAACAATAACCTTTAACCGTAACCTAACCCTAACCCATACCCTAACCCTAACCCTAACCTTAACCATAACCCTAACCTCTATCTTAACCCTAAAACTAACCCGTACCCTAACCCCAACCCTAACCCTAACCCGTACTCTAACACTAACCCAAACCCTAACCCTGACCCAAACCTAACCATAACCCTTACACTAACCCTAACCCTAACCCTAACCCGGACCCTAAACCTAACCCTAACCCGTACCCTAACCCTAAACCGTAACCTAAACCTAACCCTAACCCTAAAGTTAACGCATATGCTAACCCTATCCCATACCCTGAACCTAACCCTAAACAATATCCTAATCCTAAATCTAACCCTAAACCTAACCCGTACATTAACCCTAACTGTAAGCCTAACACTAACCCTACCCCGTAATTTAACCCTAACCCTAACCCTACTCTAACCCTAAACTTAACCCTAACCTGTACCCTATCCCTAACCCGTACCCTAACACTAACCCTAACCCTAACACTAACACTAACCATACCCCGTACTCTAACCCTAACCCTAACCCTAACCCTTACCCTAACCCTTACACTAACCCTAACCCGTACTCTAAACCTAAACCTAAACCTAACCCTAACCGTACTCTAACCCTAACCCTAACCCTCACCCTAACCCTAACCCATACTGTATCCCTAACCCGTACCATAACCCTAACCCTAACCCTAAACCTAATGCTAACCCTAACTCATACCCTAAACCTAACCCTAACCCTGACCCTAGACCTAACCCTAACCCGTACCGTAAGCCTAACCTATACCCTAACCCTAAACCTAAACCTAACCCTAACCCATACTCTAAACCTAAACCTAACACTTGACCTAACCCGAACCCAAACCTATCCCGTACTCTAACCCTAACCCTAACCCTAACCCATACCCAAAACCTAACAGTATCCCTAACCCATACCGTAGCGCTAACACTAACCCTAAACCTAACCTTAACCTGGCCCCCAAACCTAACCATAACCCTGACCCTAACACTAACCCTATCCCGTACCCTAACCCTAAACCGTACCCTAACCCTAACCCTAAACCTAACCCATACCCTAACCCTAAACTTAACCCTAGCCCGAACCCAAACCCTAACCCGAACACGTATCCTAACCCTAACCCTTACACTAACCCTAACCCTAACCCTTACCCGCACACTGAACCTAACCCTAACCCTATAACTAACACGTACACTAACCCTATCCCGTAACATAACCTTAACCCTAACATGTACCGTGACCCTAACACTAACCCTTACCCTAACCCTAACCCTAACCCTAACCCGTACACTAAACCTAACCCGAACCTTAACCCTAAACCTAACCCGTAACCTAACCCTACCCGTAGCCTAATCCTAACTCTAACCTGACCCCTAACACTAAGCCTAACCCTAACCCGTACCCAAACGGTAAACCTAACCCGTACCCTAACACTAACACAAACCCGTACTCTAACCCTAACCCTAAACCTAACCCGCACCCTAAACTTAACTCTAAACCTAACCCAAACCATAAACCTTAACCGTAACAAACCCTAACTCATAACCTAACCCTAACCATAACTTTAACCATAACCCTAATCCGTACCCTAAACCTAAAACTAACCCGTACCCTAACCCCAACCCTAAACCTAACCCGTACCCTAACACTAACCCTAACCCTAACCCTGACCCTAAACCTAACCCTAACCCTTACACTAACCTAACCCAAACCCAACCCGCTCTCTAAACCTAACCCTAACCCGTATCCTAACCCTAACCTAACCCTAAGCCTAACCCGTATATTAACCCTAACCCTAACCCTAACCCTAACACTAACCCTACCCCGTACTCTAACCCTGACCCTTACCCTAACCCTAACCCTGACCCTGACCCTAAACCTAACCCTAACCCTGACTCGTACCCTAACCCTAACCCTCAACTGACCCTAACCCTAACCTTAACCCGTACCCTAAACCTAACCCATACCCTAACCCTAACCCTAAACCTAACCCTAACCCTAACCCGTACCAGTACCCTAAACCTCACCCTAACCCTTGACCTAACCTGTACCCAACCCTATCTCGTACCCTAACCCTAACCCTAACCCGTACCCAAACCCTAACAGTAACCCTAACCCATACCCTACCGCTAACCCTAACCGTAAACCTAACCCTAAGCCTAACCCGCACCCTAAACGTAACCTAACCCTAAACCTAACCATAATCCTTACCCGTACCCTAACCCTTACCCATACCCTAACACTAACCTTAACCTTAACCGTAACCCTAACCCGTACCCAAATCCTAAAACTAACCCATACCCTAACCCCAACCCTAAACCTAACCTGTACCATAACCCTATCCCTACCCAAACCCTGACCCTAAACCTAACCCTAACCCGTATCCTAACCCTAACCCGCACCTAAACCTAACCTTAACCCATACCCTAACCCTAACCCATAACCTAAACCTAACCCTAACCCTAAACTTAACCCGTACTCTAACCCTATCCCGTACCCTAAACCTAACCCTAACACGTACCCTAACCCTAACCCTAACCCTGTCCGTACACTAAACATAACCCTAACCCTAACACTAACCCTAACCCGTACTCTAAACCTAACCCTAACCCTAAACCTAACCCTAACCTGTACTCTAACCCTATCCCGTACACTAACACTAACCCTTACCAACCCTAACCCTAAACCTAACTCTAACCCGTACTATAAACCTATCCCGTACTCTAACACTAACCCTTACCCTAACCCTAAACCTAACCCGTACCCTAACCCTAAACGTAACCCTAACCCGTACACAAACCCTAACCCTAACACGTACCCTAACCCTAACCCTAACCCTCACCCTAACCCTAACCAGTACTGTAACCCTAACCCGTACCATAACCCTAACCCTAAACTGTACCCTAAACCTAACCCTAATTCGGACCCTTACCCTCACCCTAACCCTGACCCTAACCCTAACCCGTACCCGAACCCTAAACCTAAACCTAACCCGTACCATAACCCTAAACCTAACCCTAACCCTAACCCTAACCCATACACAAACCCTAACCCTAACCTAACCCGCACCCTAAACCTAACCCTAACCCGTACACTAACCCTAACCCATAACCTAAACTGAACGAAACCCTAATCTTAACCCGTTCGCTAACCCTATCCCGTAACCTAAACCTAACCCTAATCCGTACCCAAACCCTAACAGTAACCCTAACCCATACCCTAGGGCTAACCCTAACCCTAACCCTAAGCCTAAACCGCACCCTAAACCTAAACGTAACCCTAACACTAACCATAACCCTTACCCGTACCTAACCCAATCCCGTACCCTAAACCTAAGCCTAACCCATAACCTAACACTAACCCTAACTTTAACCGTAACCCTAACCCGTACCCTAACCCTAAAACTAACCCATACCCTAACCCCAACCCTAACCCTAACCCGTACCATGACCATATCGCTAAACCTAACCCTAACCCTAAACCTAACCCTAACCCGTACCCTAACCCTAACCCGCACCTAAACCTAACCCTTACCCGTACCCTAACCCTAACCCGTAACCTCAACCTACCCTAACCCTAAACTTAACCCGTACACTAACCCTATCCCGTACCCTAAACCTAACCCTAACTGGTACCCTAAACCTAACGCTAAGCCTAACCCTATCCGTACACTAACCCTAACCTAACACTAACAATAACCCTAACCCGTATTCTAAACCTAACCCAAACCCTAAACCTAACCCTAACCCGTATCCTAACCCTAAAACTAACCCATACCCTAACACTAAACCTAACCCTAACCATGACCCTGAACCTAACCCTAACCCTTACACTAACCATAACCCTAACCCTAACCCGCACCCTAAACCTAACCCTAAACCGTACCCTAACCCTAACCCGTGACCTATACCTAAACCTAACCCTAATTTTAACCCGTACGCTAACCCAATCCTGTACCCTAAACCTAAGCCTAACTCTTATCCTAACCCTAAACCTAACCCTAAACCTAACCCGTACGCTAAACCTAACCCTAACCCTTGACCTAACCCGTACCCAAAACTATCTCGTACGCTAAACCAAACCATAACCCGTACCCAAACCCTAACAGTAACCCTAACCCATACCCTAGCGCTAACCCTAACTCTAACCCTAAGCCTAACCTGCACCCTAAACCTAATCGTAACGCTAAACCTAACCATAACCCTTACCCGTACCCTAACCCTAACCCTTACCCTAACACTAACCCTAACTTTAACCGTAACCCTAACCCGTACCCTAACCCTAAAACTAACCCGTACCCTAACCCCAACCCTAACACTAACCCGTACCATGACCCTAACCCGTACCCTAAACCGAACCAAACCCTAAACTTAACCCGTTCGCTAACCCTATCCCGTACCCTAAACCTAACCCTAACCCGTACCCAAACCCTAACAGTAACCCTAACTCATACCCTAGGGCTAACCCTAACCCTAACCCTAAGCCTAAACCGCACCCTAAACCTAAACGTAACCCTAACCCTAACCATAACCCTTACCCGTACCCTAACCCTAACCCTTACCCTAACACTAACCCTAACTTTAACCCTAACACTACCCTGCCCCGTACTCTAAACCTAACCCTACACTAACGCAAACACTAACCCTACCCCGTACTCTAACCCTAACCCTAACCGTACTCTAACACTAACCCTAACCCTCACCCTAACACTAACCCGTACTGCAACCTAACCCGTACCATAACCCTAACCCTAACCCGTACCCTAAACCTAACCCTAACTTGTACACTAACCCTAACCCTGACCCTAACCCTAACCGTACTCTAACCCTAACCCTAACCCTCACACTAACACTAACCGGTACTGTAACCCTAACACGTACCATAACCCTAACCCTAACTCGTACCCTAAACCTAACCTGTACCCTAACCCTAACCCTAACCCAAACACTAAACCTAACCCTAACCCTAAATCGTACCCTAACCCTAACCCTAACACTGACCCTAACCCTAAACCTAACCCGTACCCTAACCCTAATTCTAACCCTAACCCGTACTATAACCCTAACCCTAACCCTAACACTAATACTAACCCCTACTCTAACCCTATCCCGTAGCCTAACCCTAACTCTAACCCTAACCCCTAACCCTAACCCTTACCCTAACCCGTACCGAAACGGTAAACCTAACCCGTACCCTAACACTAACCCAAACCCGTATTCTAACCCTAACCCTAACCCTAACCCTAAACCGCACCCTAAACTTAACCCTAACCCTAAGCCTAACAATAACCCTTACCGTACCCTAACCCTAACACACACCCTAACCCTAACCCTAACTTTAACCATAACCCTAACCCGTACCCTAACCCTAAACTAACCGGTAACCTACCCCAAACCTAACCCTAACCATACCCTAACAGTAACCCTAACCCTAACCCTGACCCTAAATATAACCCTAACCAGTACACTAACCCTAACTCTAACCCTAACCGGCACCCTAAACCTAACCCTAATCTGTACCCTAAACCTAACCCGTAACCTAAACCTAAACCTAACCCTAAACTTAACCCGTACGCTAACACTATCCCATACCCTAAACGTAACCTTAAACCGTAACCTAACCCTAAACCTAACTCTAATCCTAAACCGTATATTAACCCTAACCCTAACACTAACACTAACCCTACCCCGTCTCTAACCCTAACCCTAACCCTAAACCTAACCCTAAAACGTACCCTAACCCTTCCCTAACCCTTACCTAATCCTAACACTAACACTAACCCTAACTCTAACCCTAACACTAACCCTAACCCTAACCCTAACACTAACCGTAACCCGTACTCTAACCCTAACCCTCACCCTAACCCTAATCCGTACTGTAACCCTAACACGTAACATAACCCTAAATCTAACCTGTACCCTAACCTAACCGTAACGCATTCCCTAACCCTAACCCTGACCCTAACACTAACCCTAACTCATAACCTAAACCTAACCCGTACCCTAACCCTAACCCTAACACTAACACTAACACTAACCCTAACCCGTACTCTAACCCAAACCCTAACCCTCAACCTAACCCTAACCCGTACTCTAACCCTATCCGGTACCCTAACACTAACCCTAACCCTAACACTAACCCTAACCCGTACTCTAACCCTAAACCTAACCCTAACTCTAACCCTAACATGTACTATAACCCTAAACCTAACCCTAAACCTAACCCTAAACCTAACCCTAACCCTGACACTAAACATAACCCTAACCCGTACCCTAATCCTTAAACGTACCCTAACCCTAACCCTAAACCTAACCCATACCCTAACCCTAAACGTAACGCTAACCCGTACCCAAACCCTAACCCTAACATGTACCCTAACCCTAACCCTACCCGCACCTAAACCTAAGCTAACACTAGACCTAACACGTACACTAACCCTATCCCGTAACCAAACTTAACACTAACCCGTACCGAAACCATAACACTAACCCTAACCCAAACCCTAACCCTAACCCATACACTCAACCTATCGCGAACCCTAACCCGTACCCTAACCCGTACCCTAACACTACCCGTAGCCTAACCATAACTCTAAACCTAACCCCTAACCCTAACCCTAAACCTTACCCTGACCCATACCCAAAAGGTAAACCTAACCCGTACCCTAACACTAACCCAAAACCGTACCCTACACCTAACCCTAACCCTGACCCTAACCCTAAACCGCACTCTAAACTTAACCCTAACGCTAACCCAAACCATAAACCTTAACCGTAATCTAACCCTAACCGATATCCTAAACCTAACCCTAACATTAACCGTAACCCTAACCCGCACCCTAAACTTAAACCTAACCTGTACCCTAACCTTAACCCATAACCTAAACCTAACCCTAACCCTAAACTTAACCCGTACGCTAACCCTATCCAGTACCTTAAACCTAACCCTAACCCATAAACTAACCCTAAACCTAACCCTAAGCCTAACCTGTACATTAACCCTAACACTAACCCTAACACTAACCCTACCCCGTACTCTAACACTAACCCTAACCCTAACTCGTACCCTAAACATAACACATACCCTAAACCTAACCCTAACCCTTGAGCTAACCCATACCCAACCCTATTCCATACCCTAACCCTAACCCTAACCCGTACCCAAACCCTAACAGTAACCTTAAACCATACCCTAGCGCTAACCCTAACCCTAACCCTAAGCCTAACCCACACCCTAAACCTAAACCTAACCCTAACCCTAGCCATAACACTTACCCGTACCCTAAACCTAACCCATACCCTAACACTAACACTAACATTAACCATAACGCTAACCCGTACACTAACCCGTACCAAAACCCTATCCCTAACCCTAACCCCGACCCTAAACCTAACCCTAACCCGTAACCTAACCCTAACCCGTAACCTAAACCTAACCCTAACCCTGAACTTAACCTGTACACTAACCCTATCCCGTACCCTAAACCTAACCCTAAACCGTACCCTAACCCTAACCCTAACACTAACCCTAACACGTACTCTAACCCTAACCCTAACCCTAACCCTATCCGTTCTCTAACCCTAACCTAACCCTCACCCAAACCCTAAGATGTACTGTAACCCTAACCCATACGATAACCCTAACCCTAACCCGTACCCTAACACTAACCCTAAATCGTACCCTAACCCTAACCCTACCCTGACCCTAACTCTAACCCTAACCCTTACCCTAAACCTAACCCATACCCTAACTCTAACCCTAACCCGTACACTAAACTTAACCCTAACCCTAACTCGTACCCTAACCTAACTCTAACACTGACCCTAACCCAAACCCTTACCCGTACCCTAAGCCTAACCCATACCCAAACCCTAACCCTAAACCTAACCCTAACCATAACCCTAACCCACACCCTAAACTTAACCTAACCCTAAACCTAAACATAACCCTTAACCGTACCCTAACCCTAAACCATACCCTAATCCAAACCCTAACCTTAACTGTAACCCGGACCCGTACCCTAACCCTAAAACTAACCTGTACCCTAACCCCAACCCTAACCCTAACCCGTACCCTAAACCTAACCCTAACCCTAAACCTAAGCCTAACCCTGACCCTAACCCGTACCATAACCTGAAACCGTACCCTAACCCTAACCCTAAACCTAACCCGTACCCTAACCTAAACGTAACGCTAACCCGTACCCAAACCCTAACCCTAACACGTACCCTAACTCTAACCCTAACCCGCACACTAAACCTAACCCTAACCCTTGACCTAACACGTACACTAACCCTATCCCGTACCCTAACCTTAACCCTAACCCGTACCGTAACCCTAACACTAACCCTAACCCTAACTCTACCCTAACTCTAACCCTAACGTGTACCCTATCCCTACCCGAACCCTAACCTGTACCCTAACCCGTACCCTAACACTACCCGTAGCTTAACCCTAACACAAACACTAACCCCTAACCCTAACCTTAAACCTATCCCTTACCCTAACCCGTACCCAAACGGTAAACCTAACCCGTACCCTAACACTAACCCAAACCCGTACTCTAACCCTAAACCTAACCCTAACCCGCACCCTAAACTTAACACTAACCCTAACCCAAACCATAAGCCTTAACTGTAACATAACCCTAACCCGTACCCTAACCATAAACCTAACCGTTTCCCTAAACCTAACACTAACCCTAACCCGTACACTAACCCTAACCCTAACACTATCTGCACAGTAACACTAACGCTAACCATAACACTAACCCTAACATGTACTCTAACACTAAACCTAACCCTAAACCTAACCCTAACCCGTTCTGTAACCCTAACCCATACCCTAACACTAACCCTTACCCTAACCCTAAACCTAACCCGTATCCTAATCCTAAATGTAACCCTTACCCGTACCCAAAACCTAACACTAACACATACCCTAACCCTAACCCTAACCCTAAACCGCACACTAAACCTAACCCTAACCCTAGACCTAACCCGTACACTAACCCTAACCCGAACCCTAACCCGTACCCTAGCCCATACCTTAACCCTACCCATAGCCTAACCCTAACTCTAACCCTAACCCCTAACCCTAGCCCTAACCCTAACCTTACACTAACACGTAACCAAAAGGTAAACCTAAACCGTACCCTAACAGTAACCGAAACCCGTAGTCTAACCCTAACCTTAGCCCTAACCCTAACCCGCACCCTAAACTTAACCCGAACCCTAACCGAAACCATAACAATTAACCGTAACCAAACCCTAACCCATACCCTAACCATAACCCTAACCTTAACCATAACCCTAACCTGTACCCTAACCCTAAAACTAACCCGTACCCTAACCCCAACCCTAACACTAACTCGTACCCTAACACTAAACCTAACCCTAAACCTAACCCGAAACATAACCCTAACCCTTACACTAACCCTAACCCTAACCCTAACCCGCACACTAAACCTAACCCTAACCCATACCCTAACCCTAACCAGTAACCTAAACCTAACCCTAACCCTAAACTTAACCCGTACGCTAAACCTATCCCGTACCCTGAACCTAAACATAACCCGTACACTAACCCTAACCCTAAACCTAACCTAACACTAACCCTAACCCGTACTCTAACCCTAACCCTAACCCTAACCCTAACCCTAACCATACTCTAACCCTAACCCTCACCCTAAACGTAACCTGTACTGTAACCCTAACCCATACCATAACCCTAACCTTAACCCGTACCCTAACCCTAAACCTAAATTGTACCCTAACCCCAACCCTAAGCCTGACCCTAACCCTAACCGTAACCTTACCCTAAACCTTACCCGTACCCTAACCCTAATCCTAACCCTAACCCGTACCCTAAACCTAACCCTAACCCTAACTCGTACCCTAACTCTAAACCTAATCTTGACCCTAACCTTAACCCTAACCCGTACTCTAAGCCTAACCCATACCCTAACACTAACCCTAAACCTAACCCTAACCCTAACCCGTACCCGAAACCTAACCCTAACCCTTGACCTAACCCTTACCAATCCTATCCCGTAACCTATCCCTAACCCTAACCCGTACCCAAACCCTAACAGTAACCCTAAACCTAACCCTAAACCGTACCCCAAACCTAACCCTAGCCCTTGACCTAACCCGTACCAAACCCTAACAGTAACCCTAACCCATTACCTAGTACTAACACTAACCCAAACCCTAACCTGCACCCTAAACCTAAACCTAACCCTAACCCTAACCATAACCCTTACCCGTACCCTAACCGTAACCCATATCCTAAACCTAACCCTAAACTTAACTGTAACCGTGACCCGTACCCTAACCCTAAAACTAACCTGTACCCTAACCCCAAACCTAACCCTAACCGGTCCATAACCCTATCCCTAACCATAACCCTGACCCTAAACCTGACGCTAACCCAAACGCTAACCATAACCCTAACCCTAATCCGCACCTGAACCTAACCCTAACCCTAATCCGTTCCCTAACCCTAACCCTAACACTATCCGTACACTAACACTAACCATAACCCTAACACCAACACTAACCCTAACCCGTACTCTAACTCTAACCCTAACCCAAAACCTAACTCTAACACTAACCCTAACCCGTACTTTAAACCTAAACCTAACCCTAACTCTAACCCTAACCCGTACAATAACGTTAACCCTAACCCTAACCCTAAACATAACCCTAACCCATAAAGTAACCCTAAACTGTACCCTAACCCTAACGCTAACCCTGACCTAACCCTAACCCTAACCCGTACCCTAACCCTAAACCGTACCCTAACCCTAACCCTAAACCTAACCCGTACCCTAACCCTAAACGTAACGCTAACCCGTACCAAAACCCTAACGCTAACACATACCCTAAATCTAACCCTAACCCGCACACTAAACCTAAACCTAACCCTAGACCTAACACGTACACTAACCCTATCTCATACCCGAAACTTAACCCTAACCCGTATCGTAACCCTAACACTAACCCTAACCCTAATCCTAAACCTAAACCGAACACTAACCCTAACCTGATCCCTAACCCTAGCCCTAACCCGTACCCTAACCCTAACCATAGCCTAATCCTAACTCTAACCCTAACCCCTAACCCTAATCCTAACCCTTACCCTAACCCGTACCCAAACGGTAAACCTAACCCGTACCCTAACACTAACACAAACCCGTGTTCTAACCCTAACCCTAAACCTAAACCTAACCCTAACCCGCCCCCTAAACTTAACCCGAACCCTAACCCAAACCAAAAACCTTAACCGTAATCTAACCCTAACCCATGCCCTAACCCTAACCATAACCTTAACCGTAACCCTAACCCGTACCCTAACCCTAAAACTAACCCGTACCCTAACCCGAACCCTAACCCTAACCCGTACCCTAACACTAAACTTAACCCTAACCCTGACCCTGAACCTAACCCTAACCCTTACACTAATCCTAACCCTAACGCTAACCCGCACCCTAAACCTAACCCGTACCCTAAACCTAACCCGTACCCTAACACTAAACTTAACCCTAACACTGACCCTAAACCTAACCCTAACCCTTACACTAATCCTAACCCTAACGCTAACCCGCACCCTAAACCTAACCCGTACCCTAAACCTAACCCGTACCCTAACACTAAACTTAACCCTAACACTGACCCTAAACCTAACCCTAACCCATACAGTAACCCTAACCTGTACCCTAACCCTAACCCGTAACCTAAACCTAAACCTAACCCTAAACTAAACCCGTACGCTAACCCTATCCCGTACCCTAAACCTAACCCTAACCCGTATCCTAACCCTAAACCTAACCCTAAGCCTAACTCGTACTTTAACCCTAACCCTAACCCTAACACTAAGCCTACCCCGTACTCTAACCCTAACCCTAAACCGTACCCTAACCCGTACCCTAACCCTAACCCTAACCCGTACCCGTACCCTAAACTGTACCCTACACCTAACCCGTACCCTAACCTAACCCTAACCCTAACCCTAAACCGTACTCTAAACCTAAACCTAACCCTAAATTGTATCCTAACCCTAACCCTAAACCTGACGCTAACCATAACCCTAAACCGTACACTAAACCTAACCGTAACCCTTGACCTAACCCGTACCCAACCCTATCCTGTAACCTAAACCTAACCCTAACCCGTACCAAAACCCTAACCGTAACCCTAACCCATACCCTAGCACTAACCCTTACCCTAACCCTAAACCGCACCCTAAACCTAAAGCTACCCCTAACCCTAACCATAAACCTTACCCGTACCCTAACACTAACCCATACTCTAACCTTAACAGTAACCCTGACCCGTACCCCAACCCTAAAAATAACCCCTACCCTAACCCTTACCCTAACCCTCACCTAAACCTAACCCTAACCCGTACCCTAAACCTAACCCATAACCTAAACCTAACCCTAAACATAATCTTAACCGTACGCTAACCCTAGCCCGTAAACTAAACCTAAACCTAACTCGTACCCTAACCCGAACCCTAACACTAACTCTGCCTCGTACCCTAACCCTAACCCTAACCCTTTCCCTTACCCTAACACTAACCCTAACCCATATTCTATCCCTAACCCTAACCCTAACCCTAACGATACTCTAACCCTAACCCTAATCCTCACCCTAAACCTAACCCGTACAGTAACCCTAACCCGTAACATAACCCTAACCCTAACCCGTACCCTAACCCTAAGCCTAACTCGTACCCTAAACCTAACCTTGACCCGAACACTAACCCTAAACCGTACCCTAAATGTAACCCTAAGCCTAACTCGTACCCTAACCCTAACCCTGACACTAACCCTAACCCTAACCCGTAACCTAAACCTAACCCATACCCTAACCCTAACCCTAAACCTAACCCTAACCTTAGCCATAACCCTGACCCATACCCTAACCCTAAAACTAACCTGTACCCTAACCCCAAACCTAACCCTAACCCGTACCATAACCCTAACCCTAACCCTAACCCTGACCCTAAACCTAAACCTAACCCAAACCCTAACCCTAACCCTAAACCTAACCCGAACCTAAACCTAACCCTAAGCCGTTACCTAACCCAAACCCATAACCTAAACCTAACACTAACCCTAAACTTAACCCGTACGCTAATCCTATCCCGTACCCTAAACCTTACCCTAACCCGTACCCTAACCCTAACCCGTAACCTTAACCTAACCCTAACCCTAAACTTAACCCGTACGCTAACCCTATCCCGTACCCTGAACCTAACCCTAACCCGTATTCTAACCCTAAATCAAAACCTAAGCCTAACCCGTACATTAATCCTAACCCTAAACCTAACACTAACCATACCCCGTACTCTAACCCTAACCCTAACCCTAACCCTAACCCATACACTAACCCTAACCCTAAACCTAACCTAACACTAACCCTAACCCGTACTCTAACCCTCACCCTAACCCTAACCATACTCTAATCCTAACCCTAAACCTCACCCTAACCCTAAACCGTACTGTAACCCTAACCCTTACCATAACACTAATCCTAACCCGTACCCTAACCCTAAACCTAACTTGTACCCTAACCCTAACACTAACACTGACCCTAACACTAATCGTAACCCGTACCCTAAACCTAACCCGTACTCTAACCCTAATCCTAACCCTAACCCATACCCTAAATCTAACCCTAAACCTAACTCGTACCCTACCCCTAACCCTAACCCTACCCTAAACTTAACCCTAACCCATACCCTAAGCCTAACCCATACCCTAACACTAACCCTAAACCTAACCCTAACCCTAACCCGTACCCTAAACCTAACCCTAGCCCTTGACCTAACCTGTACCAAACCCTAAAAGTAACCCTAACCCATAACTTAGCACTAACCCTAACCCAAACCCTAACCCGCACCCTAAACCTAAACCTAACCCTAACCCTAACCATAACCCTTACCCGTACCCTAACTGTAACCCATATCCTAACCCTAACCCTAACCTTAACTGTAACCCTGACGCGTACCCTAACCCAAAAATTAACCTGTACCCTAACCCCAAACCTAACCCTGACCCGTACCATAACCCTATCCCTAACCCTAACCCTGACCCTAAACCTAACCCTAACCCAAACCCTAACCCTAACCCTAACCCTAACCCGCACCTAAACCTAAACCTAACCCGTTACCTAACCCTAACCCGTAACCTAAACCTAACCCTAACCCTAAACTTAACCCGTACGCTAATCCTATCCCGTATCCTAAACCTAACCCTAACCCGTACCCTATCCCTAACCCGTAACCTTAAACTAACCCTTACCCTTAACTTAACCCATACCTAACCCTATCCCGTACCCTGAACCTAACTCTAACCAGTATTCTAAGCCTAAAGCTAAACCTAAGCCTAACCCGTACATTAACCCTAACCCTAACCCTAACACTAACCCTACCCCGTACTCTAAACCTAACCCTAACCAGTACCCTAACCCTAAACTTTACCCGAACCCGGTCCGTACACTAACCCTAACCCTAACCCTTACCCTAACACTTACCCAAACGATAAACCTAACCTGTACCCTAACACGAACCCAAACCCGTACTCTAACCCTAACCCTGACCCTAAACTTAACCCTAACCTGTACACTACCCCTAACCCCCTAACCCTAACCCGCACCCTAAACCTAACCCTAACCCATACCCTAAACCTAACCCATAACCTAAACCTAACACTAACCCTAAACTTAACCCGTACGCTAACCCTATCCTGTACCCTAAACCTAACCCTAACTCTTATCCTAACCCTAAACCTAACCCTAGACCTAACCTGTATCCTAAACCTAACCCTAACCCTTGACCTAACCCGTACCCAACCCTATCTCGTACCCTAAACCTAACCCTAATCCGTACCCTAGACCTAACGCGTAACCTAAACCTAAACCTAACCCTAAACTTAACCCGTACGCTAACCCTATCCCGTACCCTAAACCTAAACCTAACCCGTAACCTAACCCTAAACCTAACCCTAAGCCTAACACTAACCCTACCCCGTACTCTAACCCTAACCCTAACCCTAACCCTAAACCGTACCTTAAACCTAATCCTAACCCTTACGCTAACCCTAACACTAACACTAACCCGTACTCTAACCCTAACCCTAACCCTAACCCTAACACTAACCCTAAACCGTACTCTAAACCTAACCCTAACCCTCACACTAACACTAACCCGTACTGTAACCCTAAACCGTAACATGACCCTAACCCTAACCCGTACCCTAACCCTAACCCTAACTCGTTCCCTAACCCTAACCCTGACCCTACCACTAACCCTAACTCATAACCTAAACCTAACCCGTACCCTAACTCTAAAAATAACCAGTACCCTAAACCTAACCCTAACCCTAACTCGTACCCTAAAACTAACCCTAACCCTTGCCCTAACCCTTACTCAAACGGTAAACCTAACCAGGGCCCTAACACTAACCCAAACCCGTACTCTAACACTAACCCTAACCCTAACCCTAAACCGCAATCTAAACATAACCATAACCCTAACCATAATCATAACCCTTAACCGTACCCTAACCCTAACCCACACACTAACATAACCCTAACTTTAACCGTAACCCTAACACGTACCCTAACCCTAAAACTAACCCGTACCCTAAAACCAACCCTAACCCTAACCCATACCCTAACACTTACCCTAACCCTTACCCTGACCCTAAACCTAACCCTAACCCGTACACTAACCCTAACCCTAACCCTATCCGTACACTCACCCTAACCCTAACACTAACACTCAACCTAACCTGTACTCTAAA
This sequence comes from Urocyon cinereoargenteus, assembly GCA_032313775.1. Classification (NCBI taxonomy): domain Eukaryota; kingdom Metazoa; phylum Chordata; class Mammalia; order Carnivora; family Canidae; genus Urocyon; species Urocyon cinereoargenteus. The sequence continues at coordinate 2,211,049 of JAVLSZ010000045.1, forward strand.
CCTAACCCTAACCCTAAATATAACCCTAACCCGTAACCTAACCCTAAAACTAACCCGTAACCTAACACTAACCCTAACCCTAACCCTAAACCGTACACTAACCCTAACCCGAACCTTAACCCTAATCCTAACCCGTACCCTAACCCTACCCGTAGCCTAATCCCAACTCTAACCCTAACGCCTAACCGTAAGCCTAACCCTAACCCTTACCCTAACTGTACCCAAACGGTAAACCTAACCTGTACCCTTACACTACCCAAACCCGTACTCTAACCCTAACCCTAACCCTAACCCGCACCCTAAACTTAAATCTAACCCTAACCAAAACCATAATCCTTAACCGTAACCTAACCCTAACCCATAACCTAACCCTAACCCTAACCTTAACCATAACCCTAATACATACCCTAACCCTAAAACTAACCCGTAACCTAACCCTAAACCAAACCCTAACCTGTACCCTAACACTAACCCTAACCCTAACCCTGACCCTAAACCTAAACCTACCCCTTCCACTAACCCTAACCCTAACCCAACCCACACCCTAAACCTAACCCTAACCCGTACCCTAACCCTAACCCGTAACCTAAACCGAACCAAACCCTAAACTTAACCCGTTCGCTAACCCTATCCCATACCCTAAACCGAACCCTAACCCGTATCCTAACCCTAACCTAACCCTAAGCCTAACCCATACATTAACCCTAACCCTAACCCTAACACTAACCCTACCCCATACTCTAACCCTAACCTCACCCTAACCCTAACCCTAACCAGTACACTAAAACTAACCCTAACCCTAACTCGTACCCTAACCCTAACCCTAAAACTGACCCTAACCCTAACCTTAAACCGTACCCAAAACCTAACCCACACCCTAACCCTAACCCTAAACCTAACCCTAACCCTAACCGGTACCCTAAACCTAACCCTATCCCTTGACCTAACCCATACCCAACACTATCCCGTAGCCTAACCCTAACCCTAAACCGTACCCAAACTCTAACAGTAACCGTAACCCATACCCTAGCGCTAACCCTAACCCTGACCCTAAACCTTACCCGTACCCTAAACCTAAACCTAACCCTAACCCTAACCGTAATCCTTACCCGTACCCTAACCCTAACACATACCCTAACACTAACCCTAACCTTAACCGTAAACCTAACCCCTACCCTAACCCTAACCCACACCTAAACCTAACCCTAACCCGTACCCTAAACCTAACCTCCACCTAAACCTAACCCTAACCCGTACCCTAACCCTAACCCTAACCCTAACCATAACCCTATCCGTACACTAACCCTAACCTTAACCCTAACACTACCACTAACTCTAACCCGTACTCTAACCCTAAACCTAACACTAAACCTAACCCTAACACTAACCATAACCCGTACTCTAACCCTAAACCTAACCGTAACTCTAACCCTAACCCGTACTATAACGCTAACCCTAACCCTAACCCTAACCATAACCATAACCCTAACCCGTACAGTAACCCTAAGGCGTACCATAACCCTAACCCTAACCCTAACCCTGACGCTAATCCTAACCCTAAACCGTACCATAAACCTAACCGTAACCCTTGACCTAACCCGTACCCAAGCCTATCACGTAACCTAACCCTAACCCTAACCCGTACCAAAACCCTAACCGTGACCCTAACCCATAGCCTAACGCTAACTCTAACCCTGACCCTAAACCATACCCTAAACCTAAACCTAACCCTAACCCTAACCAAAACCCTTACCCGTACCCTAAACACTAACCCATACCCTAACCCTAAACCTAACCATAACCGTAACCCTGACACGTACCCTAACCCTAAAACTAACCCGTACCCTAACCCTAATCCTATCCCTAACGCTCACCTAAACCTAACCCTAACCCGTACCCTCTCCCTAAACCGTAACCTAAACCTAACCCTAAACCTAATTTCAACCCGTACGCTAACCATAGCCCGTACCCTAAACCTAACCCTAACCCGTACCCTAACCCTAACCCTAACCCTAACTCTAACCCGTACCCTAACCCTAACCCTTTCCCTAACCCTAACACTAACCCTAACCCGTACTCTAACCCTAACCCTAGGCCTAACCGTACTCTAACCCTAACCCTAACCCTCAACCTATCCCTAACCCGTACTGTAACCCTAACCCGTAACATAACCCTAACCCTAACCCGTACTCTAACCCTAACCCTAACTCGTACCCTAACCATAACCCTGACCCTAACACTAACAATAAACCGTACCCTAAACGTAATCCTAACCTAACTTGTTCCCTAACCCTAACCCTAACCCTTACCCTAACCCTAACCGTAACCCGAACACTAAACCTAACCCATACCCTAACCCTAACCCGAAACCTAACCCTAACCATAAACCATAACCTAAAACTAACCCTAACCCTTGACCTAACCCGTAGCCAACCCTATTCCGTACCCTAACCCTAACCCTAACCCGTACCCAAAACCTAACATTAACCCTAACCCATACCCTAGCGCTAACCAATACCATAACCCTAAGCCTAACCCGCACCCTAAACCTAACCCTAACCCTAACCCTAACCCTAACCCTAACCAGTATCCTAACCCTAAACCTAACCCGATCCCGATCCGTACACTAAACCTAACCCTAACCCCAACCCTAACACTAACCCTAACCCGTACTCTAACCCTAAACTTAACCCTAAACCTAACCTAAACCGTACTCTAACCCTAACCCATACCCTAACACTGACCTAACCATCACACTAACCCTAACCCGTACTCTAAACCTAAACTTAACCCTAACTCTAACCCTAACCTGTACTATAACCCTACCCCAAACCTAACCTTATCCCGAACCCGTACTCTAACCCTATCCCGTAGCCTAACCGTAACTCTAACACTAAACTCTAACCCTAACCCTAACCCTAACCCTTACCCTAAACCTTACCCAAATGATAAACCTAACCCGTACCCTAACACTAACCCAAATCCGTACTGTAACCCTAACCGTGACCCTAAACCTAACCCTAACCTGTACACTACCCCTAACCCTAACCCTAACCCTAACCCGCACCCTAAACTTATCCCTAACCCATACCCTAACCCTAACCCATAACCTAAACCTAACCCTAACCCTAAACTTAACCCGTATGCTAACCCTTTCCTGTACCCTAAACCTAACCCTAACTCTTATCCTAAACCTAAACCTAACCCTAGACCTAACCAGTATCCTAAACCTAACCCTAACCCTTGACCTAACCCCTACCCAACCCTATCTCGTACCCTAAACCTAACCCTAATCCGTACCCTAACCCTAACCTGTAACCTAAACCTAAACCTAACCCTAAACTTAACCCGTACGCTAACCCTATCCCGTACCCTAAACCTAACCCTAACCCGTAACCTAACCCTAAACCTAACCCTAAGCCTAACCCGTACATTAAAGCTAACCCTAACCCTAACATTAACCGTTCCCCGTACTCTAACCCTAACCCTAAACCTAACCCTTACCCTAACCCTAACACTAACACTAACCCGTACTCTAACCCTAACCCTAACCCTAACCAAAACCCTAACACTAACCCTTACCTGTACTCTAACCCTAACCATAACCCTCACCCTAACCCTCACCCGTACTCTAACCCAAATCCGTAACATGACCCTAACCCTAACCCGTACCCTAACCAAACTTGTTCCCTACCCTAACCCTGACCCTAACACTAACTCTAACTCATAGACTAAACCTATCCCGTACCCTAAACCTAAACCCTAACCAGTAACCTAAACCTAACCCTAACCCTAACTAGTACCCGAACACTAACCCTAACACTTACCCTAACCCTTACCCAAACGGTAAACCTAACCCGTGCCCTAACACTAACCCAAACCTGTACTCTAACCCTAACCCTAACCCTAAACCGCAATCTAAACATAACCATAACCCTAACCATAACCATAACCCTTAACGGTACCCTAACCTAACCCACACGGTAACATATCCCTAAATTTAAACGTTACCCTAACCCTAAAACTAACCGGTACCCTAACCCCAACCCTAACCCAAACCCATACCCTAACACTAACCCTAACCCTATCCCTGACCCTAAACCTAACCCTAACCCATACACTAACCCTAACCCTAACCCGTAACCTAAACCTAACCCTAACCCTAAACTTAACCCTTACGCTAAACCTATTCCGTACCCTAAATCTAACCCTAACCCGTAACCTAACCCTAAACCTAACCCTAAGCCTAACCCGTACTTTTCCCCTCACCCTACACTAATGCTAAACCTACCCCGTACTCTAACCCTAACCTAAACCTAACCTTAAACCTAACCCATACCCTAACCCTACCCTAAACTTTTCCCTAACCCTAACACTAACCCTAACCCGTACTCTAACCCTAACCCTAACCCTAACCCTAACCCTAACCCTAACACTAGCCGTACACTAACCATAACCCTAAACCTCACCCTAACCCTAACCCGTACTGTAACCCTAAACTGTAACATACCCACACCCTAACCCGTACCCTAACCCTAACCCTAACTCGTACCCTAAACCTAATCCTAACCCTAAACTTAACCCGTACACTAACCCTATCCCGTACCCTAAACCGTACCCTAAACCGTACCCTAAATCTAACCCTAACCCTATCTGCACACTAACACTAAACCTATCCCTAACACTAACCCTAACCCGTACTCTAACCCTAACCCTAACCCTAAACCTAACCCTAACCCTTACTCTAACCGTAACCCGTACCCAAACGCTAACCCTAACACATACCCTAACCCTAACCCGCACACTAAACCTAAACCTAACCCTAGACCTAACACGTACACTAACCCTATCCCGTATAGGAACCTTAACCCTAACCCGTACCGTAACCCAAACCCTAACCCTAAACTTAACCCTAACACTAAACCTAACCCTAAACCTAACTCGAACCCTAAACCGTACGCTAAACCGATCCCTAACCTTTGACCTAACCCGTACCCAACCCTATCTCGTACCCTAAACTTAACCCTAACCCGTACCCAAACCCTAACAGTAACCCTAACCCATACCATAGCGTTAAACCTAAACCTAACCAAAAGCCTAAACCGCACCCTAAACCTAAATGTAACCCTAACCCTAACCATAAACCTTACCCGTACCCTAACCCTAACCCATAACCTAACACTAACCCTAACTTTAACCGTAACCCTAACCTGTACCCTAACCCTAAAACTAACCCGAACCCTAACCCCAACCTTAACCCTAACCCGTACCATGACCCTATCCCTAAACCTAACCCTAAACCGTACCCTAACCCTAACCCTAACACTATCCGTACACTAACCCTAACACTAACACTAACACTAACCCTAACCTGAACTCTAAACCTAACCCTAACCCTAAACCTAACCCTAACCCGTACCCTAACCCTAAAACTAACCCGTACCCTAACACTAATGCTAACCCTAACCCTGACACTAAACCTAACTCTAAACCTTACACTAGCCATATCCCTAACCAAAACCCGCACCCTAAACCTTACCCTAACCCGTACCCTAAACCTAACCCGTAACCTAAACCTAACCCTAACCCTAAACTTAACCCGTATGCTAACCCTATCCCGTACCTAAACCTAACCCTAACTCTTATCCTAAACCTAAACCTAACCCTAAGCCTAACCCGTACATTAACCCTAACCCTAACACTAACACTAACCCTACCCCGTACTCTAAACCTAACCCTAACCCTAACCCTAACCCTAACCCTAACCCAACTCGTACTCTAACCCTAACACTAACACTCACCCTAACCCTAATCCGTACTGTAACCCTAACCCGTAACATAACACTAACTCTAACCCGTACCCTAACCCTACCCCTAACTCTTACCCTAACCCTAACCCTAACCCTAACCCATACCTTAAACCTAACCCGTACCCTAACTCTAACCCTAAACCTAACCCGGACCCTTAACCTAACCCTATCCCTAACTCATACCCTAACCCTATCCCTGACCCTAACCCACACCCTAAACCTAAAACTAACCATAACCCTAACCATAACACTTTCCCATAACCTAAGCCCAACCCTAACTTAACCCGTACCATAACCCTATCCCTAACGCAAACCCTGACCCTAAACCTAGCCCTAACCCGTACCCTAACCCTAACCCTAACCCTAACACTAACCCTCACCTAAACCTAACCCTATCCCCTACCTTAAACCTAAACCAAACCCGTACCCTAACCCTAACCCGAGCCCGATCGTACACTAACCTTAACCTTAACCCTAACCCTAACACTAACCCTGACCCGTACTCTAACCCTAAACTTAACCCTAAACCTAACCCTAACCCATACACTAACCCTAACCCATACCCTAACACTAACCATAACCCTCACACTAACCCTAACCCGTACTCTAACCCTAAACCTAACCGTAACTCTAACCCTAACACCTAACCCTAACCCTAAACCTAACACCCTACCCGTACCCAAACGGTAAACCTAACCCGTACCCTAACACTAACCCAAACCCGTACTCTAACCCTAACCCTAACCCTAACCCTAAACTGCAATCTAAACATAACCCTATCCCTAACCATAACCCTTAACCGTACCCTAACCCTAACCCACACCCTAACATAACCCTAACTTTAACCGTAACCCTAACACGTACTCTAACCCTAAAACTAACGCGTACCCTAACCCCTACTCTAACCCTAACCCATACCCTAAAACTAACCCTAACCCTGACCCTAAACCTAACCCTAACCTCTACACTAACCCTAACCCTAACCCATAACCTAAACCTAACCCTAACCCTAAACTTAACCCGTACGCTCAACATATTCCGTACCCTAAACCTAACCCTAACCCGTAACCTAACCCTAAACCTAACCCTAAGCCTAACCCGTACTTTAACCCTCACACTAACCCTAACACTAACCCTACTCGTACTCTAACCCTAACCTAACCCTAACCCTAAACCTAACCCATACCCTAACCCTAACCCTAACCCTTTCCCTAACCCTAACACTAACACTAAACTTACTCCGTACTCTAACCCTAACCCTAACCCTAACCCTAACCCTAACCCTAACCCTAACCCTACTCATACTCTAAACCTAAAACTAAACTCACCCTAACCCTAACGAGTACTGTACCGTAACCCCTAACATAACCCTAACTCTAACCCGTACCCTAATCCTAACCCTAACTCGTACCCTAACCCTAACTCGTACCCTAACCCTATCCCTGACCCTAACCCTAACCTGTACTCTAACCATTACCCTAACACTAACCCGTAGCCTAAACCTAACCCTAACCTTAACTCATACACTAACCCTAACCCTAACCCTGAACCTAACCTTAACCCTAACCCGTACCTTAAACATAACCCGTACCCTAACCCTAACCCGTACCCTAAACCGTACCCTAAAACTAACCCTAACCCTAACTCGTACCCTAACACTAACCCTGACCCTAACCCGCACCCTAAACCTAAAATTAACCCTAACCCTAACCATAATATTTACCCGTACCATAACCCTAACCCAACCCTAACCATAGCCCTAACCTTAACCGTAACCCTGACCCGTATCCTAAACCTAAAACTAACCCATACCCTAACCCCAACCCTAACCCTAACACGTACCATAACCCTACTCCCTAACGCCAACCCTGACCCTAAACCTAACCCTAACCCGTACCTTAACCCTAACCCTAACACTAACCATCACCTAAACCTAACCCTATCCCGTTCCTTAAACCTAACCCTAACCAGTACCCTAACCCTAAACTTAACCCGAACCCGGTCCGTACACTAACCCTAACCCTAACCCTTACCCTAACACTTACCCAAACGATAAACCTAACCTGTACCCTAACACGAACCCAAACCCGTACTCTAACCCTAACCCTGACCCTAAACTTAACCCTAACCTGTACACTACCCCTAACCCCCTAACCCTAACCCTAACCCGCACCCTAAACCTAACCCTAACCCGTACCCTAACCCTAACCCATAACCTAAAGCTAACACTAACCCTAAACTTAACCCGTACGCTAACCCTATCCTGTACCCTAAACCTAACCCTAACTCTTATCCTAACCCTAAACCTAACCCTAGACCTAAACCGTATCCTAAACCTAACCCTAACCCTTGACCTAACCCATACCCAACCCTATCTCGTACCCCAAACCTAACCCTAATCCGTACCCTAGACCTAACGCGTAACCTAAAACTAAACCTAACCCTAAACTTAACCCGTACGCTAACCCTATCCCGTAACCTAAACCTAAACCTAACCCGTAACCTAACCCTAAACCTAACCCTAAGCCTAACACTAACCCTACCCTGTACTCTAACCCTAACCCTAACCCTAACCCTAAACCGTACCTTAACCCTAATCCTAACCCTTACACTAACCCTAACACTAACACTAACCCGTACTCTAACCCTAACCCTAACCCTAACCCTAACACTAACCCTAAACCGTACTCTAAACCTAACCCTAACCCTCACACTAACACTAACCCGTACTGTAACCCTAAACCGTAACATGACCCTAACCCTAACCCGTACCCTAACCCTAACCCTAACTCGTTCCCTAACCCTAACCCTGACCCTACCACTAACCCTAACTCATAACCTAAACCTAACCCGTACCCTAACTCTAAAAATAACCAGTACCCTAAACCTAACCCTAAACCTAACTCGTACCCTAACACTAACCCTAACCCTTGCCCTAACCCTTACTCAAACGGTAAACCTAACCAGGGCCCTAACACTAACCCAAACCCGTACTCTAACACTAACCCTAACCCTAACCCTAAACCGCAATCTAAACATAACCATAACCCTAACCATAATCATAACCCTTAACCGTACCCTAACCCTAACCCACACACTAACATAACCCTAACTTTAACCGTAACCCTAACACGTACCCTAACCCTAAAACTAACCCGTACCCTAAAACCAACCCTAACCCTAACCTATACCCTAACACTTACCCTAACCCTTACCCTGACCCTAAACCTAACCCTAACCCGTACACTAACCCTAACCCTAACCCTATCCGTACACTCACCCTAACCCTAACACTAACACTCAACCTAACCTGTACTCTAAACCTAACCCTAACCCTAAATATAACCCTAACCCGTAACCTAACCCTAAAACTAACCCGTAACCTAACACTAACCCTAACCCTAACCCTAACCCTAACCCTAACCCTAAACCGTACACTAACCCTAACCCGAACCTTAACCCTAATCCTAACCCGTACCCTAACCCTACCGTAGCCTAATCCTAACTCTAACCCTAACGCCTAACCGTAAGCCTAACCCTAACCCTTACCCTAACTGTACCCAAACGGTAAACATAACCTGTACCCTTACACTACCCAAACCCGTACTCTAACCCTAACCCTAACCCTAACCCGCACCCTAAACTTAAATCTAACCCTAACCAAAACCATAACCCTTAACCGTAACCTAACCCTAACCCATAACCTAACCCTAACCCTAACCTTAACCATAACCCTAATACATACCCTAACCCTAAAACTAACCCGTAACCTAACCCTAAACCAAACCCTAACCTGTACCCTAACACTAACCCTAACCCTAACCCTAACCCTGACCCTAAACCTAAACCTACACCTTCCAGTAACCCTAACCCTAACCCAACCCACACCCTAAACCTAACCCTAACCCGTACCCTAACCCTAACCCGTAACCTAAACCGAACCAAACCCTAAACTTAACCCGTTCGCTAACCCTATCCCGTACCCTAAACCTAACCCTAACCCGTATCCTAACCCTAACCTAACCCTAAGCCTAACCCGTACATTAACCCTAACCCTAACCCTAACACTAACCCTACCCTGTACTCTAACCCTAACCTCACCCTAACCCTAACCCTAACCAGTACACTAACACTAACCCTAACCCTAACTCGTACCCTAACCCTAACCCTAAAACTGACCCTAACCCTAACCTTAAACCGTACCCAAAACCTAACCCACACCCTAACCCTAACCCTTAACCTAACCCTAACCCTAACCGGTACCCTAAACCTAACCCTATCCCTCAACCTAACCCGTACCCAACATTATCCCGTAGCCTAACCCTAACCCTAACCAGTACCCAAACTCTAACAGTAACCGTAACCCATACCCTAGCGCTAACCCTAACCCTGACGCTAAACCTTACCCGTACCCTAAACGTAAACCTAACCCTAACCCTAACCGTAATCCTTACCCGTACCCTAACCCTAACACATACCCTAACACTAACCCTAACCTTAACCGTAAACCTAACCCCTACCCTAACCCTAACCCACACCTAAACCTAACCCTAACCCGTAACCTAAACCTAACCTCCACCTAAACCTAACCCTAACCCGTACCCTAACCCTAACCCATAACCTAAACCTAACCCTAACCCTAAACTTAACCCGTACACTAACCCTATCCCGTACCCTAAACCTAACCCTAACCCGTACCCTAACCCTAACCCTAACTCGTACACTAACCCTAACCCTGACCCTAACCCTAACCATACTCTAACCCTAACCCTAACCCTCACCCTAACACTAACCCGTTCTGTAACCCTAACACGTACCATAACCCTAATCCTAACCCGTACCCTAAACCTAACCCGTATCCTAATCCTAACCCTAAACCTAATCTGTAACCTAAACCTAACCCTAACCCTAAGTCGTACACTAACCCTAACCCTAACATGGACCCTAACCCTAGACCTAAACAATACCCTAAACCTAACCCGTACCCTAACCCTAACTCTAAACCTAACCCGTACTATAACCCTAACCCTAACACTAACCCTAATACTAACCCGTACTCTAACCTTATCCCATTGCCTAACCCTAACTCAAACCATTACACCTAAACCTAACCCTTACCCTAACCCGTACCATAACGGTAAACCTAACCCATACCCTAACACTAACCCTAACCCGTTCTCTAACACTAACCCTAACCCTAACCCTAAACCACACCCTAAATTTAACCCTAACCCTAAGCCTAACCATAACCCTTAACCTTACACTAACCCTAACCCACAGCCTAACCCTAACCCTAACTTTAACCGTAACCCTAACACGTACCCTAAACCTAAAACTAACCCTAACCCTAACCCTGACCCTAAACCTAACACTAACCTGTACACTAACCCTAACCCTAACCCTAACCTGCACCCTAAACCTATCCCTAACCCGCACTCTAACCCTAAACCATAAACTAAACCTAACCCTAACCCTAAATTTAACCCGCACGCTAACCCTATCCCGTACACTAAACCTAACCCTAACCCGTAACCTAACCCTAAACCTAACCCTAAGCCTAACCCGTACATTAACCCTAACCCTAACACTAACACTAACTTTACTCTGTACTCTAACCCTAAACCTAAACCTACTCGTACTCTAACCCTAACACTAACACTCACCCTAACCCTAACCCGAACTGTAACCCTAAACCGTAACATAACCCTAACCCTTACCCGTACACTAACCCTAGCCCTAACTCGTACCCTAACCCTAGCCCTGACCCTAACCCGCACCCTAAACCTAAAACTAACCCTAACCCTAACCATAACACTTACCCGTACGCTAACCCTAACCCATAACCTAACACTAACCCTAAACTTAACCGTAACCCTGACCCGTACCCTAACCCTAAAACTAACACGTACCCTAACCCAACCCTAACCTAACCCATACCATAACCCTATCCCTAACGCAAACCCTGACACTAAACCTAACCCTAACCTGTACCCTAACCCTAACCCTAACCCTAACACTAGACCTCACCTAAACCTAACCCTCTCCCATACCTTAAATCTAACCCTAACCCGTACCCTAACCCTAACCCTAACCCAAACCCGATCCGTACAGTAACCCTAAACCTAACCCTAACCCTAAACCTAACACTAACCTTAACCCGTACTCTAACCCTAAACTTAACACTAAACCTAACCCTAACCCGTACTCTAAACCTAACACGAACCCTAACACTAACCCTAACCCTCACACTAAACCTAACCCGTACTCTAACCCTAAACCTAACCCTAACTCTAACCCTAACACGTACTATAACCATAACCCTAACCCTAAACTTTACCCGAACCCGTACTCTAACCCTATACAGTAGCCTAACCAAAACTCTAACCCTAACCCCTAACACTAACCCTAACCCTACCCCTTACCCTAACCCTTACACAAATGGTAAACCTAACCTGTACCCTAACACTAACCCAAACCCGTACTCTAACCCTAACCCTAACCCTAACCCTAAACCGCTATCTAAACATAACCCTAACCCTAACCATAACCCTTAACCGTACCCTAACCCTAACCCACACCCTAACATAACCCTAACTTTAACCGTAACCCTACACATACACTAACCCTTAAACTAACCCGTACCCTAACCCCAACTCTAACCCTAACCCATACCCTAAAACTAACCCTAACCCTGACCCTAACCGTAACCCTAACCCGTACTTTAAACCTAACCCGTACCCTAACCCTAACCCTAAACCATACCCTAAACCTAACCCTAACCCTAACTCGTACCCTAACCCTAACCCTGACCCTAACCCACACCCTAAACCTAAAACTAACCCTAACCCTAACCATAACACTTACCCGTACTCTAACTGTAACCCATACCTTAACCCTTAACCCTAACATAACCCTAACCCTAACCCGTACCCCAACCCTAACCCTAACTCGTACCCTAACCATAACCCTGACCCTAACACTAACCATAAACCGTACCCTAAACGTAACCCTAACCCTAACTCGTACCCTAACCCTAACCCTTACACTAACCCTAACCCTAAGCCTAACCCGGACCCTAAACCTAACCCTAACCCGTACCCTAACCCTAACTCGTAACCTAAGCCTAAACCTAACCCTAAAGTTAACCCGTACGCTAACCCTATCCCGTAACATGAACCTAACCCTAAACGTATCCTAACGCTAAATCTAACCCTAAGCGTAACCCACATTAACCCTAACCCTAACCCTAACCCTAACCTGTACCCTAAACCTAACCCATACGCTAATCCTAACCCTAAACCTAACCCTAACCCTAACCCGTACCCTAAACCTAATCCTAACCCTTGACCTAACCCGTACCCAACCCTATCCCGTACCCTAACACTAACCCTAACCGGTACCCAAACCCTAACAGTAACCCTAACCCATACCCTAGGGCTAACCCAAACCCTAAATCTAAGCCTAAACCACTCCCTAAACCTAAACCTAACCCTAAAACTAACCATAACCCTAACCGGTACCCTAACCCTAACCCATACCCTAACACTAACCCTAACCTTAACCGTAACCCTAACCCGTACCCTAACCCTAAAACTAACCCGTACCCTAACCCCAACCCTAACCCTAACCCGTACCATAACCCTATCCCTAACCCTAACCCTGACCCTAAACCTAACCATAACCCATACCCTTACCCTAACCCGCACCTAAACCTAACCCTAACCCGGACCCGAACCCTAACCCATAACCTAAACCTAACCCTAACCCTAAACTTAACGCGTACACTAACCCCATCCCGTACCCTAACCTAACCCTAACTAATACCCTAACCCTAACCCTAACACTAACCCTATCTGTACACTAACCCTAACCTTAACCCTAACAGTAACCCTAACCGGTACTCTACCCTAAAGCTAACCCTAAACCTAACCCTAACCCGTACTCCAACTCTAACCCGTACCCTAACATTAACCCTTACCCTAACCCTAAACCTAACCCGTACCCTAACCCTAAACGTAACCTTAACCCGTACCCAAACCCTAACCCTAACACATACCCTAACCCTAACCCTACCCGCACACTAAACCTAACCCTAATCCTAGACCTAACACGTAAACTAAACCTATCCCGTAACAAAACCTTAACCCTACCCGTACCCTAACCCTAACTCTAACCCTAACCCCTAACCCTAACCCTAAATCTTACCCTAACCCGTACCCAAACGGTAAACCTAACCCGTACCCTAACACTAACCCAAACCCGTACTCTAACCCTAACCCTAACCCGCACCTTAAACTTAACACTAATCCTAACCCAAACCATAACCCTTAACCGTAACCTAAACCTAACCCATACCCTAACCCTAACCCTAACCTTAACCATAACCATAACCTGTACCCTAACCCTAAAACTAACCCGTACCCTAACCCCAACCCTAACCCTAACCCGTATTCTAACAGTAACCCTAACCCTAACCCTGACTCTAAACCTAACCCTAACCCGTAACCTAAACCTAACCCTAACCCTAAGGTTAACCCGTACGCTAACCCTATTCCGAACCCTGAATCTAACCCTAAACCGTATCCTAACCCTAAATCTAACCCTAAGCCTAACCCATACATTAACCCTAACCCTAACCCTAACACTAACCCTACCCAGTACTTTAACCCTAACCCTAGCCCTAACCCTAAACCTAACCCTAACCCGTACCCTAACCCTAACCCGTAACCTAAACCCTACCCTAACCCTAATCTTAACCCGTACGCTAACCCTATCCCGTACCCTGAACCAAACCCTAACCCGTATCCTAACCCTAAACCTAACCCTAAGCCTAACCCGTACATTAACCCTAACCCTAACCCTAACAATAACCCTACCCCGTACTTTAACCCTAACCCTAACCCTAACCCTAAACCTAACCCTAACCCTAACCCTTACCCGCACACTAAACCTAACACTAACCCTAGACCTAACACGTACACTAACCCTATTCCATACCGTAACCTTAAACCTAACCTGTACCGTGACCCTAACACTAACCCTAACCTTAAGCCTAACCCTAACCCTAACCCGTACACTAACCCTAACCCGCACCCTAATCCTAACCCTAACCCTAACACTAACCATACACTAACCCTAACCCTAACCCTAACACTAACGCTAACCCGTACTCTAACCCTAACCAGTACCCTAACACTAACCCTTAATCTAACCCTAAACCTAACCCGTACCGTAACCCTAACCCGTAACCTAAACCTAACCCTAAACCTAAACTTAACCCATACGCTAATCCTATCCCATACCCTAAACCTAACCCTAACCCATACCCTTAACCTAACCCTAACCCTATCCGTACACTAACCCGAACAATAACCCTAAACCTAACACTAACCCGAACTCTAACCCTAACCCGTACACTAACACTAACCCTAACCCTAACACTAAACTTAACCAGTACTCTAACCCTAAAGCTAACCCTAAACCTAACCCTATACGGTACTCTAACCCTAACCCGTGCCCTAACCCTAACCCGTAACCGTACCCTAACCCTAAACCTAACACTTTCCCTAATCCTAACACTAAACCTAAACCGTACTCTAACCCTAACCCTAACCCAAACCCTAAGCCTAACCCTAACCATGACCCTAACCCTAACGCTAATCCGTACCCTAATCCTAAACCGTACCCTAACCCGAACCCTAACCCGTACACAAACCATATCTCGAACCCTAACCCTAACCCTAACCCGTACCCTAACGCTACCCATAGACTAACCCTAACTCTAACCCTAACACCTAACCCTAACCCTAACCCTAACCCTTACCCTAACCCGTACCCAAATGGTAAACCTAACCCGTACCCTAACACTAACCCAAATCCGTACTCTAACCCTAACCCTAACCGTAAACCTAACCCTAACCTGCACCCTAAACTTAACCCTAACCCTAACCCAAAACATAACCCTTAACCGTAATCTAACCCTAACCCATATCCTAAACCTAACCCTAACCTTAAACGTAACCCTAACCCGTACCCTAACCCTAAAACTAACCTGTACCCTAACCCCAGCCCTAACCCTAAACGGTACCTTAACACTAACCCTAACCCTAACACTGACACTAAACCTAACCCTAACCCTTACACTAATCCTAAACTTAACCTGCACCCTAAACCTAACCCTAAACCGTACCCTAACCCTAACCCGTAACCTAAACCTAACCCTAACCCTAAGCTTAACCCGTAGGCTAACCCTATCCCGTACCTTAAACCTAACCCTAACCCGTATCCTAAACCTAAACCTAACCCTAAGCCTAACCCGTACTTAACCCTAACCCTAACACTAACACTAACCCTACCCCGTACTCTAACACCAACCCTAACCCTAACCCATACCCTAACCCTAACCCTGACCCTAACCCTAACCCTAACCCTTGACCTAACCCATACACAACCCTATCCCATACACTAACCCTAACCCTAACCCATACCCAAACCCTAACAGTAACCCTAACCCATACCCTAGCACTAACCCTAACCCTAACCCTAAGCCTAACACTAAACCTAACCCGTACTCTAACCCTAAACCTAACCCTAACTCTAACCCTAACCAGTACTATAACCCTAACCCTAATCCTAAACCTAAACCTAACGCGTACTCTAACCCTATCCCGTAGCCTAACCCGAACTCTAAACCTGACCCCTAACCCTAGCCCTGACCCTAACCCTTACCCTAACCCGTACCAAAAGGTAAACCTAACCCATACCCTAACACCAACCCAAACCTGTACTCTAACCCTAACCCTAACCCTAAAACGCACCCTAAACTTAACACTAACCCTAACCTTAAACCTAACCATAATCCTTAACCGTACCCTAACCCTAACCAATACCCTACACTAACCTTAACCTTATGCATAACCCTAACCCGTACCCTAACCCTAAAACTAACCCGTACCCTAACCGCAACCCTTACCTAACCAATACCATAACCCTATCCCTAAACCTAAACCTGACCCTAAACCTAACCCTAACCAGTACCCTATCCCTAACCCTAACCCTATCTGCACACTAACCCTAAACCTAACCCTAACCCGTGCTCTAACCGTAACCCTAACCCTAAACCTAACCCTAACCCGTACAATAACCCTCACCTGTACCCTAACACTAACGCTTACGCTAACCCTAAACCTAACCCGTACCCTAACCCTAAACGTAACCCTAACCCATACCCAAACCCTAATGCTAACACGTACCCTAACCCTAACCCTAACCCAAACCCTAACCCGTACCGTAACCCTAACACTAACCCTAACCCTAACCCTAACCCTCACCTTAACACTAACCCGTACACTAACTCTCACCCGAACACTAACCCTAAAACTAAACCGTACCCTAACACTCACCCATACCCTAACCTTAACCTTAACATTAACCGTAAACCTGACCTGTACCCTTATGCTAAAACTAATCCGTACCCTAACCCCAACCCTAACCCTAACCCTAACCCGTACCATTACCCTAACCCTAATGCTAACCCTGACCCTAAAACTAACCCTAAACAGTACCCTAACCCTACCCCTAAACCTAACCCTAATCCTCACCTAAACCTAACCCTAACACGTACCCTAATCCTAACCCGTAAACTAAACCTGACCCTAACCCTAAACTTAACCCGTACACTAACACTAGCCCATAACCTAAACCTAACCCTAACCCGTAACCTAACCCTAACCCTAACTCTAACCCTATCCGTACACTAAACCTAACCCTAACCCTAACACTAACCCTAACCCGTACTCTAACCCTAAACCTAACCCTCACTCTAACCCTAACTCGTACTATAACCCTAACCCTAAATCTTACCCTAACCCTAACCCTAACCCGTACTCTAACACTATCCCGTAGCCTAACCCTAACCCTAACCCTAACCCCTAATCCTAACCCTAACCCTAACCCTTACCCTAAACCGTACCCAAAAGGTATACCTAACCCGTACCCTAACACTAACCCAAACCCGTACTCTAACCCTAAACCTAACCCTAACCCTAAACTGCACCCTAAACTTAATCCTAACCCTAACCATAATCATAACGCTTAACCGTATCCTTACCCTAACCCACACCCTAAACCTAACCCTAACTTTAACTGTAACCCTAACCCGTAACCTAACCCTAAACCATACCCAAACCCTAACAGTAACCCTAACCCATACCCTAGCGCTAACCCTAACCCTAGCCCTAAGCCTAACCCACACCCTAAACCTAAACATAACCCTAACCCTAACCATAACACTTACCCGTACCCTAACCCTAACCCATACACTAACACTAACCCTAACATTAACCATAACCCTAACCTGTACCCTAACCCTAATACTAACCCATACCCTAACACTAAAACTAACCCGTACCCTAACCCCAACCCGAACCCTAACCCGTACCATGACCCTATCCCTAAACCTAAACCTGACCCTAAACCTAACCCTAAACCGTACCCTAACCCTAACCCACACCTAAACCTAACCCTAACCCGTACCCTAACCCTAACCCGTAACCTGAACCTACCCTAACCATAAACTTACCCCGTACACTAACCCTATCCCGCACCCTAAAGCTAACCCTAACTCTTATCCTAACCCTAAACCTAACCCTAAACCTAACCCTAACCCGTACCCTAATCCTAACTAACACGTACCCTAACACTAAACCTAACCCTAAACCTGACCCTAAACCTAACCCTAACCCTTACACTAACCCTAACCCTAACCCGCACCCTAAACCGAACCCTAACCCATACCCTAACCCTAACCCTAAGCCGTAACCTAAACCTAACCCTAACTCTAAACTTAACCCGTATGCTAACCCTATCCCGTACCCTAAACCTAACCGTAACTCTTATCCTAACCCTAAACCTAACCCTAAACCTAACCCATACCCTAAACCTAACCCGTACACTAACCCTAACCCTAAAACTAACCCTTACCCTAAACCTAATCCTAACCCTAAATCGTACCCTAACCCTAACCCTAACACTGACCCTAACCCTAACCCTAACCCGTACCCTAAACCTAACCCTAACCCTAAGTCGTACACTAACCCTAACCCTAACATGGACCCTAACCCTAGACCTAAACCGTACCCTAAACCTAACCCGTACCCTAACCCTAACTCAACCTAACCCGTACTATAACCCTAACCCTAACACTAACCCTAATACTAACCCGTACTCTAACCCTATCCCATTGCCTAACCCTAACTCAAACCATTACACCTAAACCTAACCCTTACCCTAACCCGTACCCAAATGGTAAACCTAACCCGTACCCTAACACTAACCCTAACCCGTACTCTAACACTAACCCTAACCCTAAACCTAACCCTAAACCACACCCTAAATTTAACCCTAACCCTAAGCCTAACCATAACCCTTAACCTTACCCTAAACCTAACCCACAGCCTAACCCTAACCCTAACTTTAACCGTAACCCTAACACGTACCCTAAACCTAAAACTAACCCTAACCCTAACCCTGACCCTAAACCTAACACTAACCTGTACACTAACCCTAACCCTAACCCTAACCTGCACCCTAAACCTAACCCTGACCCGTACTCTAACCCTAAACCATAAACTAAACCTAACCCTAACCCTAAATTTAACCCACACGCTAACCCTATCCCGTACACTAAACCTAACCCTAACCCATAACTTAACCCTAAACCTAACCCTAAGCCTAACCCATATATTAACCCTAACCCTAACACTAACACTAACTTTACTCTGTACTCTAACCCCAAACCTAAACCTACTCATACTCTAACCCTAACACTAACACTCACCCTAACCCTAACCCGAACTGTAACCCTAAACCGTAACATAACCCTAACCCTTACCCGTACACTAACCCTAGCCCTAACTCGTACCCTAACCCTAACCCTAACCCTAACCCGTACCTTAAACCTAACCTGTACCCTAACCCTAACCCTAACCCGTACCCGTACCCTAAACCTAACCCTAAACCTAACTCGTACCCTAACCCTAACCCTGACCCTAAGCCGCACCCTAAACCTAAAACTAACCCTAACCCTAACCATAACACTTACCCGTACGCTAACCCTAACCCATAACCTAACCCTAACCCTAACCTTAACCGTAACCCTGACCCGTACCCCAACCCTAAAACTAACCCGTACCCTAACCCAACCCTAACCTAACCCATACCATAACCCTATCCCTAACGTAAACCCTGACACTAAACCTAACCCTAACCTGTACCCTAACCCTAACCCTAACCCTAACACTAGACCTCACCTAAACCTAACCCTCTCCCGTACCTTAAATCTAACCCTAACCCGTACCCTAACTCTAACCCTAACCCGAACCCGATTCGTACACTAACCCTAAACCTAACCCTAACCCTAAACCTAACACTAACCTTAACCCGTACTCTAACCCTAAACTTAACACTAAACCTAACCCTAACCCATACTCTAAACCTAACCCGAACCCTAACACTAACCCTAACCCTCACACTAAACCTAACCCGTACTCTAACCCTAAACCTAACCCTAACTCTAACCCTAACACGTACTATAACCCTAACCCTAACCCTAAACTTTACCCGAACCCGTACTCTAACCCTATACAGTAGCCTAACCAAAACTCTAACCCTAACCCCTAACACTAACCCTAACCCTAACCCTTACCCTAACCCTTACACAAATGGTAAACCTAACCCGTACCCTAACACTAACCCAAACCCGTACTCTAACCCTAACCCTAACCCTAACCCTAAACCGCTATCTAAACATAACCCTAACCCTAACCATAACCCTTAACCGTACCCTAACCCTAACCCACACCCTAACATAACCCTAACTTTAACCGTAACCCTACACGTACACTAACCCTTAAACTAACCCGTACCCTAACCCCAACTCTAACCCTAACCCATACCCTAAAACTAACCCTAACCCTGACCCTAACCATAACCCTAACCCGTACTGTAAACCTAACCCGTACCCTAACCCTAACCTTAAACCATACCCTAAACCTAACCCTAACCCTAACTCGTACCCTAACCCTAACCCTGACCCTAACCCACACCCTAAACCTAAAACTAACCCTAACCCTAACCATAACACTTACCCGTACCCTAACCGTAACACATACCTTAACCCTTAACCCTAACATTAACCGTAACCCTGATCCGTATCCTAACCCTAAAACTAACCCATACCCTAACCCCAACCCTGACCCTAACCCGTACCATAATCCTATCCCTAACGCAAACCCTGACCCTAAACCTAACCCTAACCCGGACCCTAACCCTCACCCTAACCCTAATCCTAACACAAACCCTCACCTAAACCTAACCCTATCCCGTACCTTAAACCTAACCCTAACCCGTACCCTAAACCTAACCCTAACACTAAACTTCACCCGTACGCTAAACCTATTCCATACACTAAATCTAACCCTAACCCGTAACCTAACCCTAAACCCAACCCTAAGCATAACCCGTACTTTTCCCCTCACCCTACCCTAACACTAACCCTACCCCGTACTCTAACCCTAACCTAACCCTAACCCTAAACCTAACCCATACCCTAACCCTACCCTAACCCTTTTTCTAACCCTAACACTAACCCTAACCCATACTCTAACCATAACCCTAAACCTCACCCTAACCCTAACCCGAACTGTAACCCTAACCCGTAACATAACCCGTACTCTAACCCGTACCCTAACCCTAACCCTAACTCGTACCCTAAACTTAACCCTAACCCTAAACTTAACCCGTACACTAACCCTATCCCGTGCTCTAAACCTAACCCTAAACCGTACCCTAAACCTAACCCTAACCCTATCCGCACACTAACACGAACCCTATCCCTAACAATAACCCTAACCCATACTCTAACCCTAACCCTAACCATAAACCTAACCCTAACCCTTACTGTAACCCTAACCCGTACCCTAACATTAACCCTTACCCTAACCCTAAACCTAACCCGTACCCTAACCGTAAACGTAACCATAACCATACCCAAACCCTAACCCTAACACGTACCCAAACCCTAACCCTAACCCGCACACTAACACTAACCCTAACCCGTTCCCTAACCCTAAACCGTAACCTTAACCTAACCCTAACCCTAAACTTAACCCGTATGCTAACCCTATCCCGTACACTAAACCTAAACCTAACACGTATCCTAACCCTAAACCTAACCCTAAGCCTAACCCGTCCATTAACCCTAACCCTAAACCTAACACTAACCCTACCCTGGACTCCTACACTAACCCTAACCCTAACCCATACCCTAACCCTAACCCTAACCCTACCCCGTACTATAACACTAACCCTAACCCTAATCATACCCTAACCCTAAACCTAACCCTAACCCTAACATTAACCCTAAACCATATTCTCACCCTAACCCTAACCCTAACCCTAACCCTAACCCTCACCCTAACACTAACCCGTACTGTAACCCAAACCCGTACCATAAACCTAACCCTAACCCGTACCCTAACCCTAATCCTAACTCGTACCCTAACCTTAAACCTAAACCTGACCCTAACCCTAACCCGTACCCTAAACTTAACCTGTAACCTAACCCTAACACTAACCCTACCCTAACCCGTACCCTAAACCTAACCCTAACCCGAACCCTAACCCTAACCCTAACCCTATCCGTACACTAAACCTAACCCTAACCCTCAACTAACACTAACCCTAACCTGTACTCTAACCCTAACCTTAAACCTAACCCTAACCCGTACTCTAACCCTAACCCGTACCCTAACACTCACCCTAACCCGTACCATAAAACTAACCCTAACCCTGACCCTAACCCTAACCTGCACCCTAAACTTAACCCTAACCCTAACCCAAACCATAACCCTTAACCATAATCTAACCGTAACTCATATCCTAAACCTAACCCTAACCTTAACCGTAACCCTAACCCTTAACCTAACCCTAAAACTAACCTGTACCCTAACCCCAGGCCTAACCCTAACCCGTGCCCTAACACTAACACTAACCCTAACACTGACACTAAACCTAACCCTAAACCTTACACTAATCCTAAACCTAACCTAACCCGCACCCTAAACCTAACCCTAACCCGTACCCTAACCCTAACCCGTAAACTAAACCTAACCCTAACCCTAAACTTAACCCGTACGCTAACCCTATCCTATACCTTAAACCTAATCCTAATCTGTATCCTAACACTAAACCTAACCCTAAGCCTAACCCGTACATTAACCCTAACCCTAACACTAATACTAACCCTACCCCGCACTCCTACACTAACCCTAACCCTAACCCGTACCCTAAACCTAACCCGAACCCGTACCCTAAACCTAACACATACCCAAACCCTAAACCTAACCCTTGGCCTAACCTGTACCCAACCCTATCCCGTAACCTAACCCTAACCCTAACCCGTACCCAAACCCTAACAGTAACCCTAACTCATAACCTAGCGCTAACCCTAACCTTAATACTAACCCGCACCCTAAACCTAAACCTAACCCTAAACCTAACCATAACCCTTACCCTTACCCTAAACCTAACCCATACCCTAACCCTAACCCTAAACTTAACCGTAACCCTGACTCGTACCCTAAACCTAAAACTAACCCGTACCCTAACCCCAACCCTAACCCTAACCCGTACCATAACCCTATCCCTAACCCTAACCCTGACCCTAAACCTAACCCTAAACTGAACCCTAACTCTAAACTTAACCCTAACCCTAACCCTATCCCGCACCTAAACCTAACCCTAACCTGTACCCTAACCCTAACCGTAACCCTAAACCTAACCCTCACCTAAACCTGACCCTACACGTACCCTAAACCTAACCCGTAACCTGAACCTAACCCTAAACCTAAACTTAACCCGTACGCCTACCCTAGCCCGTACCCTAAACCTAACCCTAACCCGTACCCTAACCCTAACCCTAACCCTAACCTTATCCGTACACTAAACTTAACCATAACCCTAACCCTAACTCGTTCTCTAAACCTAAACCTAACTTTAACAGTAACCCTAACCCGTACCATAACCCTAAAACTAACCCGTACCCTAACCCCAACCCTAACCTAACCCATACCCTAACACTAACCCTAACCCTAACACTGACCCTCAACCTAACCCTAACCCGTACACTAACCCTAACCCTAACCCTAACCCTAACCCGCACCCTAAACCTAACCCTAACCCGTACCCTAACACTAACCCGTAACCTAAACATAATCCTAACCCTAAACTTAAGCCGTACACTCCTCTATCCCGTAACCTAAACCTAACCCTAAACCGTAACCTAACCCTAAACCTAACCCTAAGCCTAACCCGTACATTAACCCTAACCCTAACCCTAACACTAACCCTACCCCGTATTCTAACCATAACCCTAACCCTAACCCGTACCCTAACCCTAAAACTAACCCTTTCCCTAAACCTAACACTACCCCTAAACCGTACTCTAACCCTAACCCTAACCCTAACCCTAACCGAACTCTAACCCTAACCCTAACCCTCACCCTAACTCTAACCCATACTGTAACCCTAACCCATAACAAAACCCTAAACATAACGCATACACTAACCCTAACCATAACTCGTACCCTAACACAAACCCTGACCCTAATCCTAACCCGTTCCCTAACCTAACCTGTACCCTAAACCTAACCCTAAACCTAAACCGTACCCTACACCTAACACTAACCCTAACTCATAACCTAACCCTAACCCTAACCCTGACATAACCCTAAACCTAACCCATACCCTAAAAATAACCCTAAACCTAACCCTTACCTTAACCTAACACTAACCCAAACGCGTACCCTAAACGTAAACCTAACCCTTAACCTAACCCGTACCCAACACTATCTCGTACCCTAAACCTAACCTAACCCATACCCAAACCCTAACAGTAACCCTAAACCATACCATTACGCTAACACTAACCCTAACCCTAAGCCTAAACCGCACCCTAAACCTAAACGTAACCCTAACCCTAACCATAACCCCTACCCGTACCCTAACCGTAACCCATACCCTAACACTAACCCTAACCTTAACCGTAACCCTAACCCGTACACTAACCCTAAAATTAACCCGTACCGTAACCCCAACCCTAAACCTAACCCGTACCATAACCCTATCCCTAACCCTAACCCTGACCCTAAACCTAACCCTAACCAGTACCCTAACCTTAACCCGCACCTAAACCTAACCCTAACCCGTACTCTAACCCTAACCCATAACCTAAACCTAACCCTAACCCTAAATTTAACCCGTACACTAACCCTATCCCGTACCCTAAACCTAACCCTAACCCATACCCTAACACAAACCTAACCCTAACCCTATCCGTACACTAACCCTAACCATAACCCTAACACTAACCCTAACCCGTACTGTAAACCTAACCCTAACCCTAGCCGTACTCTAACCCTAAAACTAACCCTCAACCTAACCCTAACCCGTACTGTGACCCTAACCCTAACCCGTACCCTAACACGTAACCTAACCCTAACCCTAACCCATACCCATACCCTAACCTGTACCCTAAACCTAAACCGTACCCTAACCCTAACCCTACCCATACCCTAAACCTAAACCTAACCCTAACTCGTACCCTAACCCTAACCCTAACCCTGACGCTAACCCTAACCCTAAACCGTACCCTAAACCTAACCGTAACCCTTGACGTAACCCGTACCGAAGCCTATCCAGTAACCTAATCCTAAGCTAACCCGTACCAAAACCCTAACCATACCCCTAACCCATTGCCTAGCGCTCAACCTAACCCTAACCCTAAACCACACCCTAAACCTAAACCTAACCCTAACCCTAACCATAACCCTTACCCGTAACCTAACACTAACCCATACCCTAACCCTAAGCCTAACCTTAACCGTAACCCTGACCCGTACCCTAAACCTAAAACTAAATAGTACCCTCACCCTAATCCTAAACCTAACCCTCACCTAAACCTAAACCTAACCCATCCCTAACCCTAACACGTAACCTAAACCTAACCCTAAACCTAATTTTAAACCGTACGCTAATCCTAGCCCGTACCCTAAACCTAACCCTAACCCGTACCTTAACCTTAACCCTAACCCTAACTCTAACCCCTATGCTAACCCTAACCCTTTCCCTAACCTTAACACTAACCCTAACGCGTACTCTTACCCTAACCCTAACCCTAACCGTACTCTAACCCTAACCCTAACCCTCAAACAAACCCTAACCCGTACTGTAACCCTAACCCATAACATAACCCTAAACCTAACCCGTAACCAACCCTAAACCTAACTCGTACCCTAACCATAACCCTGACCCTAACACTAACCATAAACCGTACCCTAAACGTAACCCTAACCCTAACTCGTACCCTAACCCTAACTCGTAACCTAAACCTAACCCTAACCCTAAAGTTAACCCGTACGCTAACCCTATCCCGTAACCTGAACCTAACCCTAAACATATCCTAACGCTAAATCTAACCCTAAGCCTAACCCACATTAACCCTAACCCTAACCCTAACCCTAACCTGTACCCTAAACCTAACCCATACCCTAACCCTAACCCTAAACCTAACCCTAACACTAACCCGTACCCTAAACCTAATCCTAACCCTTGACCTAACCCGTACCCAAACCTATCCCGTACCCTAACACTAACCCTAACCGGTACCCAAACCCTAACAGTAACCCTAACCCATATCCTAGGGCTAACCCAAACCCTAAATCTAAGCCTAAACCGCTCCCTAAACCTAAACCTAACCTAACCATAACCCTAACGGGTACCCTAAACCTAACCCATACCCTAACACTAACCCTAACCTTAACCGTAACCCTAACCCGTACCCTAACCCTAAAACTAACCCGTACCCTAACCCCAACCCTAACCCTAACCCGTACCATAACCCTATCCCTAACCCTAACCCTGATCCTAAACCTAACCATAACCCATACCCTTACCCTAACCCGCACCTAAACCTAACCCTAACCCGGACCCTAACCCTAACCCATAACCTAAACCTAACCCTAACCCTAAACTTAACGCATACACTAACCCTATCCCGTACCCTAACCTAACCCTAACTAATACCCTAACCCTAACCCTAACACTAACGCTATCCGTACACTAACCCTAACCTTAACCCTAACAGTAACCCTAACCGGTACTCTAACCCTAAAGCTAATCCTAAACCTAACCCTAACCCGTACTCCAACTCTAACCCGTACCCTAACATTAACCCTTACCCTAACCCTAAACCTAACCCGTACCCTAACCCTAAACGTAACCTTAACCCGTACCAAACCCTAAGCCTAACACATACCCTAACCCTAACCCTAACCCGCACACTAAACCGAACCCTAATCCTAGACCTAACATGTAAACTAAACCTATCCCGTACCGAAACCTTAACCCTACCCGTACCCTAACCCTAACTCTAACCCTAACCCCTAACCCTAACCCTAAATCTTACCCTAACCCGTACCCAAACGGTAAACCTAACCCGTACCCTAACACTAACCCAAACCCGTACTCTAACCCTAACCCTAACCCGCACCTTAAACTTAACACTAATCCTAACCCAAACCATAACCCATAACCGTAACCTAAACCTAACCCATACCCTAAGCCTAACCCTAACCTTAACCATAACCATAACCTGTACCCTAACCCTAAAACTAACCCGTACCCTAACCCCAACCCTAACCCTAACCCGTATTCTAACAGTAACCCTAACCCTAACCCTGACCCTAAACCTAACCCTAACCCGTACCCTAAACCTAACCCGTAACCTAAACCTAACCCTAACCCTAAGGTTAACCCGTACGCTAACCCTATTCCGAACCCTGAATCTAACCCTAAACCGTATCCTAACCCTAAATCTAACCCTAAGCCTAACCCATACATTAACCCTAACCCTAACCCTAACACTAACCCTACCCAGTACTTTAAACCTAACCCTAGCCCTAACCCTAAACCTAACCCTAACCCGTACCCTAACCCTAACCCGTAACCTAAACCCTACCCTAACCCTAATCTTAACCCGTACACTAACCCTATCCCGTACCCTGAACCAAACCCTAACCCGTATCCTAACCCTAAACCTAACCCTAAGCCTAACCCGTACATTAACCCTAACCCTAACCCTAACAATAACCCTACCCCGTACTTTAACCCTAACCCTAACCCTAACCCTAAACCTAACCCTAACCCTAACCCTTAGCGCACACTAAACCTAACACTAACCCTAGACCTAACACGTACACTAACCCTATTCCATACCGTAACCTTAAACCTAACCTGTACCGTGACCCTAACACTAACCCTAACCTTAAGCCTAACCCTAACCCTAACCCGTACACTAACCCTAACCCGCAACCTAATCCTAACCCTAACCCTAACACTAACCATACACTAACCCTAACCCTAACCCTAACCCTAACACTAACGCTAACCCGTACTCTAACCCTAACCCGTACCCTAACACTAACCCTTACCCTAACCCTAAACCTAACCTGTACCGTAACCCTAACCCGTAACCTAAACCTAACCCTAAACCTAAACTTAACCCATACGCTAATCCTATCCCATACCCTAAACCTAACCCTAACCCGTACTCTAAACCTAACCCTAACCCTAACCCTATCCGTACACTAACCCAAACAATAACCCTAAACCTAACACTAACCCGAACTCTAACCCTAACCCGTACCCTAACACTAACCCTAACCCTAACACTAACCTTAACCAGTACTCTAACCCTAAAGCTAACCCTAAACCTAACCCTATACCGTACTCTAACCCTAACCCGTGCCCTAACCCTAACCCGTAACCGTACCCTCACCCTAAACCTAACACTTTCCCTAAACCTAACACTAACCCTAAACCGTACTCTAACCCTAACCCTAACCCAAACCCTAAGCCTAACCCTAACCGTGACCCTAACCCTAACCCTAACCCTAACCCGTACCCTAACGCTACCCATAGACTAACCCTAACTCTAACCCTAACACCTAACCCTAACCCTAACCCTAACCCTTACCCTAACCCGTACCCAAATGGTAAACCTAACCCGTACCCTAACACTAACCCAAATCCGTACTCTAACCCTAACCCTAACCGTAAACCTAACCCTAACCTGCACCCTAAACTTAACCCTAACCCTAACCCAAAACATAACCCTTAACCGTAATCTAACCCTAACCCATATCCTAAACCTAACCCTAACCTTAAACGTAACCCTAACCCGTACCCTAACCCTAAAACTAACCTGTACCCTAACCCCAGCCCTAACCCTAAACGGTACCTTAACACTAACCCTAACCCTAACACTGACACTAAACCTAACCCTAACCCTTACACTAATCCTAAACTTAACCTGCACCCTAAACCTAACCCTAAACCGTACCCTAACCCTAACCCGTAACCTAAACCTAACCCTAACCCTAAGCTTAACCCGTAGGCTAACCCTATCCCGTACCTTAAACCTAACCCTAACCCGTATCCTAAACCTAAACCTAACCCTAAGCCTAACCCGTACTTAACCCTAACCCTAACACTAACACTAACCCTACCCCGTACTCTAACACCAACCCTAACCCTAACCCATACCCTAACCCTAACCCTGACCCTAACCCTAACCCTAACCCTTGACCTAACCCATACACAACCCTATCCCGTACACTAACCCTAACCCTAACCCATACCCAAACCCTAACAGTAACCCTAACCCATACCCTAGCACTAACCCTAACCCTAACCCTAAGCCTAACACTAAACCTAACCCGTACTCTAACCCTAAACCTAACCCTAACTCTAACCCTAACCAGTACTATAACCCTAACCCTAATCCTAAACCTAAACCTAACGCGTACTCTAACCCTATCCCGTAGCCTAACCCGAACTCTAAACCTGACCCCTAAACCTAGCCCTGACCCTAACCCTTACCCTAACCCGTACCAAAAGGTAAACCTAACCCATACCCTAACACCAACCCAAACCTGTACTCTAACCCTAACCCTAACCCTAAAACGCACCCTAAACTTAACACTAACCCTAACCTTAAACCTAACCATAATCCTTAACCGTACCCTAACCCTAACCAATACCCTACACTAACCTTAACCTTATGCATAACCCTAACCCGTACCCTAACCCTAAAACTAACCCGAACCCTAACCGCAACCCTTACCTAACCAATACCATAACCCTATCCTTAAACCTAAACCTGACCCTAAACATAACCCTAACCAGTACCCTATCCCTAACCCTAACCTTATCTGCACACTAACCCTAAACCTAACACTAACCCGTGCTCTAACCGTAACCCTAACCCTAAACCTAACCCTAACCCGTACAATAACCCTCACCTGTACCCTAACACTAACGCTTACGCTAACCCTAAACCTAACCCGTACCCTAACCCTAAACGTAACCCTAACCCATACCCAAACCCTAATGCTAACACGTACCCTAACCCTAACCCTAACCCAAACCCTAACCCGTACCGTAACCCTAACACTAACCCTAACCCTAACCCTAACCCTCACCTTAACACTAACCCGTACACTAACTCTCACCCGAACACTAACCCTAAAACTAAACCGTACCCTAACACTCACCCATACCCTAACCTTAACCTTAACATTAACCGTAAACCTGACCTGTACCCTTATGCTAAAACTAATCCGTACCCTAACCCCAACCCTAACCCTAACCCTAACCCGTACCATTACCCTAACCCTAATGCTAACCCTGACCCTAAAACTAACCCTAAACAGTACCCTAACCCTAACCCTAAACCTAACCCTAATCCTCACCTAAACCTAACCCTAACACGTACCCTAATCCTAACCCGTAAACTAAACCTGACCCTAACCCTAAACTTAACCCGTACACTAACACTAGCCCATAACCTAAACCTAACCCTAACCCGTAACCTAACCCTAACCCTAACTCTAACCCTATCCGTACACTAAACCTAACCCTAACCCTAATACTAACCCTAACTCGTACTCTAACCCTAAACCTAACCCTCACTCTAACCCTAACTCGTACTATAACCCTAACCCTAACTCTTACCCTAACCCTAACCCTAACCCGTACTCTAACACTATCCCGTAGCCTAACCCTAACCCTAACCCTAACCCCTAATCCTAACCCTAACCCTAACCCTTACCCTAAACCGTACCCAAAAGGTATACCTAACCCGTACCCTAACACTAACCCAAACCCGTACTCTAACCCTAAACCTAACCCTAACCCTAAACTGCACCCTAAACTTAATCCTAACCCTAACCATAATCATAACGCTTAACCGTATCCTTACCCTAACCCACACCCTAAACCTAACCCTAACTTTAACTGTAACCCTAACCCGTAACCTAACCCTAAACCATACCCAAACCCTAACAGTAACCCTAACCCATACCCTAGCGCTAACCCTAACCCTAGCCCTAGCCTAACCCGCACCCTAAACCTAAACATAACCCTAACCCTAACCATAACACTTACCCGTACCCTAACCCTAACCCATACACTAACACTAACCCTAACATTAACCATAACCCTAACCTGTACCCTAACCCTAATACTAACCCGTACCCTAACACTAAAACTAACCCGTACCCTAACCCCAAACCAAACCCTAACCCGTACCATGACCCTATCCCTAAACCTAACCCTGACCCTAAACCTAACCCTAAACCGTACCCTAACCAAAACCCACACCTAAACCTAACCCTAACCCGTACCCTAACCCTAACCCGTAACCTGAACCTACCCTAACCATAAACTTAACCCGTACACTAACCCTATCCCGCACCCTAAACCTAACCCTAACTCTTATCCTAACCCTAAACCTAACCCTAACCCTAACCCGTAACCTAAACCTAACTCTAACCCTAAACCTAACCCTAACCCGTACCCTAATCCTAACTAACACGTACCCTAACACTAAACCTAACCCTAAACCTGACCCTAAACCTAACCCTAACCCTTACACTAACCCTAACCCTAACCCGCACCCTAAACCGAACCCTAACCCATACCCTATCTCTAACCCTAAGCCGTAACCTAAACCTAACCCTAACTCTAAACTTAACCCGTATGCTAACCCTATCCCGTACCCTAAACCTAACCCTAACTCTTATCCTAACCCTAAACCTAACCCTAAACCTAACCCATACCCTAAACCTAACCCGTACACTAACCCTAACCCTAAAACTAACCCTTACCCTAAACCTAATCCTAACCCTAAATCGTACCCTAACCCTAACCCTAACACTGACCCTAACCCTAACCCTAACCCGTACCCTAAACCTAACCCTAGCCCTAAGTCGTACACTAACCCTAACCCTAACATGGACCCTAACCCTAGACCTAAACCGTACCCTAAACCTAACCCGTACCCTAACCCTAACTCTAAACCTAACCCGTACTGTAACCCTAACCCTAACACTAACCCTAATACAAACCCGTACTCTAACCCTATCCCATTGCCTAACCCTAACTCAAACCATTACACCTAAACCTAACCCTTACCCTAACCCGTACCCAAACGGTAAACCTAACCCATACCCTAACACTAACCCTAACCCGTACTCTAACACTAACCCTAACCCTAACCCTAACCCTAAACCACACCCTAAATTTAACCCTAACCCTAAGCCTAACCATAACCCTTAACCTTACCCTAAACCTAACCCACAGCCTAACCCTAACCCTAACTTTAACCGTAACCCTAACACGTACCCTAAACCTAAAACTAACCCTAACCCTAACCCTGACCCTAAACCTAACACTAACCTGTACACTAACCCTAACCCTAACCCTAACCTGCACCCTAAACCTAACCCTGACCCGTACTCTAACCCTAAACCATAAACAAAACCTAACCCTAACCCTAAATTTAACCCGCACGCTAACCCTATCCCGTACACTAAACCTAACCCTAACCCATAACTTAACCATAACCTAACCCTAAGCCTAACCCATATATTAACCCTAACCCTAACACTAACACTAACTTTACTCTGTACTCTAACCCTAAACCTAAACCTACTCATACTCTAACCCTAACACTAACACTCACCCTAACCCTAACCCGAACTGTAACCCTAAACCGTAACATAACCCTAACCCTTACCCGTACACTAACCCTAGCCCTAACTCGTACCCTAACCCTAACCCTAACCCTAACCCTAACCCGTACCTTAAACCTAACCTGTACCCTAACCCTAACCCTAACCCGTACCCGTACCCTAAACCTAACCCTAAACCTAACTCGTACCCTAACCCTAACCCTGACCCTAACCCGCACCCTAAACCTAAAACTAACCCTAACCCTAACCATAACACTTACCCGTACGCTAACCCTAACCCATAACCTAACCCTAACCTTAACCGTAACCCTGACCCGTACCCTAACCCTAAAACTAACCCGTACCCTAACCCAACCCTAACCTAACCCATACCATAACCCTATCCCTAACGCAAACCCTGACACTAAACCTAACCCTAACCTGTACCCTAACCCTAACCCTAACCCTAACACTAGACCTCACCTAAACCTAACCCTCTCCCGTACCTTAAATCTAACCCTAACCCGTACCCTAACCCTAAACTTAACCCGAACCCGATCCGTACACTAACCCTAAACCTAACCCTAACCCTAAACCTAACACTAACCTTAACCTGTACTCTAACCCTAAACTTAACACTAAACCTAACCCTAACCCGTACTCTAAACCTAACCCGAACCCTAACACTAACCCTAACCCTCACACTAAACCTAACCCGTACTCTAACCCTAAACCTAACCCTAACTCTAACCCTAACACGTACTATAACCCTAACACTAACCCTAAACTTTACCCGAACCCGTACTCTAACCCTATACAGTAGCCTAACCAAAACTCTAACCCTAACCCCTAACACTAACCCTAACCCTAACCCTTACCCTAACCCTTACACAAATGGTAAACCTAACCCGTACCCTAACACTAACCCAAACCCGTACTCTAACCCTAACCCTAACCCTAACCCTAAACCGCTATCTAAACATAACCCTAACCCTAACCATAACCCTTAACCGTACCCTAACCCTAACCCACACCCTAACATAACCCTAACTTTAACCGTAACCCTACACGTACACTAACCCTTAAACTAACCCGTACCCTAACCCCAACTCTAACCCTAACCCATACCCTAAAACTAACCCTAACCCTGACCCTAACCGTAACCCTAACCCGTACTGTAAACCTAACCCGTACCCTAACCCTAACCCTAAACCATACCCTAAACCTAACCCTAACCCTAACTCGTACCCTAACCCTAACCCTGACCCTAACCCACACCCTAAACCTAAAACTAACCCTAACCCTAACCATAACACTTACCCGTACCCTAACCATAACCCATACCTTAACCCTTAACCCTAACATTAACCGTAACCCTGATCCGTATCCTAACCCTAAAACTAACCCATACCCTAACCCCCACCCTGACCCTAACCCGTACCATAATCCTATCCCTAACGCAAACCCTGACCCTAAACCTAACCCTAACCCGGACCCTAACCCTAACCCTAACCCTAATCCTAACACAAACCCTCACCTAAACCTAACCCTATCCCGTACCTTAAACCTAACCCTAACCCGTACCCTAAACCTAACCCTAACACTAAACTTAACCCGTACGCTAAACCTATTCCATACACTAAATCTAACCCTAACCCGTAACCTAACCCTAAACCTAACCCTAAGCATAACCCGTACTTTTCCCCTCACCCTACCCTAACACTAACCCTACCCCGTACTCTAACCCTAACCTAACCCTAACCCTAAACCTAACCCATACCCTAACCCTACCCTAACCCTTTTTCTAACCCTAACACTAACCCTAACCCATACTCTAACCATAACCCTAAACCTCACCCTAACCCTAACCCGAACTGTAACCCTAACCCGTAACATAACCCGTACTCTAACCCGTACCCTAACCCTAACCCTAACTCGTACCCTAAACTTAACCCTAACCCTAAACTTAACCCATACACTAACCCTATCCCGTACTCTAAACCTAACCCTAAACCGTACCCTAAACCTAACCCTAACCCTATCCGCACACTAACACGAACCCTATCCCTAACAATAACCCTAACCCATACTCTAACCCTAACCCTAACCATAAACCTAACCCTAACCCTTACTGTAACCCTAACCCGTACCCTAACATTAACCCTTACCCTAACCCTAAACCTAACCCGTACCCTAACCGTAAACGTAACCATAACCGTACCCAAACCCTAACCCTAACACGTACCCAAACCCTAACCCTAACCCGCACACTAACACTAACCCTAACCCGTTCCCTAAACCTAAACCGTAACCTTAACCTAACCCTAACCCTAAACTTAACCCGTATGCTAACCCTATCCCGTACACTAAACCTAAACCTAACACGTATCCTAACCCTAAACCTAACCCTAAGCCTAACCCGTCCATTAACCCTAACCCTAAACCTAACACTAACCCTACCCTGGACTCCTACACTAACCCTAACCCTAACCCATACCCTAACCCTAACCCTAACCCTACCCCGTACTATAACACTAACCCTAACCCTAATCATACCCTAACCCTAAACCTAACCCTAACCCTAACATTAACCCTAAACCATATTCTCACCCTAACCCTAACCCTAACCCTAACCCTAACCCTCACCCTAACACTAACCCGTACTGTAACCCAAACCCATACCATAAACCTAACCCTAACCCGTACCCTAACCCTAATCCTAACTCGTACCCTAACCTTAAACCTAAACCTGACCCTAACCCTAACCCGTACCCTAAACCTAACCCGTACCCTAACCCTAACACTAACCCTACCCTAACCTGTACCCTAAACCTAACCCTAACCCGAACCCTAACCCTAACCCTAACCCTATCCGTACACTAAACCTAACCCTAACCCTCAACTAACACTAACCCTAACCTGTACTCTAACCCTAACCTTAAACCTA
This sequence comes from Urocyon cinereoargenteus, assembly GCA_032313775.1. Classification (NCBI taxonomy): domain Eukaryota; kingdom Metazoa; phylum Chordata; class Mammalia; order Carnivora; family Canidae; genus Urocyon; species Urocyon cinereoargenteus. The sequence continues at coordinate 2,246,937 of JAVLSZ010000045.1, forward strand.
ACCCTAACCCGTACTCTAACCCTAACCCGTACCCTAACACTCACCCTAACCCGTACCATAAAACTAACCCTAACCCTGACCCTAACCCTAACCTACACCCTAAACTTAACCCTAACCCTAACCCAAACCATAACCCTTAACCATAATCTAACCGTAACTCATATCCTAAACCTAACCCTAACCTTAACCGTAACCCTAACCCTTAACCTAACCCTAAAACTAACCTGTACCCTAACCCCAGCCCTAACCCTAACCCGTGCCCTAACACTAACACTAACCCTAACACTGACACTAAACCTAACCCTAAACCTTACACTAATCCTAAAACTAACCTAACCCGCACCCTAAACCTAACCCTAACCCGTACCCTAACCCTAACCTGTAAAGTAAACCTAACCCTAACCCTAAACTTAACCCATATGCTAACCCTATCCTATACCTTAAACCTAATCCTAATCTGTATCCTAACCCTAAACCTAACCCTAAGCCTAACCCGTACATTAACCCTAACCCTAACACTAATACTAACCCTACCCCGTACTCCTACACTAACCCTAACCCTAACCCGTACCCTAAACCTAACCCGAACCCGTACCCTAAACCTAACACATACCCAAACCCTAAACCTAACCCTTGGCCTAACCTGTACCCAACCCTATCCCGTAACCTAACCCTAACCCTAACTCGTACCCTAATCCTACCCTAACCCTAAACTTAACCCATACACTAACCCTATCCCGCACCCTAAACCTAACCCTAACTCTTATCCTAACCCTAAACCTAACCCTAACCCTAACCCGTAACCTAAACCTAACCCTAACCCTAAACCTAACCCTAACCCGTACCCTAATCCTAACTAACACGTACCCTTACACTAAACCTAACCCTAACCCTGACCCTAAAACTAACCCTAACCCTTACACTAACCCTAACCCTAACCTGCACCCTAAACCTAACCCTAACCCATACCCTAACCCTAACCTTAAGCCATAACCTAAACCTAACCCTAAATCTAAAGTTAACCCGTACGCTAACCCTATCCCGTACCCTAAACCTAACCCTAACTCTTATCCTAACCCTAAACCTAACCCTAAACCTAACCCATACCCTAAACCTAAACCGTACACTAACCCTAACCCTAAAACTAACCCTTACCCTAAACCTAATCCTAACCCTAAATCGTACCCTAACCCTAACCCTAACACTGACCCTAACCCTAACCCTAACCCGTACCCTAAACCTAACCCGTACTAACCATAACTCTAACCCTAACCCGTAATATAACCCTAACCCTACCCCTAACCCTAACCCTAACCCTAACCCTAAACCGCACCCTAAACTTAACCCCCACCCTAAGCCTAAACATAACCCTTAACCGTATCCTAACCCTAACCCACACCCTAACCCTAACCCTAACTATAACCATAACCCTAACCCGTACCCTAACCCTAAAATAACCCGTACCCTTACCCCAACCCTAACCCTAACCCATACCCTAACAGTAACCCTAACCCTAACCCTGACCATAAAAATAACCCTAACCAGTACACTAACCCTAACCCTAACCCCAACCGGCACACTAAACCTAAACCTAATCCGTACCCTAACCCTAACCCGTAACTTAAACCTAAACCTAACCCTAAACTTAACCCGTACGCTAACCCTATCCCATACCCTAAACCTAACCCTAACCCGTAACCTAACCCTAAACCTAACCCTAAGCCTAAACCGTATATTAAACCTAACCCTAACCCTAACACTAACCCTATCCCGTATTCTAACCCTAACCCTAACCCTAACCCTTACCCTAACCCTAACACTACCACTAACCCGTACTCTAACCCTAACCCTAACCCTAACCCGCACCCTAATCTTAACCCGAACCCTAAGCGAAACCATAACCCTTAACCATAACCTAACCCTAACCCATACCCTAACCCTAACCCTAACCTTAACCATAACCCTAAACTGTACCCTAACCCTAAAACTAACCCGTACACTAAACCCAAACCTAACACTAACGCGTACCCTAACACTAACCCTAACCCTAACCCTGACCCTGAAAAAACCATAACCCTTACACTAACCCTAACCCTAACCCGCACCCTAAAACTAACCCTAACCCTAACTCGTAACCTAAACCTAACCCTAACCCTAAACTTAACCCGTACGCTAACCCTATCCCATACCCTAAACCTAACCCTAACCCGTACCCTAACCCTAACCCTAACCCTAACCCGTACCTTAAACCTAACACTAACCCGTACCCTAACCCTAACCCTAACCCTATCCGTACACTAACCCTAACCCTAACACTAACACTAACACTAACCCTACCCGTACTCTAACACTAACCCTAACCATAAACCTAACCCTAACCCGTACTCTAACCCTAACCCGTACCCTAACACTGACCCTAACCCTAACACTAACCCTAACCCTAACACTAACCCTAACCCGTACTCTAACCCTATACCTAACCCTAACTCTAACCCTAACACGTACTATAACCCTAACCCTAACCCTAAACCGTACAGTAACCCTAATCCGTACCCTAACCCTAACCCTAAACCTAACCCTAACCCTGACCCTAAACCTAACGCTAACCCGTACCCTAATCCTAAACCGAATCTAACCCTAACCCTAAACCTAACCCATACCCTAACCCTAAACGTAACGCTAACCCGTACCCAAACCCTAACCCTGACACGTACCCTAACCCTAACCCTAACCCGCACCTAAACCTAACCCTAACCCTAGACCTAACACGTACACTAACCCTATCCCATAACCCAACCTTAACACTAACCCGTACCGTAACCATAACACTAACCCTAACCCTAACCCTAACCCTAACCTGTACACTAACCCTATCCCGAACCCTAACCCTAACCCTAACCCGTACCCTAACGCTACTCGTAGCCTAACCATAACTCTAACCCTATACCCTAAACCTAACCCTAACCCTTACCCTAACCCATACCCAAATGGTAAACCTAACCCGTACCCTAACACTAACCGAAACCCGTACCCTACACCTAACCCTAACCCTGACCCTAACCCTAACCCGCACCCTCAACTTAACCCTAAACCTAACCCAAACCATAACCCTTAACCGTAATCTAACCCTAACCGATATCCTAACCTAACCCTAACCTTAACCGTAACTCTAACCAGTACCCTAAACCTAACCCGTAACCTAAACTTAACCCTAACCCTAAACTTAACCCAAACGCTAAACCTATCCCGTACCTTAAACCTAACCCTAACCCGTATCCTAACCCTAAACCTAACCCTAAGCCTAACCCGTACATTAACCCTAACCCTAACCTTAAACCTTACACTAACCCTACCCTGTACTCTAACACTAACACTAACCCTAACTCGTACCCTAACCCTAATCCTAACCCTGACCCTAACCCTAACCCTAACCCGTACCCTAAACATAACACATACCCTAACCCTAACCCTAACCCTTGACCTAACCCATAACCAACCCTATCCCATACCCTAACCCTAACCCTAACCCATACCCAAACCCTAACAGTAAACTTAAACCATGCCCTAGCGCTAACCCTAACCCTAACCCAAAGCCTAACATGCACCCTAAACCTAAAACTAAACCTAAACCTAGCCATAACACTTACCCGTACCCTAACCCTAAACCAAACCCTAACACTAAACCTAAACTTAACCATAACCCTAACCCGTACCCTAACCCGTACTATAACCCTATCCCTAACATTAAACCCGCACCTAAACCTAACCCTAACCCGTACCCTAACCCTAACCCTTACCCTAAACCTAAACCTAACCCTGACCCTAACCCAAACCTAACCCTAAACCGTACCCTAACCCTAACCCTAAACTTAACCCGTACCCTAACCTAAACATAACGCTAACCCGTACCCAACCCCTAACCCTAACACGTACCCTAACTCTAACCCTAACCCGCACACTAAACCTAACCCGATACCCTAGACCTAACACGTACACTAAACCTATCCTGTACCCTAACCTAACCCTAACGCGTACCGTAACCCTAACCCGTACCCTAACCCTACCCGTAGCCTAACCCTAACTCTAACCCTAACCCCTAACCCTTACCTTAACCCTAACACTTACCCTAACCCGTACCCAAACGGTAAACCTAACCCGTACCCTAACACTAACCCAAACCCGTACTCTAACCCTAACACGAACCCTAAACCTAACGCTAACCCGCACCGTAAACTTAACCCTAACCCTAACCCAAACCATAAGCCTTAACCGTATCATAACTCTAACCCGTACCCTAACCCTAAACCTAACCCTTTCCCTAAACCTAACACTAACCCTAACCCTAAACCTGAACCTAAACCTAACCCTTACCCTTACACTAACCCTAACGCTATCCCTAACCCGCACCCTAAACCTAACCCTAACCCGTTCCCTAACCCTAACCCAAAACCTAAAATTAACCCTAACCCTAAACTTAACCCGTACACTAACCCTATCCCGTACCCTAAACCTAACCCTAACCCTTATCCTAACACTAAACCTAAACCTAAGCCTAACCCGTACATTAACCCTAACCCTAAACCTAACCCTAACCCTAACCCGTAACCTAAACCTAACCCTAACCCTAAACCTAACCCTAACCCGTACCCTAATCCTAACTAACACGTACCCTTACACTAAACCTAACCCTAACCCTGACCCTAAAACTAACCCTAACCCTTACACTAACCCTAACCCTAACCTGCACCCTAAACCTAACCCTAACCCATACCCTAACCCTAACCTTAAGCCATAACCTAAACCTAACCCTAAATCTAAAGTTAACCCGTACGCTAACCCTATCCCGTACCCTAAACCTAACCCTAACTCTTATCCTAACCCTAAACCTAACCCTAAACCTAACCCATACCCTAAACCTAAACCGTACACTAACCCTAACCCTAAAACTAACCCTTACCCTAAACCTAATCCTAACCCTAAATCGTACCCTAACCCTAACCCTAACACTGACCCTAACCCTAACCCTAACCCGTACCCTAAACCTAACCCGTACTAACCATAACTCTAACCCTAACCCGTAATATAACCCTAACCCTACCCCTAACCCTAACCCTAACCCTAACCCTAAACCGCACCCTAAACTTAACCCCCACCCTAAGCCTAAACATAACCCTTAACCGTATCCTAACCCTAACCCACACCCTAACCCTAACCCTAACTATAACCATAACCCTAACCCGTACCCTAACCCTAAAATAACCCGTACCCTTACCCCAACCCTAACCCTAACCCATACCCTAACAGTAACCCTAACCCTAACCCTGACCATAAAAATAACCCTAACCAGTACACTAACCCTAACCCTAACCCCAACCGGCACACTAAACCTAAACCTAATCCGTACCCTAACCCTAACCCGTAACTTAAACCTAAACCTAACCCTAAACTTAACCCGTACGCTAACCCTATCCCATACCCTAAACCTAACCCTAACCCGTAACCTAACCCTAAACCTAACCCTAAGCCTAAACCGTATATTAAACCTAACCCTAACCCTAACACTAACCCTATCCCGTATTCTAACCCTAACCCTAACCCTAACCCTTACCCTAACCCTAACACTACCACTAACCCGTACTCTAACCCTAACCCTAACCCTAACCCTAACCCTAACACTAACACTAACCCTAACTCATACTCTAACCCTAACTCTAACCCTCACTCTAACCCTAAACCGTACTGTAACCCTAACCCGTAACATAACCCTAACCGTAACCCGTTCCCTAACCCTAACCCTGACCCTAACACTAGCCCTAACTCGTAACCTAAACCTAACCCGTACCTAACCCTAACCCTAACCCTAACCAGTACACTAAACCTAACCCTTACCAAAACTCGTACCCTAACCCTAACCGTAACCCTGACCCTAACCATAACCCTAACCCGTACCCTAAACCCAACCCATACCCTAACCCAACCCTAAACATAACCCTAACCCTAACCCGTACCGTAAAACAAACCCTAACCCTTGACCTAACCCGTAGCCAACCCTATCCCGTACCCTAACCTTAACCCATACTCTACACTAACCCTAACCTTAACCGTAACCCTAACCCGTACCCTATCCCTAAATCTAACCCGTACCTAACCCCAACCCTAACCTTAACCCGTACCATAACCCTATTTCTAACCTTAACCCTGAGCTAAACCTAACCCTAACCCATACCCTGACCCTAACCCGCACCTAAACCTAATCCTAACCCGTACACTAAACCTAACCCGTAACCTAAACCTAACCCTAACCCTAAACTTAACCCGTACACTAACCCTATCCCGTTCCCTAAATCTAACCCTAACCTGTACCCTAACCCTAACCCTAACTTTAACCGCAACCATAACCTGTACCCTAACCCTAAAACTAACCCATACCCTAACCCCAACCCTAACCCTAACACATACCCTAACACTAACCCTAACCATAAATCTGACCCTCAACCTAACCCTATCTGGTACACTAACCCTAACCCTAACACTAACCCGCACCCTAAACCTAACCCATACCAGTACCCTAATGCTAACCCGTAACCTAACCTTAAACCTAACCCTAACCCTAACACGTACATTAACCCTAACCCTAACCCTAACACTAAACCTACCTCGTACTCTAACCCTAACCCTAACCTTAACCCTAACCGTAACCCGTGACCTAACCCTAAACGTAACCCTTTCCCTAAACCTAACACTAACCCTAACCCGTACTCTAACCCTAAACCTAACCCTAAAACTAACCGTACTCTAACCCTAACCCAGAGCCTCAACCTAACCCTAACCCATACTGTATCCCTAACCCGTAACATAACCCTAACCCTAACCCGTACCCTAACCCTAACCCTAACTCATACCCTAACCCTAACCCTGACCCTAACACTAACCCTAACCCGTAACCTAAACCTAACCCGTACCCTAACCCTAACCCGTACTCTAAACCTAACCCTATCCCTAACTCGTACCTTAAACCTAACACTAACCCTGACCCTAAACTTAACCCTAACCCCTACCCTAAACCTAACCCATACCCTAACCCTAACCCTAAACATAATCCTAACCCTAACCAGTACACTAAACCTAACCCTAACCCTTGATCTAACCCGTACCCAACCCTATCTCGTACCCTACCCTAACCCTAACAAGAACCCAAACTCTAACCGTAACCCGAACCCATACCCTAGCGCTAACCCTAACTCTAAACCTAAGCCTAACCAGCACCCTAAACCTAACCCTAACCCTAACCCTAACCCTAAACCGTACACTAACCCTAACCCGAACCCTAACCCTAACTCGTACCCTAAACATACCTGTAGCCTAACCCTAACTCTAACCCTAACCCCTAACACTAACCCTAACCCTTACCCTAACCCGTACCCAAACGGTTAACCTAACCCATACCCTAACACTAACCCAAACCTGTACTCTAACCCTAACTCTAACTCTAACCCGCACCCTAAACTTAAACCTAACCCTAACCCAAACCATAACCCTTAACCGTAACCTAAACCTAAACCATACCCTAACCCTAACCCTAACCTTAACTTTAACCCTAAACTGTACCCCAACCCTAAAACTAACCAGTAACCTAACAGCAACCCTAACCCTAACCCGTACCCTCACACTAACCCTAACCCTAACCATGACCCTAAACCTAACGCTAAGCCCTTACACTAACCCTAACCCTAACCCACACCCTAAACCTAAGACTAACCCGTACCCTAACCCTAACCCGTAATCTAAACCTAAACCTAACCCTAAACTTAATCCGTACGCTAAACCTATCCCGTACCCTAAACCTAACCCTAACCCGTATCCTAACCCTAAACCTAACCCTAAGCCTAACCAGTACATTAACCCTAACCCTAACACTAACCCTACCCCGTACTCTAACACTAACCCTAACCCTAAATCGTATCCTAACCCTAAACCTAACCCTAATCCTAACTCTAACATTAACCCTAAACCATTCTCTCACCCTAACCCTAACCCTAACCATAACCGTACTCTAAACCTAACCCTAACCCTCACCCTAACCCTAACCCGTACTGTAACCCAAACCCGTACCATAACCCTAACCCTAACCCGTACCCTAACCCTAACCCTAACTCGTACCCTAACCCTAACCCTAATCCTGACCCGAACCCTAACCCTAATCCGTACCCTAAACCTAACCCATACCCTAATCCTAGCCCTAACCCAAACCCGTACCCTAAACCTAACCCTAACCCATACACTAACCCTAACCGTAACCCTAACCCTATCCGTACACTAAAACTAAACCTAACCCTAACCCTAAACTAACACTAACCATAACCCGTACTCTAACCCTAACCGTAAACCTAATCCTAACCCCTACACTAACCCTAACCCATACCCTAACACTAACCCTAACCCTAACACTAACCCTAACCCATACTCTAACCCTAAAGCTAACCCTAAATCTAACCCTAACACGTACTATAACCCTATGCCCTAACCCTAATCCGTACAGTAACCCTAATCCGTACCCTAACACTAACCCTAACCCTAAACCTAACCCTAACCCTGACCCTAACCCTAACGCTAACCCGTACCCTAATCCTAAACCGTACCGTAACCCTAACCCTAAACCTAACCCGTACCCTAACCCTAAACATAACGCTAACCCGTACCCTAACCCTAACCCTAACACGTAACCGAACGTTAACCCTAACCCTAACCCGCATCTAAACCTCACCCTAACCCTAACTAACACATACACTAACCCTATCCCGTAACCCAAACTTAACCCTAAACTGTACCGTAACCATAACACTAACCCTAAACCTAACCTTAACCCTAAAACTTACCCTAACCCATACCCAAATGGTAAACATAACCCGTACCCTAACACTAACCCAAACCCGTACCCTAAACCTAAACCTAACCCTGACACCAACCCTAACCCGCACCCTAAACTTAACCCTAACCCTAACCCAAACCATAACCCTTAACCGTAATCTAACCCTCACCCATATCCTAAACCTAACACTAACCTTAACCGGAACCCTAACCCGTACCCTAACCCTAAAACTAACCCATACCCAACCCCAGCCCTAACCCTAACCCGTACGCTAACACTAACCCTAATCCTAACACTGACACTAAAACTAACCCTAACCCTTACACTAATCCTAAACCTAACCCTAACCCGCTTCCTAAACCTAACCCTAACCCGTACCCTAAGCCTAACCCGTACCCTAACCCTAACCCTATCCCGCACCTAAACCTAACCCAAACACGTAACCTAACCCTAACCCGTAACCTAAATCTAACCCTGACCCTAAACTTAACCCGTACACTAACCCTATTCCGTACCCTAACCTAACCCTTAACCGTACCCTAACCCTAACCCTAACGCTATCCGTACAGTAACCCTAACCCTAACACTAACACTAACCCTAACCTGTACTCTAAACCTCACCCTAACCCTAAACCTAACCCTAACCCGTACCCTAACCCTAAAACTAACACGTACCTTAACACTAACCCTAACCCTAACCCTGACCCTAAACCTAACCCTAACCCTTACACTAACCCTCAACCTAACCCTAACCCGCACCCTAAACCTATACCTAACCCGTACCCTAACCATACCCGTAACCTAAACCTAACCCTAACCCCAAACTTAACCCGTATGCTAACTCTATCCCGTACCCTAAACCTAACCCTAACTCTTATCCTAAACCTAAACCTAACCCTAAGCCTAACCCGTACATTAACCCTAACACTAACCTTAACACTAACCCTACCCCGTACTCTAAACCTAACCCTAACCCGTACCCTAAACCTAACCCTAACCCTAACACTAACCCTAACCCGTACTCTAACCCTAACCCTAACCCTAACCGTACTCTAAACCTAACCCTAACCCTCACCCTAACACTCAACCATACTGTAACCCTAACCCGTACCATAACCCTAACCCTAGCCCGTACCCTAACCCTAACACTAACCCGTACACTAACCCTAACCTTGACCCTAACCCTAACCGTACTCTAACCCTAACACTAACCCTCACCCTAAAACTGACCCGTACTGTAACCCTAATCCGTATCATAACCCTAACCCTAACCCGTACCCTAAACCTAACCCGTACACAAACCCTAATCCTAAAACTAACCCTTACCCTAAACCTAAACCTAACCCTAAATCGTACCCTAACCCTAACACTGACCCTAATCCTAACCCTAACCCGTACCCTAAACCTAACCTGTACACTAACCATAACTCTAACCCTAACCCGTAATATAACCCTAACCCTAACCCTAACCCTAAACCGCACCCTAAACTTAACCTCCACCCTAAGCCTAAACATAACACTTAACCGTATCCTAACCCTAACCCACACCCTAACCATAACCCTAACTATAACCGTAACACGAACCCGTACCCTAACCCTAAAACTAACCCGTACCCTAACCCCAACCCTAACCCTAACCCATACCCTAACAGTAACCCTAACCCTAACCCTGATCCTAAAAATAATCCTAACCAGTACACTAACCCTAACCCCAACCGGCACCCTAAACCTAACCCTAATCCGTACCCTAACCCTAAACCGTAACCTAAACCTAAACCTAACCCTAAACTTAACCCGTACGCTAACCCTATCCTGCACGCTAAACCTAACCCTAACCCGTAAACTAACCCTAAACCTAACCCTAAGCCTAAACCGTACATTAAACCTAACCCTAACCCAAACACTAACCCTACCCCGTACTCTAACCCTAACCCTAACCCTATCCTTAAACCGTACCCTAACCTTAACCGTAACCCTTACCATAACCCTAACACTAACACTAACCCGTACTCTAACCCTAACCCTAACCCTAACACGTACCCTAACCCTAACCCTAACCCAAACACTAAACCTAACCCTAACCCTAGACCTAACACGTACACTAACCCTATCCCGTACCCTAACCTTAACCCTAACCCATACTGTAACCCCTCACTAACCCTAACCCTAACCCTAACTCTAACACTAACCCATACACTAACCCTAAACCGAACCGTAACCCTAACCCTGACACGTACCCTAACCCACCCCTAGCCTAACACTAACTCTAACCCTAACCCTAAACCTAAACCTTACCCTAACCCATACCCAAACGGTAAACCTAACCCATACCCTAACACTAACCCAAACCCGTACTCTAACCCTAACCCTAACCCTAACCCACACCCTAAACTTAACACTAACCCTAACCCAAACCATAACCCTTAACCGTAACCTAACCCTAAACCATACCCTAACCCTAACCCTAACCTTAACCGTAACCCTAACCCGTACCTAACCCTAAACCTAACCCGTACCCTAACCCCAACCCTAAACCTATCCCGTACCCTAACACTAACACTAACTCTAACCCTGACCCTAAACCTAACCCTAAACCTAAATTTAACCCGTACGCTAACCCTATCCCGTACCCTAAACATAACCCTAACCCGTATCCTAACCCTAAACCTAACCCTAAGCCTAACCTGTACATTACCCCTAACACTAACCCTAACATTAACCCTACACCGTACTCTAACCCTAACCCTAAACCTAACCATAACCCGTACCCTAACCCTAACCCTAAACCTAACAGTAACCCTAACACTAACCCTAACCCGTACTCTAAATCTAACCCTAAACCTAACCCTAACCCTAACCGTACTCTAACCCTAACACTAACCCTCACCCTAACCCTAACCCGTACTGTAACCCTAACCCGTACCATAACCCTAACCCTATCCCGTACCCTAACCCTAAACCTTACTCGTACCCTAACACTAAACATAACCCTGACTCTAACCCTAACATTAACCCGTACACTAAACCTAAACCGTACCCTAACCCTAACCCTAAACATAACCCGTAGCCTAACCCTAACACTAACCCTAACTCGAACCCTAACCCTAACCCAAACCCGGACCCTAACCCTAACCCTAACCCGTACTCTAAGCCTATCCCATTCTCTAACACTAACCCTAACCCTAACACTAACCCTAACCCGTACTCTAAACCTATCCCATAGCCTAACCGTAACTATAACCCTAACCCCTAACCCTAAACCTAACCCTAAACCTTACCCTAACCCGTACCCAAACGGTAAACCTAACCCGTACCCTAACACTAACCCAAACCCGTACTCTAACCCTAACCCTAACCCTAACCCTAACTCGTACCCTAACCCTACCCTACCCTGACCCTAACCCTAACCCTAACCCGTACCCTAACCCTAAACCTAACCCTAAACCTAACCCTAACCCTGACCCTAACCCGTACCCTAACCCTAAACCGTACCCTAAACCTAACCCTAAACGTAAACCGTACCCTAACCTAACCGTAACGCTAACCCGTACCCAACCCCTAACCCTAACACGTGCCCTATCCCTAACCCTAACCCGCACACTAAACCTAAACCTAACCCTAAACCTAACACGTACACTAACCCTATCCCGTACCCTAACCTTAACCGTAACCCGTACCGTAACCCTAACCCTAACCCTAACACTATCCCTAACTCTAACCCTAATCCGTACACTAACCCTAACCCGAACCCTAAGCCTAACCCTAACCCGTACCCTAACCCTACCCGTAGCCTAACCCTAACTCTAACCCTAACCCTAACCCTAACCCTAACCCTTACCCTAACCCATACCCAAACTTTAAACCTAACCCGTAACCTAACACTAACCCAAACCCGTATTGTAACACTAACCCTAACCCTAAACCGCACCCTAAACTTAACACTAACCCTAACCCTAAACCTAACCCGTACCCTAACCCTAACCCTAACCCTAACCCTAATCCGTACTCTAAACCTAACTCAAAACCTAACCCTAACCCTAACCGTACTCTAACCCTAAACCTAACCTTCACCCTAACTGTAAACCGTACTGTAACCCTAACCCCTACCCTAACCCTAACCCTAACCCACACACTAAACCTAACCCTAACCCTAGACCTAACACGTACACTAACCCTATCCCGTACCCTAACCTTAACCCTAACCCGTACTGTAACCCTAACACTAACCCTAACCCTAACCCTAACTCTAACCCTAACCCGTACACTAACCCTAACCCGAACCCTAACCCTAACCCTAACCCGTACCTTAACCCTACCCGGAGCCAAACCCTAACTCTAACCCTAACCCTAACCCTAACCCTTACCCTAACCCATACCCGAACTGTAAACCTAACCTTTACCCTAAAACTACCCCAAACCCGTACTCTAACCCTAACCCTAACCCTAACCCGCACCCTAAACTTAACACTAACCTAACCCAAACCATAACCCTTAACCGTAACCTAACCCTAACCCATACCCTAACCCTAACCCTAACTTTAACCGTAACCCTAACCCGTACCCTAACCCTAAACCTAACCCGTACCCTAACCCCAAATCTAACCTTAACCCGTACCCTAACCCTAAAACTAACCCATACCCTAACCCCAACCCTAAACCTAACCCGTACCCTAACACTAAAACTAACCCTAACCCTCACCCGCACCCTAACCCGTAACCTAAACCTAACCCTAAACCTAAACCTAACCCGTACCCTAACCCTAACCCTAAACCTAACCCTAACCCTCACCTAAACCTAACCCTAACACTTACCTAACCGTAAACCGTAACCTAAACCTAAACCTAAACCTAAACTTAACCCGTACGCTAACCCTAGCCCTAACCCTAACATGATCCGTACACTAACCATAACCCTAACCCTAACACTAACAATAACCTGTACTCTAACGTAACCCTAAACCTAAACCTAACCTAACCCGTACTCTAACACTAACCCATACTCTAACACTAACCCAAACCCTAACACTAACCCTAACCCGTACTCTAACCCTATCCCGTAGCCTAACCCTAACTCTAACCTTAACCCCTAACCCTAAACCTAACCCTAAACCTTACCCTAACCCGTACCCAAATGGTAGACCTAACCCGTACCCTAACACTAACCCAAACCCGTACTCTAACCGTAACCCTAACCCTAACCCTAACTCTAACCCTAACCCGTACACTAACCCTAACCCTAACACTAACCCTAACCCGTGCTCTAACCCTATCCCGTAGCCTAACCCTAACTCTAACCCTAACCCCTAACCCTAAACCTAACCCTAAACCTAACCCTAACCCTAACCGTACTCTAACCCTAAACCTAACCCTCAACCTAACCCTAACCCGTACTGTGACCCTAACCCTAACCCGTAACCTCACACGTAACCTAACCCTAACCCTAACCCATACCCGTACCCTAACCTGTACCCTAAACCTAAACCGTACCCTAACCCTAACCCTACCCATACCCTAAACCTAAACCTAACCCTAACTCGTACCCTAACCTTAACCCTAACCCTGACACTAACCCTAACCCTAAACCGTACCCTAAACCTAACCGTAACCCTTGACCTAACCCATACCCAAGCCTATCCAGTAACCTAATCCTAAGCTAACCCGTACCAAAACCCTAACCATACCCCTAACCCATTGCCTAGCGCTAAACCTAACCCTAACCCTAAACCACACCCTAAACCTAAACCAAACCCTAACCCTAACCATAACCCTTACCCGTACCCTAACACTAACCCATACCCTAACCCTAAGCCTAACCTTAACCGTAACCCTGACCCGTACCCTAACCCTAAAACTAAATAGTACCCTCACCCTAATCCTAAACCTAACCCTCACCTAAACCTAAACCTAACCCATCCCTAACCCTAACACATAACCTAAAACTAACCCTAAACCTAATTTTAAACCGTACGCTAATCCTAGCCCGTACCCTAAACCTAACCCTAACCTGTACCTTAACCGTAACCATAACCCTAACTCTAACCCCTACGCTAACCCTAACCCTTTCCCTAACCTTAACACTAACCCTAACCCGTACTCTAACCCTAACCCTAACCCTAACCCTAACCCTAACCCTAACCGTACTCTAACCCTAACCATAACCCTCAACCTAACCCTAACCCGTACTGTAACCCTAACCCATAACATAACCCTAACCCTAACCCGTACCCCAACCCTAACCCTAAATCGTACCCTAACCGTAACCCTGACCCTAACACTAACCATAAACCGTACCCTAAACGTAACCCTAACCCTAACTCGTACCCTAACCCTAACCCTTACACTAACCCTAACCCTAAGCCTAACCCGGACCCTAAACCTAACCCTAACCCGTAAACTAACACTAACTCGTAACCTAAACCTAACCCTAACCCTAAAGTTAACCCGTACGCTAACCCTATCCCGTAACCTGAACCTAACCCTAAATGTATCCTAACACTAAATCTAACCCTAAGCCTAACCCACATTAACCCTAACCCTAACCCTAACCCTAACCTGTACCCTAAACCTAACCCATACCCTAACCCTAACCCTAAACCTAACCCTAACCCTAACCCGTACCCTAAACCTAATCCTAACCCTTGACCTAACCCGTACCCAACTCTATCCCGTACCATAACACTAACCCTAACCCGTACCCAAACCCTAACAGTAACCCTAACCCATACCCTAGGGCTAACCCAAACCCTAATCTAAGCCTAAACCGTTCCCTAAACCTAAACCTAACCCTAAACCTAACCATAACCCTAACCGGTACCCTAACCCTAACCCATACCCTAACACTAACCCTAACCTTAACCATAACCCTAACCCGTACCCTAACCCTAAAACTAACCCGTACCCTAACCCCAACCCTAACCCTAACCTGTACCATAACCCTATCCCTAACCCTAACACTGACCATAAACCTAACCATAACCCGTACCCTAACCCTAACCCGCACCTAAACCTAACCCTAACCCGGACCCTAACCCTAACCCATAACCTAAACCTAACCCTAACCCTAAACTTTTCGCGTACACTAACCCTATCCCGTACCCTAACCTAACCCTAACTAATACCCTAACACTAACCCTATCCGTACACTAACCCTAACCTTAACCCTAACAGTAACCCTAACCGGTACTCTAACCCTAAAGCTAACCCTAAACCTAACCCTAACCCGTACTCCAACTCTAACCCGTACCCTAACATTAACCCTTACCCTAACCCTAAACCTAACCCGTACCCTAACACTAAACGTAACCTTAACCCGTACCCAAACCCTAACCCTAACACATACCCTAAACCTAACCCTAACCCGCACACTAAACCTAACCCTAATCCTAGACCTAACACGTAAACTAAACCTATCCCATACTGAAACCTTAACCCTACCCGTACCCTAACCCTAACTCTAACCCTAACCCCTAAACCTAACCCTAAACCTTACCCTAACCCGTACCCAAACGGTAAACCTAACCCGTACCCTAACACTAACCCAAAACCGTACTCTAACCCTAACCCTAACCTGCACCTTAAACTTAACACTAATCCTAACCCAAACCATAACCCTTAACCGTTACCTAAACCTAACCCATACCCTAAGCCTAACCCTAACCTTAACCATAACCATAACCTGTACCCTAACCCTAAAACTAACCTGTACCCTAACCCCAACCCTAACCCTAACCCGTATTCTAACAGTAACCCTAACCCTAACCCTGACCCTAAACCTAACCCTAACCCGTACCCTAACCCTAACCCGTAACCTAAACCTAACCCTAACCCTAAGGTTAACCCGTACGCTAACCCTATTCCGAACCCTGAATCTAACCCTAAACCGTATCCTAACCCTAAATCTAACCCTAAGCCTAACCCGTACATTAACCCTAACCCTAACCCTAACCCTAACACTAACCCTACCCGGTACTTTAACCCTAACCCTAAACCTAACCCTAACCCGTACCCTAACCCTAACCCGTAACCTAAACCCTACCCTAACCCTAATCTTAACCCGAACGCTAACCCTATCCCGTACCCTGAACCAAACCCTAACCCGTATCCTAACCCTAAACCTAACCCTAAGCCTAACCCGTACATTAACCCTAACCCTAACCCTAACAATAACCCTACCCCGTACTTTAACCCTAACCCTAACCCTAACCCTAACCCTAAACCTAACCCTAACCCTAACCCTTACCCGCACACTAAACCTAACACTAACCCTAGACCTAACATGTACACTAACCCTATTCCATACCGTAACCTTAAACCTAACCTGTACCGTGACCCTAACACTAACCCTAACCCTAACCCTAACCCTAACCCTAACCCTAACCCTAACCCGTACACTAACCCTAACCCGCACCCTAATCCTAACCCTAACCCTTACACTAACCATACACTAACCCTAACCCTAACCCTAACACTCACGCTAACCCGTACTCTAACCCTAACCCGTACCCTAACACTAACCCTTACCCTAATCCTAAACCTAACCCGTACCGTAACCCTATCCCATAACCTAAACCTAACCCTAAACCTAAACTTAACCCATACGCTAATCCTATCCCATACCCTAAACCTGACCCTAACCCGTACCCTAAACCTAACCCTAACCCGTACCCAAACCCTAACAGTAACCCTAACCCATACCTAGCACTAAACCTAACACTAACCCTAAGCCTAACCCGCACCCTAAACCTAAACGTAACCCTAACCCTAACGATAACCCTTACCCGTACCCTAACCCTAACCCTAACCCTCATCTAAACCTAAACCTAACACGTACCCTAACCCTAACCCGTAATCTAAACCTAACCCTAACCCTAAACATAACCCTTACGTTAACCCTAGCCCGTACCCTAAACCTCTACCTAACCCGTACCCTAAACCTAACCCTAACCCTTACCCAATCCGTACACTAACCCTAAACCTAAACCTAACACTAAAACTAACCCTAAGCCTAACCCGTACACTAACCCTAAATGTAACCCTAACCCGTACCCAAACCCTAACCCTAACACGTACCCTAACCCTAACCATAACCCTAACCCGCACACTAAACCTAAGCCTAACCCTAGACCTAACACATACACTAAACCTATCCCATACCGTAACCTTAGCCCTAAGCCGTACCGTAACCCTAACACTAACCCTAACCCGTACACTAACCCTACCCCGAACCCTAACCCTAACCCTAACCCTAACCCGTACCCTAAAGCTACCCGTAGCCTAACACTAACTGTAACCCTAACCCCTAACCCTAACCCTCACCCTAACCCTTACCCTAACCCGTAACCAAACGGTTAACCTAACCTGTACCCTAACACTAACCCAAACCCGTACTCTAACCCTAACTCTAACCCTAACTTGCACCCTAAACTTAACCCTAACCCTAAACCAAAGCATAACCCTTAACCGTAACCTAACCCTAACCCATACATAAACCTAACCCTAACCTTAACCATAACCCTAACCTGTACACTAACCCTAAAACTAACCCGTAACCTAACCGCAACCATAACCCTAACCCGTAGCCTAACACTAACCCTAACCCTAACTCTGACCCTAAACCTAACCCTAACACTTACACTAACCCTAACCCTAACCCGCACCCTAAACCTAACCCTAACCCGTACCTTAAACCTAACCCGTAACCTAACCCTAACCCTAACCCTAAACTTAACCCATACGCTATCCCTATCCCGTACCCTAAACCTAACCCTAACCCGTATCCTAACCATAAACCTAAACCTAAGCCTAACCCGAACATTAACCCTAACCCTAACCCTAACACTAAACCTACCCCGTACTCTAACACTAAACCTAACCCTATATCGTACCCTAACCCTAAACCTAACCCTAACCCTAACCCTAACACTAATCCTAACTTGTACTCTAACCCTAACCCTAACCACGACCGTACTCTAACCCTAACCCTGACCCTAACCCTAACCTGACCCTAAACCTAACCCGTACCCTAAACCTAACCCTAACCTGTACCCGTACCCTAAACCGAACCCTATACCGTACCCTACCCCTTACCCTAACCCTATCCGTACACTAACCCTAACCCTAACACTAACACTAACCCTAACCCGTACTCTAACCCTAACCCTAACCCTAAACCAAACCCTAAGCAGTACTCTAACCCTAACACGTACCCTAACACTAACCCTAAGCCTAACACTAACCCTAAACCGTACTCTAACCCTAAACCTAACCCTAACTCTAACCCTAACACGTACTATAAAACTAACCCTAAACCTAACCATAAACCGTACAGTAACCCTAATCCGTACCCTAACGCTAACCCTAACCCTAAGCCTAACCCTAACCCTGACTCTAACCCTAACGCTAATCCGTACCCTAATCCTAAACCGTACCCTAACCCTAACCCTTACCCATACACTAACCATATCTCGAACCCTAACCCTAACCCTAACCCGTACCCTAACGCTACCAATGGCCTAACCCTAACTATAACCCTAACCCCTAACCTTAACCCTAACCCTAACCCTTACCCTAACCCGTACCCAAATGGTAAAACTAACCCGTACCCTAACACTAACCCAAATACGTACTCTAACCCTAACCCTAACCGTAAACCTAACCCTAACCCGCACCCTAAACTTAAACCTAACCCTAACCCAAAACATAACCCTTAACCGTAATCTAACCCTAACCCATATCCTAAACCTAACCCTAACCTTAAACATAACACTAACCCGTAACCTAACCCTAAAACTACCCTGTACCCTAACCCCAGCCCTAACCCTAAACGGTACCCTAACACTAACCCTAACCCTAACACTGACACTAAACCTAACCCTAACCCTTACACTAATCCTAAACCTAACCCGCACCCTAAACCTAACCCTAAACCGTACCCTAACCCTAACCCATAACCTAAACCTAACCCTAACCCTAAGCTTAACCCGTAGGCTAACCCTATCCCGTACCTTAAACCTAACCCTAACCCTTATCCTAAACCTAAACCTAACCCTAAGCCTAACCTGTACTTAACACTAACCCTAACACTAACACTAACCCTACCCCGTACTCTAACACCAACCCTAACCCTAACCCATACCCTAACCCTAACCCTGACCCTAACCCTAACCCTAACCCTTGACCTAACCCATACACAACCGTATCCCGTACACTAACCCTAACCCTAACCCATACCCAAACCCTAACAGTAACCCTAACCCATACCCTAGCGCTAACCCTAACCCTAACCCTAAGCCTAACACTAAACCTAACCCGTACTCTAACCCTAAACCTAACCCTAACTCTAACCCTAACCAGTACTATAACCCTAACCCTAATCCTAAACCTAAACCTAACGCGTACTCTAACCCTATCCCGTAGCCTAACCCGAACTCTAAACCTGACCCCTAACGCTAGCCCTGACCCTAACCCTTACACTAACCCGTACCAAAGGGTAAACCTAACCCATACCCTAACACCAACCCAAACCTGTACTCTAACCCTAACCCTAACACTAAAACGCACCCTAAACTTAACACTAACCCTAACCTTAAACCTAACCATAATCCTTAACCGTACCCTAACCCTAACCCATACCCTACACTAACCTTAACCTTAAGCATAACCCTAACACGTGCGCTAACCCTAAAACTAACCCGTACCCTAACCGCAACCCTTACCTAACCAATACCATAACCCTATCCCTAAACCTAAACCTGACCCTAAACCTAACCCTAACCAGTACCCTAACCCTAACCCTAACCCTATCTGCACACTAACCCTAAACCTAACCCTAACCCGTGCTCTAACCGTAACCCTAACCCTAAACCTAACCCTAACCCATACAATAACCCTCACCTGTACCCTAACACTAATGCTTACGCTAACCCTAAACCTAACCCGTACCCTAACCCTAAACGTAACCCTAACCCGTACCCAAACCCTAACGCTAACATGTACCCTAACCCTAACCCTAACCCAAACCCTAACCCGTACCGTAACCCTAACACTAACCCTAACCCTAACCCTAACCCTAACCTTAACCCTAACACTAACCCGTACACTAACCCTCACCCAAACACTAACCCTAAAACTAAACCGTACCCTAACACTCACCCATACCCTAACCTTAACCTTAACATTAACCGTAAACCTGACCTGTACCCTTACACTAAAACTAACCCGTACCCTAACCCCAACCCTAACCCTAACCCGTACCATTACCCTAACCCTAATGCTAACCCTGACCCTAAAACTAACCCTAAACAGTTCCCTAACCCTAACCCTAAACCTAACCCTAATCCTCACCTAAACCTAACCCTAACACGTACCCTAACCCTAACCCGTAAACTAAACCTGACCCTAACCCTAAACTTAACCCGTACGCTAACACTAGCCCATAACCTAAACCTAACCCTAACCCGTAACCTAACCCTAACCCTAACTCTAACCCTATCCGTACACTAAACCTAACCCTAACCCTAACACTAACCCTAACCCGTACTCTAACCCTAAACCTAACCCTCTCTCTAACCCTAACCCATACTATAAACCTAACCCTAACTCTTACCCTAACCCTAACCCTAACCCGTACTCTAACACTATCCCGTAGCCTAACCCTAACCCTAACCCTAACCCCTAATCCTAACCCTAACCCTAACCCTAACCCTTACCCTAAACCGTACCCAAGAGTTATACCTAACCCGTACCCTAACACTAACCCAAACCCGTACTCTAACCCTAAACCTAACCCTAACCCTAAACTGCACCCTAAACTTAATCCTAACCCTAAATATAATCATAACGCTTAACCGTACCCTTACCCTAACCCACACCCTAAACCTAACCCTAACTTTAACCGTAACCCTAACCCGTAACCTAACCCTAAACCATACCCAAACCCTAACAGTAACCCTAACCCATACCCTAGCGCTAATCCTAACCCTAACCCTAAGCCTAACCCGCACCCTAAACCTAAACATAACCCTAACCCTAACCATAACACTTACCCGTACCCTAACCCTAACCCATACACTAACACTAACCCTAACATTAACCATAACCCTAACCTGTACCCTAACCCTAAAACTAACCCGTGCCCTAACACTAAAACTAACCCGTACCCTAACCCCAACCCGAACCCTAACCCGTACGATGACCCTATCCCTAAACCTAACCCTGACCCTAAACCTAACCCTAAACCGTACCCTAACCCTATCCCACACCTAAACCTAACCCTAACCCGTACCCTAACCCTAACCCGTAACCTAAACCTACCCTAACCCTAAACATAACCCATACACTAACCCTATCCCGCACCCTAAACCTAACCCTAACTCTTATCCTAACCCTAAACCTAACCCTAACCCTAACCCGTAACCTAAACCTAACCCTAACCCTAAACCTAAACCTAACCCGTACCCTAACCCTAACTAACACGTACCCTAACACTAAACCTAACCCTAAGCCTGACCCTAAACCTAACCCTAACCCTTACACTAACCCTAACCCTAACCCGCACCCTAAACCTAACCCTAACCCATACCCTAAACCTAACCCTAAGCCGTAACCTAAACTTAACCCTAACTCTTATCCTAACCCTAAACCTAACCCTAAGCCTAACCCGTACATTAAACCTAACCCTAACCCTAACACTAAACCTACCCCGTACTCTAAACCTAACCCTAACCCTAACCCTAACCCTAACCCTAACCCTAACCCTAACCGTAACACGTACTCTAACCCTAACCCTAACCGTACTCTAACCCTAACCCTAACCCTCACCCTAACACTAAACAGTACTGTAAACCTAACCCGTACCATAACTCTAAACCTAACCCGTACCCTAACCCTAACCCTAACTCGTAAACTAACCCTAACCCTGACCCTAACCCTAACCATACTCTAACCCTAACCCTAACCCTCACCCTAACACTAACCCGTACTGTAACCCTAACATGTACCATAACCCTAACCCTAACCGGTACCCTAAACCTAACCCATACCCTAAATCGTACCCTAACTCTAACCCTAAAACTGAACCTAACCCTAAACCTAACACGTACCCTAAACCTAACCCGTACCCTAACCCTAAATCTAACCCTAACCCGTACTATAACCCTAACCCTAACCCTAACTTTAACCCTAATACTAACCCGTACTCTAAACCTATCCCGTAGCCTAACTCTAACTCTAACCCTAACCCCTAACCCTAACCCATACCCTAACCCGTACCCAAACAGTAAACGTAAACCGTACCCTAACACTAACCCAAAACCGTACTCTAACCCTAACCCTAACCCTAACCTTAAACCGCACTCTAAACTTAACACTAACCCTAAGCCTAACCATAACCCTTAACCGTACCCTAACCCTAACCCGCACCCTAACCCTAACCCTAACTTTAACCGTAACCCTAATCCATACCCTAACCCTAAAACTAACCCGTACCCTAACCCCAACCCTAACCCTAACCCATAACCTAACAGTAACCCTAACCCTAACCCTGACCCTAAAAATGAACCTAACCAGTACACTAATCCTAACCCTAACCCTAACCGGCACCGTAAACCTAACCCTAATTTGTACCCTAACCCTAACCCGTAAGCTAAACCTAAACCTAACCCTAAACTTAAGCCGTATGCTAACCATATCCCGTACCCTAAACCTAACCCTAACCAGTAACGTAATTCCTAAACCTAACCCTAAGCCTAACCTGTACATTAAACTTAACCCTAACCCTAACACTAACCCTAACCCGTTCTCTAACGCTAACCCTAATCCCAACCCTAACCCTAACCCGTACTATAACCCTATCCCTAAACCAAACCCTGACCCTAAACCTAACTCTAACCCGACCCTAAACCTAACCTGCACCTAAACCTAACCCTAACCCATACCCTAACCCTAACCCTAACCCTAACCCTAACCCTAACCCTAACCCTAAACTTAACGCGTACACTCACCCTATCCCGTACCCTAAACCTAACCCTAACCCGTACCCTAACCCTAACCCTAACCCTATCCGTACACTAACCCTAACCCTAACCCTAACACTAACCCTAACCTGTACTCTAAACCTAACCCTAACCTTAAACCTAACCCTAACCCGTACTCTAACCCTAACCCGTACCATAACACTAACCCTTACCCTAACCCTAAACCTAACCCGTACCCTAACCCTAACCCGTAACCTAAACCTAACCCTAACCCTAAACTTAAACTGTACGCTAACCCTATCCCATACCCTAAACCTAACCCTAACCCGTACCCTAACCCTAACCCTAAGCGTACACTAACCTAACCCTAACCCTAAACCAAACACTAATCCTAAACCGTACTCTAACCCTAACCCCAAACCTAAACCTAACCCTAACCCGAACTCTAAACCTAACCCGTACCCTAACACTAACCCTAACCCTGACACTAACCCTAACCCGTACTCTAACCCTAAAAATAACCCTAAATCTAACCCTAACCCGTACTATAACCCTATCCCGTAGCCTAACCCTAACTCTAACCCTAACCCTAACCCTAACCCTTAACCTTACCCGGTCCCAAACGGTAAACCTAACCCGTACCCTAACACTAACCCAAACCCGTACTCTAACCCTAACCCTAACCCTAACCATAACCCTAAACCGCACCCTAAAATTAACCCTAACCCTACCCATAACCATAACCATTAACCGTACCCTAAACCTAACCCACACCCTAATCCTAACCCTAAATTTAACCGTAACCCTATACCCGTACCATAACCCTAAAACTAACCCGTACCCTAACCCCAACCCTAAAACTAACCCATACCCTAACACTAACCCTAACCCTAACCCTGACCCTAAACCTAAACCTTAACCGTACACTAACCCTAAACCTAACGCTAACCCGCACCCTAAACCTAACCCTAACCCGTACTCTAACACTAACCCGTAAACTAAAACTAACCCTAACACTGAACTTAACCTGTACGCTAACCCTATCCCGTACAGTAAACCTAACCCTAACCCGTAACCTAACCCTAAACCTAAACCTAAGCCTAACTCGCACATTAACCCTAACCCTAACGGTAACACTAACACTACCCCATACTCTAACCCTAACCCTAACCCTAACCCTAACACGTACCCTAACCGTAACCCTAAACCTTTCCCTAACCCTAACACTAACCCTAACACGTAATCTAACCCTAACCCTAACCCTAACCCTAACCGTACTCTAACCCTAAGCCTAACCCTCACCCTAACCCTAAACCGTACTATAACCCTAACCCGTAACATAACCCTAACCCTAACCCGTACCCTATCCCTAACCCTAACTCGTACTCTAACCCTAAACCTGACCGTAACCCTAACCCTAACCTGTAACCTAAACCTAACCCATACCCTAACCCTAACCCTAACACTAACCCGTACCCTAAACCTAAACTTAACCCTAACTCGCACCCTAACCCTACCCCTAACCCTGACCCTAACGCTAACCATAACATGTACCCTAAATCTAACCCATACCCTAAACATAACCCTAAACGTAACCCTAACCCTAACCCGTACCCTAAACCTAACCCTAACCCTTGACCTAACCCGTACCCAACCCTATCCCGTACCCTTATCCTAAACCTAACCCGTACTCAAACCCTAACAGTAACCCTAACCCACACCCTAGGGCTAAACCAAACCCTAACTCTAAACTTAACCCGCACCCTAAACCTATACCTAACCCTAACCCTAACCATAACCCTACCCCGTACCCTAAAACTCACCCATAACCTAACACTAACCCTAACCTTAACCGTAACTGTAACCCGAACACTAACCCTAAAACTAACCCGTACCCTTACCCCAACCCTAACCTTAACCGTACCATAACCCTATCCCTAACCCTAACCCTGACCCTAAACCCAACCATAACCCGTACCCTAACCTTAACCCACACCTAAACCTAACCCTAACCTGTACCCTAATCCTAACCCGTAACCTAAACCTAACCCTAACCCTAAACTTAACGCGTACACTAACTCTATCCCGTACCCTAAACCTAACCCTAACCCTAACCCTATCCGTACACTAACCCTAACACTAACCCTAACCAGTACTCTAACACTAAACCTAACGCTAAACCTAACCCTAACCTGTACTCTAACCCTAAACCATACCCTAACACTAACCCTTACCCTAACCCTAAACCTAACCCGTACCCTAACCCTAAACGAACCCTAACCCGAACCCAAACCCTAACCCTAACACATACCCTAACCCTAACCCTAACCCGCACACTAAACCTAACCCTAACCCTAGACCTAACACGTAAACTAAACCTATCCTGAACCAAAACCTTAACCCTAACCCGTACCATAACCCTAACGCTACCCTAACCCTAACCCGTACACTAACCCTAACCCGAACCCTAACCCTAACCCGTACCCTAACCCTACTCGTAGCCTAACGCTAACTCTAACCTAACCCTAACCCTAACTCTAACCCTAACCCTTGCCCTAACCCGTATCCAAACGGTAAACCTAACCCGTATCGTAACACTAACCCAAACCCGTACTCTAAACCTAACCCTAACCCGCACCTTAAACTTAACCCTAACCCTAACCCAAACCATAACCCTTAACCGTAACCTAACGCTAAACCATACCCTAACACTAACCCTAACCCATACCC
The DNA here is from genome assembly GCA_032313775.1 of Urocyon cinereoargenteus. NCBI lineage: Eukaryota > Metazoa > Chordata > Mammalia > Carnivora > Canidae > Urocyon > Urocyon cinereoargenteus. The sequence continues at coordinate 2,273,508 of JAVLSZ010000045.1, forward strand.
TAACCCTAACCCTAACCCTTACCCTAAACCGTACCCAAATGGTAAACCTAAACCATACCCAAACACTAACCCTAACCCGTACTCTAACCCTAACCCGTACCCTTACACTAAAAATATCCCGTCCCCTAACCCCAACCCTAACCCTAACCCGTAACCTAACACTAACCCTAACCCTTAACCTGACCCTAAAGCTAACCCTAACCCTTACACTAACCCTAACCTGTACATTAACCCTAACCCTAACCCTAACCCGTACCCTAACACTAAACCTAACCCTAACCCTAACCCTAACCCTAACCCGTACCCAAACCCTAACCCTAACTAGTACCCTAACCCTAACCCTAACCCTAACCCGCACCAAAACCTAACCCTAGCCCTAGACCTAACTCGTACACTAACCCTATCCCATAACCCAACCTTAACACTAACCCGTACCGTAACCATAACACTAACCCTAACCCTAACCCTAACCCGTACACTAACCCTATCCCGAACCCTAAACCTAACCCATACCCAAATGCTACCCGTAGCCTAACCATAACTCTAACCCTAACCACTAACCCTAACCCATACCCAAACGGTAAACCTAACCCGTACCCTAACACTAACCCAAACCCGTACCCTACACCTACCCTAACCCTGACCCTAACCCTAACCCGCACCCTAAACTTAACACTAACCCTAACCCAAACCATAACCCTTAACCGTAACCTAACCTTAACCGATATCCTAACCTAACCCTAACGCTAACCCTAAGCCTAACCTGCACCCTAAACCTAAACCTAACCCTAACCCTAGCCATAACCCTTAACCGTAACCTAACACTAACCCATACCCTAACAGTAACCCTAACTTTAACCATAACCCTAATCCGTACCCTAACCCGTACCATAACCCTATCCCTAACACTAACCCCGACACAAAACCTAACACTAACCGGTACCCTAACCCTAACCCGTACCCTAAACCTAACCCTAACCATAAACTTAACCCGTACACTAACCCTATCCCGTACCCTAAACCTAACCCTAACCCGTTCCCTAACCCTAACCCTAACCCTAACACTATCCGTACTCTACAACTAAACCAACCCTCACACAAACCCTAACCCTACCCTGACCCTAACCCTAACCCTAAACCGTACCCTAAACCTAACCCATACACTAACCCTAACCCTAACCCGTACACTAAACTTAACCCTAACCCTAACTCGTACCCTATCCCTAACCCTTACCCTGGCCCTAAACCTAACCCTAACCCTAACCCTAACCCGTAACCTAAACCTAACCCTAACCCTAACCCTATCCGTACACTAACCCTAACTCTAACCCTGCACTAACACTAACCCTAACCCGTACTCTAACCCTAACCCTAACTCTAAACCTAACCCAAACCCGTACTCTAACCCTAACCCGTACCCTAACACTAACCCTAACCCTAACACTAACCCTACCCATACTCTAACACTATACCTAACCCTAACTCAAACCCTAACCTGTAGTATAACACTAACCCTAACCCTACCCGTACAGTAACCCTAACCCGTACCCTAACCCTAACCCTAACCCTAAACCTAAGCCTAACCCAGACCCTAACCCGTACCCTAACCCTAAAATGTACCCTAAACCTAACCCTAAACCTAACCCTTACCCTAACCTAAACGTAACGCTAACCCGTACCCAACCCCTAACCCTAACACGCACCCTAACTCTAACCCTAACCCGCACACTATACCTAACCCTAACCCTAGACCTAACACGTACACTAACCCTATCCCGTACTCTAACCTTAACCCTAACCCGTACCGTAACCCTAACACTAACCCTAACCCTAACCCTAACGGTAACTCTAACCCTAACCCGTACCCTAAACCTACCCGTAGCCTAACCCTAACTCTAAACCTAACCGCTAACCCTTACCTTAACCCTAACCCTTACGCTAAACCATACCCAAACGGTAAACCTAACCCGTACTCTAAAACTAACCCAAACCCGTACTCTAACCCTAACCCTAACCCTATACCTAACCCTAACCCGCACCCTAAACTTCACCCTAACCCTAACCAAAACCATAAGCCTAAATCGTAACATAACCCTAACCCGTACTCTAACCCTAACCCTAACCTAACCGTACTCTAACCGTAACACTAACCCGTACCCTAACCCGTACCCTAACCCTAAACCTAACCCTTTCCCTAAACCTAACACTAACCCTAACCTGTACTCTAACCCTAACCCTAAACCTAAACCTAACCCGTACCTTTACACTAACCCTAACTCGTACCCTAACCCTAAACCTGACCCTAACCCTAACCCGTACCCTAAACCTAAACCGTACCCTAAACCTATCCCTAACTCTAACCCGTACCCTAAACCTAACCCTAACCCTAACTCATGTCCTAACACTAACACTAACCCTGACGCTAACCTAACCCTAACCCGTACCCTAAACCTAACCCATACCCTAACCCTAACCCTAAACCTTACCCTAATCCTAACCAGTACCCTAAACCTAAACCTAACCCTTGACCTAACCCGTACCCAAACCTATCTCATACCCTAAACCTAACCCTAACCCGTACCTAAACCCTAACAGTAACCAAACCCATACCCTAGTGCTAAACCTAAACCTACCCCTAAGCCTAACCCACACCCTAAACCTAAACGTAACCCTAACCCTAACCATAAACCTTACCCGTACCCTAACCCTAACCCATACTCTAACACTAACCCTAACCTTAACCGTAACCCTAACCCGTACCCTAACCATAAACCGTAATCTAAACCTAACCCTAACCCTAAACTTAACCCGTACACTAACCCTATCCCGTACCCTAAACCAAAATCTAACCCATACCCTAAACCTAACCCTAATCGTACACTAACCCTAACCCTAACACTAACACTAACACTAACCCGTACTCTAACCCTAACCTTAACCCTAAACCTAACCCTAACCCTCAACCTAACCCTAACCCGTACTGTAACCCTAACCCGTAACATAACCCTAACCCTAACCCGTACCCTAACCCTAACCATAACTTGTACCCTAAACATAACCCTGACCCTAACACTAACCATAAACCGTACCCTAAATGTAACCCTAACCCTAACTCGTTCCCTAACCCTAACCCTTACCCTTACCCTAACCCTAACCCTAACCCGTAACCTAAACCTAACCCATACCCTAACCCTAACACTAAACCTAACCCTAACCATAAACCGTACCCTAAAACTAACCCTAACCCTTGACCTAACCCGTAGCCAACCCTATCCCGTACCCTAACCCTAACCCTAACCCATACACAAAACCTAACATTAACCCTAACCCATAACCTAGTGCTAACCCTAACCCTAACCTTAAGCCTAACCCGCACCCTAAACCTAAAACTAACCCTAAACCTAACCATAACCCTTACCCGTACCCTAACCCTAACCCATACCCTACACTAACCCTAACCTTAACCGTAACCCTAACCCATACCCTAACCCTAAAACTAACCCGTATCCTAACCCCAACCCTAACCCTAACCCGTACCATAACCCTATCCCTAACACTAACCCTAACCCTAAACCTAACCCTAACCCTAAACCATACACTAACCCTAACCCGAACCCTAACCTTAACACTAATCCGTACCCTAACACTCACCCATACCCTAACCCTAACCCTAACTTTAACCGTAACCCTGACACGTAACCTAACCCTAAAACTAACCCATACCCTAACCACAACCCTAACCCTAACCCGTACCATAACCCTATCCCTAACGCTAACCCTGACCCTAAACCTAACCCTAAACTGTACCCTAATCCTAACCCTAACCCTAACCCTAACCCTAACCCATACCCTATCCCTACCCGTAGCCTAAATCTAACCTTACCCCTAACCCCTAACCCTAAACCTAACCCTTACCCTAACCCGTACCCAAATGTTAAACCTAACCAATACCCTAACAGTAACCCAAACCCGTACTCTAACCCTAACCCTAACCCTCACCCTAAACTTAACCCTAACCCAAACACAAACCATAACACTTAACAGTAACCTAACCCTATTCCATAACCTAACCCTAACCCTAAACTTAACCATAACCCTAACCCGTACCCAAACACTAAAATAACCCGTACCCTAACCCCAACCCTAACCCTAAACCGTACCCTGACACTAACCCTAACCCTAACCCTGACCCTAAACCTAACCCTTACCCTTACACTAACCCTAACCCTAACAATAACCCGCACCCTAAACCTAACCCTAACCCGTACCCTAACCACAACTCGTAACCTAAACCTAAACCTAACCCTAAACTTAACCCATACGCTAACCCGATCCAGTACCCTAAACCTAACCCTAACCATTATCCTAACCCTAAACCTAAACCTAAGCCAAACCCGTACATTAACCCTAACCCTAAACCTAACACTAACCGTACCCCGTTCTCTAAACCTAAACCTAACCCTAACCCTAACGCTAACCCTAAACCTAAGCCTAACACTAACCGTAACCCGTACTCTAACCTTAACCCTAACCCTAACCGTAATCTAACCGTAACCCTAACCCTCACCCTGACACTAACCCGTACTGTAACCCTAGCCCGTAACATAACCCTAACCCTAACCAGTATCCTAACCCTAACCCTAACTCGTACCCTATACCTAACCCTAACCCTAAACTTATCCCGTACACTAACCCTATCCCGTACCTAAACTTAACCCTAACCCGTACCCTAACCCTAACCCTACCCTATCTGCACAGTAACACTAACGCTAACCCTAACACTAACCCTAACATGTACTCTAACCCTAAACCTAACCCTAAACCTAACCCTAACCCGTTCTGTAACCCTAACCCGTACCCTAACACTAACCCTTACCCTAACCCTAAACCTAACCCGTACACTAACCCTAAATGTAACCCTTACCCGTACCCAAACCCTAACCATAACACGTACCTTAACCCTAACCCTAACCCTAACCCTAAATGGCACACTAAACCTATCCCTAACCCTAGACCTAACACGTACACTAACCCTATCCCATACCGGAATCTTAACCCTAACCCATACCGTAACCCTAACACTAACCCTAACCCTAACGCTAACCCTAAACCTAACACTATCCCTAACCCGTACACTAACCCTAACCCGAACCCTAACCAGTACCCTAACCCATACCCTTACCTTACCCATAGCCTAACACTAACTCTAACCCTAACCCCTAAACCTAACCCTAACCCTTACACTATCTGTACCCAAAAGGTAAACCTAACCCGAACCCTTACATTAACCCAAACCCTAACTCTAACCCTAACCCCTAACCCTAACCCTTACACTAACCCGTACCCAAAAGGTAAACCTAACCCAAACCCTAACAGTAACCCAAACCTGTACTCTAACTCTAACCCTAACCCTAAACCGCACCCTAAACTTAACCCGAACCCTAACCGAAACCATAACCCTTACAGTAACCTAATCCTAACCCATACCCTAACCCTAAACCTAACCTTAACCATAACCCTAACCTGTACCCTAACCCTAAAACTAACCCGTACCCTAACCCCAACCCTAACACTAACGCGTACCCTAACACTAAACCTAACCCTAAACCTAACCCGTAACATAACCCTAACCCTTACACTAACCCTAACCCTAACCCGCACCCTAAACCTAAACCTAACCCATACCCTAACCCTAACCCGTAACCTAAACCTAACCCTAAACCTAAACTTAACCTGTACGGTAACCCTATCCCGTACCCTGAACCTAACCCTAACCTGTACACTAACCCTAACCCTAAATCTAATCTAAAACTAACCCTAACCCGTACTCTAACCCTAACCTTAACCCTAACCCTAACCATACTCTAACCCTAACCCTCACCCTAACCCTAACCCGTACTGTATCCCTAACCCGTACCATAACCCTAATGCTAACCCGTATCCTAACCCTAACCCTAACTTGTACCCTAACCCTAAGCCTAAGCCTGACCCTAACCCTAAGCGTAACCCGTACCCTAAACCTAACCCGTACCCTAAACCTAACCCTAAACCCAACCCGTACCCTAAACCTAACCCTAGCCCTAACCCGTACCCGAAACCTAACCGTAACCCTTGACCTAACCCTTACCAACCCTATCCCGTAACCTATCCCTAACCCTAATCCGTACCCAAACCCTAACAGTAACCCTAAACCATAACCTAGCACTAACCCTAACCCTAACCCTAACCCGCACCCTAAAACTAACCCTAACCCTAACCCTAACCATAACCATAACACTTAACCGTACCCTAACCCTAACCCATACCCTAACCCTAACCATAACCTTAACCGTATCCCTGACCCATACCCTAACCCTAAAACTAACCTGTACCCTAACCCCAAACCTAACCCTAACGGATACCCTAACCCTAACCCTAAACCTAACCCTGACCTAACCCTAACCCGTACCCTAACCCTAAACCGTACCCTAACACTAACCCTAAACCTAACCTGTATCCAACCCTAAACGTAACGCTAACCCGTAACCAAACCCTAACCCTAACACGTACTCTAACCCTAACCCTAACCCGCACACTAAACCTAACCCTAACCCTAGACCTAACACGTACACTAAACCTATCCCATACCCCAACCTTAACCCTAACCCGTATCGTAACCCTAACACTAACCCTAACCCTAAACCTAACCCTAACCCATACACTAACCCTAACCCGAAACCGAACCCTAACCCTAACCCGTACCCTAACCCTACCCGTAGCCTAACCCTATCTATAACCCTAAACCCTAATCCTAAACCTAACCCTTCCCTAACCCGTACCCAAACGGTAAACCTAACCCGTACCCTAACATTAACCCAAACCCGTACTCTAACCCTAAACCTAACCCTAAACCTAACCCTAACCCGCACCCTAAACTTAACCCAAACCCTAACCAAAACCATAACCCTTAACGGTAACCTAACCCAAACCCATACCCTAACCCTAACCCTAACTTTAACCATAACCCTAACCAGTACACTAACCCTAAAACTAACCCGTAGCCTAACCCCAAACCTAACACTAATGCGTACCCTAACCCCAACCCTAACCCTAAATCGTACCCTAACTCTAACCCTAACCCTAACCCTGACCCTAAACCTAACCCTAACCCTTACACTAATCCTAACCCTAAACCTAACCCGCACCCTAAACCTAACCGTAACCCGTACCCTAGCCCTAACCCGTAACCTTAACCTAACCCTAACCCTAAACTTAACCCGTACGCTAACCATATCCCGTACCCTGAACCTAACCCTAACCCGTATTCTAACCCTAAACCTAAACCTAAGCCTAACCCGTACATTAACCCTAACCCTAACCCTAACACTAACCCTACCCCGCACTCTAACCCTAACCCTAACCCTAACCCTAACCCGTACACTAACCCTAACCCTAAACCTAACCTAACACTAACCCTAACCCATATTCTAACCCTAACCCTAACCCTAACCATACTCTAACCCTAACCCTAACCCTCACCCTAACCCTAACCCGTACTATAACCCTAACCCGTACCATAACACTAACCCTAACCCGTACCCTAACCCTAAACCTAACATGTACCCTACCATAAACCTAACCCTGACCATAACACTAACCGTAACCCGTACCCCAAACCTAACCCGTACTCTAACCCTAATCCTAACCCTAACCTGTCCGTACCCTAAACCTAACCCTAACCCTAACCCGTACCCTAAGCCTAACCCATACCCTAACACTAACCCTAAACCTAACCCTAACCATTACCCGTACCCTAAACCTAACCCTAGCCCTTGACGTAACCCGTACCAAACCCTAATAGTAACCCTAACCCATAACCTAGCACTAACCCTAACCCAAACCCTAACCCGCACCCTAAACCTAAATCTAACCCAAACCCTAACCATAACCCTTACCCGTACCCTAACAGTTACCCATATCCTAACCCTAACCCTAACCTTAACTGTAACCCTGACCCGTACCCTAACCCTAAAACTAACCTGTACCCTAACCCCAAACTTAACCCTAACCCGTACCATAACCCTATCCCTAACCCTAATCCGCACCTAAACCTAACCCTAACCCGTACCCAAACGGTAAATCTAACCCGTACCCTAACACTAACCCAAACCCATGTTCTAACCCTAACCCTAACCCTAAACCTAAACCTAACCCTAACCCACACCCTAAACTTAACCCAAACCCTAACCCAAACCAAAACACTTAACCGTAATCTAACCCTAACTCATATCCTAACCCTAACCCTAAACTTAACCTTAACCCTAACCCGTACCCTAACCCTAAAACTAACCTGTACCCTAACCCCAACCCTAACCCTAACCCGTACCCTAACACTAACCCTAACTCTAACCCTGACCCTACAACTAACCCTACCCTTACACTAATCCTAACTCTAACGCTAACCCTAACCCTAAACCGAAACCTAACCCTAACCCGCACCCTAAACTTAACCCGAACCCTAACCCAAACCAAAACCCTTAACCGTATTCTAACCCTAACTCATACCCTAACCCTAACCCTAACCTTAACCGTAACCCTAACCCTAAAACTAACCTGTAAGCAACCCCAACCCTAACCCTAACACGTACCCTAACGCGTACCCTAACCGTAACCCTAAACCTAACCCATACCCGTACCCTAAACTGTACCCTAAACCTAACCTGTACCCTAACCCTAACCCTAACCCTAACCCTAACCCTAACCCTAAACCGTACCCTAAACCTAAACCTAACCCTAACTCGTACCCTAACACTAAACCTAACACTGACGCTAATCCTAACCCTAAACCGTACGCTAAACCTAACCGCAACCCTTGACCTAAACCATACCCAACCCTATCCTGTAACCTAACCCTGACCCTAACCCGTACCAAAACCCTAACCGTAACCCTAACCCACAGCCTAGCACTAAACCTAACCCTAACACTAAAACGCACCCTCAACCTAAACCTAACCCTAACCCTAACCATAACCCTTACTCGTACCCTAACACTAACCCATAGCCTAACCCTAACCCTAACCTTAACAGTAACCCTGACCCGTACCCCAACCATAAAACTAACCCGTACCCTAACCACAACCCTAACCCTAACCCGTACCCTAACACTAACCCTAACCCTAACCCTGACCCTAAAACTAACCCTAACCCTTACACTAATCCTAACCCTAACGCTAACCCGCACCCTAAACCTAACCCTAACCCGTACCCTAACCCTAACCCGTAACCTAAACCTACCCTAACCCTAAACTTAACCCATACGCTAACCCTATCCCGTACCCTAAACCCAACCCTAACCCGTATTCTAACCCTTAACCTAACCTTAAGCCTAACCCGTAATTTAACCCTAACCCTAACCCTAACACTAAGCCTACCCCATACTCTAACCATAACCCTAACCCGTATACTAACGCTAACCCGAACACTAACCTTAACGCTAATCCGTACCCTGACAGTAACCCATACCCTAACCCTAACCCTAACCTTAACCGTAACCCTGACACATACCCTAACCCTTAAACTAACCCGTACCCTAACCCTAATCCTAACCCTAAACCTCACCTAAACCTAACCCTAACCCGTTCCCTAACCCTAACCCATAAACTAAACCTAACCCTAACCCTAAACTTCACCCGTACGCTAATCCTATCCCGTATCCTAAACCTAACCCTAACCCGTACCCTAACCCTAACGCTAAACCTAACCCTATCTGTACACTAAACCTAACCCTAACACTAACACTAACACTAACACTAACCCTGACCCGTACTCTAACCCTAACCCTAACACTAAACCTAACCCTAACACTAACCCTAACCCGTACTCTAAACCTAAACCTAACCCTAACTCTAACCCTAACCCGTACTATAATGCTAACCCTAACCCTAACCCTAACCATAACCCTAACTCGTACAGTAACCCTAAAGCGTACCGTAACCCTAACCCTAACCCTAACCCTGATGCTACTAACCCTAACCCTAAACCGTACCCTAAACCTAACCGTAACCCTTGACCTAACCCGTACCCAAGCCTATCCCGTAACCTAACCCTAACCCTAACCCGTACCAAAACCCTAACCGTGACCCTTACCCATAGCCTGGCGCTAACACTAACTCTAACCCTAAACCACACCCTAAACCTAAACCTAACCCTAACCCTAACCCAAACCCTTACCTGTACCCTAACACTAACCCATACCCTAACCCTAACCATAACCTTAACCGTAACCCTGAAACGTACCCTAACCCTAAATCTAACCCGTACCCTAACCCTAATTCTAACCCTAACCCTCACCTAAACCTGACCCTAACCCGTACCCTAACCAACCCGTAACCTAAACCTAACCCTAAACCTAATTTTAACCCGTACGCTAACCCTAGCCCGTACCCTAAACCGAACCCTACTCCGTACCCTAACCCTAAACCAAAACCTAACTCTAACCCGTACCCTAACACTAACCCTTTCCCTAACCCTAACACTAACCCTAACCCGTACTCTAACCCTAACACTAACCCTAAACGTACTCTAACCCTAACCCTAACCCTCAAATTAACTCTAACCTATACTGTAACCCTAACCAGTAACATAAACCTAACCCTAACCCGTACCCTAACCCTAACCCTAACTCGTATCCTAACCATAACCCTGACCCTAACACTAACCATAAACCGTACCCTAAACGTAACGCTAAACCTAACTCGTTCCCTAACCCTAACCCTAACCCTAACCCTAACCCTAACCCGTACTCTAAACCTAACCCTAACCCTAAACCTAACCCTAACCCTAACCATATTCTAACCCTAATGCTCACCCTAACCCTAACCCGTACTGTAGCCCTAACCCATAGCAAACCCTAACTCTAAACCATATCCTAACCCTAACCCTAAATTGTACCCTAACCCTAACCGTAAGCCTGACCCTAACACTAACCATAACCTTAACCGTATCCCTGACCCATACCCTAACCCTAAAACTAACATGTACCCTAACCCCAAACCTAACCCTAACCCGTACCATAACCCTGTCCCTAACCCTAATCCTGACCCTAAACGTAACCCTATACCAAACTCTAAGCCTAACCCTAACCCTAACTCTAACCCGCACCTAAACCTAACCCTAACCCGTTCCCTAACCCTAACCCGTCACCTAAACCTAAGCCTAACCCTAAACTTATCCCGTACACTAACCATATCCCATATCCTAAACCTAACCCTAACCCGTACACTAAACCTAACCCTAACCCTATCCGTACACTAACCCTAACCCTAACCCTAACACTAACACTAACCCTAACCTGTACTCTAACCCGAACCTTAACCCTAAACCTAACCCTCACCCGTACCATAACCCTATCCCTAACGCTAACCCTGACCCTAAACCTAACCCTAAACCGTACCCTAACCCTAACACTAACCCTAAACCTAACCCTAAACCGTACACTAACCCTAACCCGAACCCTAACCTTAACGCTAATCCATACCCTAACACTCACCCATACCCTAACCCTAACCCTAACCTTAACCGTAACCCTGACACGTAACCTAACCCTAAAGCTAACCCGTACCTAACCACAACCTTAACCCTAACCCGTACCATAACCCGATCCCTAACGCTAAACCTGACCCAAAACCTAACCCTAAACTGTACCCTAATCCTAACCCTAACCCTAACACGTACACTAACCCTAACCCGAACCCTAAACCTAACCCATACCCTAACCCTACCCGTAGCCTAACCCTAACACTACCCCTAACCCCTAACCCTAAACCTAACCCTTACCCTAACCCGTACCCAAATGGTAAACCTAACCCATACCCTAACAGTAACTCAAACCCGTACTCTAACCCTAACCCTAACCCTAACCCTCACCCTAAACTTAACCCTAACCCTAACCCAAACCATAACCCTTAACCGTAACCTAGCCCTAATCCATACCCTAACCCTAACCCTAAACTTAACCATAACCCTAACCCATACCCTAACCCCAAAATAACCCGTACCCTAACCCCAACCCTAACCCTAAACCATTCCCTAACACTAAACCTAACCCTAACCCTGACCCTAATCCTAACCCTTACCCTTACACTAACTGTAACCCTAACACTAACCCGCACCCTAAACCTAACCCTAACCCGTGCCCTAACCATAACCCTTAACCTAAACCTAACCCTAACCCTAAACTTAACTAGTACGCTAACCTTATCCCGTACCCTAAACCTAACCCTAAATCTTATCCTAACCCTAAACCTAAACCTAAGACAAACCCGTACATTAACCCTAACCCTAAACCTAACACTAACCGTACCCCGTTCTCTAAACCTAAACCTAACCCTAACCCTAACCCTAACCCAAATCCTAAGCCTAACAATAACCGTAACCTGTACTCTAACCCTAACCCTAACCCTAACCCTAAACGTAATCTAACCGTAACCCTAACCCTCATCCTAACACTAACCCGTACTGTAACCCTAGGCCGTAACATAACCCTGAACCTAACCCGTACCCTAAACCTAAACCTAACTTGTACCCTAAACCTAACCCTAACCCTAAACTTATCCCGTACACTAACCCTATCCCGTACCCTAAACTTAACCCTAACCCGGACCCTAACCCTAACCCTAACCCTATCTGCACAGTAACACTAACGCTAACCCTAACACTAACCCTAACACGTACTCTAACCCTAAACCTAACCCTAAACCTAACCCTAACCCGTTCTGTAACCCTAACCCATACCCTAACACTAACCCTTACCCTAATCCTAAAACTAACCCGTACCCTAACCCTAAATGTAACCCTTACCCGTACCCAAACCCTAACCCTAACACGTACCCTAACCCTAACCCTAACCCTAACCCTAAACCACACACTAAACTTAACCCTAACCTTAGACCTAACACGTACACTAACCCTATCCCGTACCGGAATCTTAACCCTAACCCATACCGTAACCCTAACACTAACCCTAACCCTAATCCTAACCCTAAACCTAACCCTATCCCTAACCCGTACACTAATCCTAACCCGAACCCTAACCCGTACCCTAACCCATACCCTAACCCTACCCATAGCCTAACCCTAACTCTAACCCTAACCCCTAACCCTAACCCTAACCCTAACCCTTACACTAACCCGTACCCAAAAGGTAAACCTAACCCGTACCCTAACAGTAACCCAAAGCCGTACTCTAACCCTAACCCTAACCCTAAACCACACCCTAAACTTAACCCGAACCCTAACTGAAACCATAACCCTTAATCGTAACCTAACCCAACCCATATCCTAACCCTAAACCTAACCTTAACCATAACCCTAACCTGTACCCTAACCCTAAAACTAACCCGTACCCTAACCCCAACCCTAAAACTAACGCGTACCCTAAAACTAACCCTAACCCTAAACCTAACCCGTAACATAACCCTAAACCTTACACTAAGCCTAACCCTAACCCTAATCCGCACCCTAAACCTAAACCTAACCCATACCCTAACCCTATCCCGTAACCTAAACCTAACCCTAAACCTAAACTTAACCCGTACGGTAACCCTATCCCATACCCTGAACCTAACCCTAACCCGTACACTAACCCTAACCCTAAACCTAATCTAAAACTAACCCTAACCCGTACTCTAACCCTAATCTTAACCCTAACCCTAACCATACTCTAACCCTAACCCTCACCCTAACCCTAACCCGTACTGTAACTCTAACCCGTACCATAACAATAACCCTAACCCGTATCCTAACCCTAACCCTAAATTGTACCCTAACCCTAACCCTAAGCCTGACCCTAACCCTAACTTTAACCCGTACCCTAAACCTAACCGGTACCCTAACCCTAATCCTAACCCTAACCCGTACCCTAAACCTAACCCTAACCCTAACTCGTACCCTAACCCTAACCCTAACCTTGACCCTAACCTTAACCCTAAACCGTACTCTAAGCCTAACCCATACCCTAATACTAACCCTAAACCTAACCCTAACCCTAACCCGTACCCGAAACTTAACCCTAACCCTTGAACTAACCCTTACCAACCCTATCCCCTAACCTATCCCTAACCCTAACCCGTACCCAAACTCTAACAGTAACCCTAAACCATAACCTAGCACTAACACTAACCTTAACCCTAACCCGCACCCTAAAAACTAACCCTAACCCTAACCCTAACCATAACACTTACCTGTACCCTAACCCTAACCTATAACCTAACCCTAACCATAACCTTAACCGTATCCCTGACCCATACCCTAACCCTAAAACTAACCTGTACCCTCACCCCAAACCTAACCCTAACCCATACCATAACCCTATCCCTAACCCTAATCCTGACCCTAGACGTAACCCTATACCAAACCCTAACCCTAACCCTAACCCTAACTCTAACCCACACCTAAACCTAACCCTAACCCGTTCCCTAACCCTAACCCGTCACCTAAACCTAAGCCTAACCCTAAATTTAACCCGTACACTATCCATAACCCATATCCTAAACCTAAACCTAACCCGTACACTAAACCTAACCCTAACCCTATCCGTACACTAACCCTAAACCTAACCCTAACACTAACACTAACCCTAACCCGTACTCTAACCCTAACCCTAACCCTAAACCTAACACGAACCCGTACTCTAACCCTAACCCGTACTCTAACCCTAACCCTACCTTAACACTAACCGTAACCCGTACTCTAACCCTAAACCTAACCCTAACTCTAACCCTAACCCGTACTATAACGCTAACCTTAACCCTAACGCTAACCATAACCCTAACCCGTACAGGAACCCTAACGGATACCCTAACCCTAACCCTAAACCTAACCCTGACCTAAGCCTAACCTGTACCCTAACCCTAAACCGTACCCTAACCCTAACCCTAAACCTAACCCATACCCAACCCTAAACGTAACGCTAACCCGTAACCAAACCCTAACCCTAACACGTACTCTAACCCTAACCCTAACCCGCACCCTAAACCTAACACTAACCCATACCCTAACCCTAACCCGTTACCTAAACCTAACCCTAAACCTAAACTTAACCCGTACGCTAACCCTATCCCGTACCCTGAAACAAACCCTAACCCGTACACTAACCCTAACCCTAAACCTAACCTAAAACTAACCCTAACCCGTAATCTAACCCTAACCTTAACCCTAACCCTAACCATACTCTAACCCTAACCCTCACCCTAAACCTAACCCATACTGTAACCCTAACCCGTACCATAACCCTAACCCTAACCCGTATCCTAACCCTAACCCTAACTTGTATCCTAACCCTAACCCTAAACCTGACCCTAACCCTAACTGTAACCTGTACCCTAAATCTAACCCATACCCGAACCCTAATCTTAACCCTAACCTGTACACTAAACCTATCCCTAACCCTAACTCTTACCATAACCCTAACCCTAGCCTTGACCCTAACCTTAACCCTAACCCGTACTCTAAGCCTAACCCATACCCTAACACTAACCCTAATCCTAACCCTAACCCTAACCCATACCCGAAACCTAACCCTAACCCTTGACCTAACCCTTACCAACCCTATCCCGTAACCTATCCCTAACCCTAACCCGTACCCAAACCCTAACAGTAACCCTAAAACATAACCTAGCACTAACACTAACCCTAACCCTACCCCGCACCCTAAAACTAACCCTAACCATAACACTTACCCGTACCCTAATCCCTGACCCATACCCTAACCCTAAAACTAACCTGTACCCTAACCCCAAACCTAACCCTAACCCGTACCATAACCCTATCCCTAACCCTTCCTGACCCAAAACGTAACCCTATACCAAAACCTAACCCTAACCCTAACCCTAACTCTAACCCGCACCTAAACCTAACCCTAACCCGTTACCTAACCCTAACCCGTCACCTAAACCTAAGCCTAACCCTAAACTTAACGTGTACACTAACCATATCCCATATCCTAAACCTAACCCTAACCCGTACACTAAACCTAACCCTAACCCTATCCGTACACTAAATCTAACCCTAACGCTAACACTAACACTAACCCTAACCCGTACTCTAACCCTAACCCTAACCCTAACCCTAAACCTAACCCTAACCCGTACTCTAACCCTAACCCGTACTCTAACCCTAACCCTACCTTAACACTAACCATAACCCGTACTCTAACCCTAAACCTAACCCTAACTCTAACCCTAACTCGTACTATAATGCTAACCCTAACCCTAACGCTAACCATACCCCTAACCCGTACAGTAACCCTAACGGATACCCTAACCCTAACCCTAAACCTAACCCTAACCTAACGCTAACCTGTACCCAACCCTAAACGTAACGCTAACCCGTAACCAAACCCTAACCCTAACACGTACTCTAACCCTAACCCTAACCCGCACACTAAACCTAAACCTAACCCTAGACCTAACACGTACACTAAACCTATCCCATACCCCAACCTTAATCCTAACCCGTATCGTAACCCTAACCCTAACCCTAACCCTAAACCTAACCCTAACCCGTACACTAACCCTAACCCGAACCCGAACCCTAACCCTAACCCGTACCCTAAACCTAACCCTAACCCTAACTCGTACCCTAACCCTAACCCTAACCTTGACCCTAACCTTAACCCTAAACCCGTACTCTAAGCCTAACCCATACCCTAACACTAACCCTAAACCTAACTCTAACCCTAACCCGTACCCGAAACCTATCCCTAACCCTTGACCTAAACCTTACCAACCCTATCCCGTAACCTATCCCTAACCGTAACTCCAACCCAAACACTAACAGTAACCCTAAACCATAACCTAGCACTAACCCTAACGCTAACCCTAACCCGCACCCTAAAACTAACCCTAACCCTAACCCGCACCCTAAACCTAACACTAACCCATACCCTAACCCTAACCCGTTACCTAAACCTCACCCTAAACCTAAACTTAACCCGTACGCTAACCCTATCCCGTACCCTGAACCAAACCCTAACCCGTACACTAATCCTAACCCTAAACCTAACCTAAAACTAACCCTAACCCGCAATCTAACCCTAACCTTAACCCTAACCCTAACCATACTCTAACCCTAACCCTCACCCTAACCCTAACCGTACTGTAACCCTATCCCGTACCATAACCCTAAGCCTAACCCGTATCCTAACCCTAACCCTAACTTGTACCCTAACTCTAACCCTAAGACTGACCCTAACCCTAACCGTAACCTGTACCCTAAATCTAACCAATACCCGAAACCTAATCCTAACCCTAACCCGTACCCTAAACCTAACCCTAACCCTAACGCTTACCCTAACCCTAACCTTGACCCTAACCTTAACCCTAAACCCGTACTCTAAGCCTAAACCGTACCCTAACACTAACCCTAAACCTAACTCTAACCCTAACCCGTACCCGAAACCTATCCCTAACCCTTGACCTAAACCTTACCAACCCTATCCCGTAACCTATCCCTAACCGTAACTCCAACCCAAACACTAACAGTAACCCTAAACCATAACCTAGCACTAACACTAACGCTAACCCTAACCCGCACCCTAAAACTAACCCTAACCCTAACCCGCACCCTAAACCTAACACTAACCCATACCCTAACCCTAACCCGTTACCTAAACCTCACCCTAAACCTAAACTTAACCCGTACGCTAACCCTATCCCATACCCTGAACCAAACCCTAACCCGTACACTAATCCTAACCCTAAACCTAACCTAAAACTAACCCTAACCCGCAATCTAACCCTAACCTTAACCCTAACCCTAACCATACTCTAACCCTAACCCTCACCCTAACCCTAACCCGTACTGTAACCCTATCCCGTACCATAACCCTAAGCCTAACCCGTATCCTAACCCTAACCCTAACTTGTACCCTAACTCTAACCCTAAGACTGACCCTAACCCTAACCGTAACCTGTACCCTAAATCTAACCAATACCCGAAACCTAATCCTAACCCTAACCCGTACCCTAAACCTAACCCTAACCCTAACGCTTACCCTAACCCTAACCTTGACCCTAACCTTAACCCTAACCCGTACTCTAAGCCTAACCCATACCCTAACACTAACCCTAATCCTAACCCTAACCCTAACCCATACCCGAAACCTAACCCTAACCATTGACCTAACCCTTACCAACCCTATCCCGTAACCTATACCTAACCCTAACCCGTACCCAAACCCTAACAGTAACCCTAAATCATAACCTAGCGATAACCCTAACCCTAACCCTACACTGCACCCTAAAACTAACACTAAACCTAAACCTAACCATAACACTTACCCGTACCCTAATCCCTGACCCATACCCTAACCCTAAAACTAACCTGTACCCTAACCCCAAAACTAACCCTAACCCGTACCATAACCCTATCCCTAACCCTTCCTGACCCTAAATGTAACCCTATACCAAAACCTAACCCTAACCCTAACCCTAACTCTAACCCGCACCTAAACCTAACCCTAACCCGTTACCTAACACTAACCCGTCACCTAAAACTAAGCCTAACCCTAAACTTAACGTGTACACTAACCATATCCCATATCCTAAACCTAACCCTAACCCGTACACTAAACCTAACCCTAAGCCTATCCATACACTAAATCTAACCCTAACGCTAACAATAACACTAACCCTAACCCGTACTCTAACCCTAACCCTAACCCTAACCCTAAACCTAACCCTAACCCGTACTCTAACCATAACCCGTAATCTAACCCTAACCCTACCTTAACACTAACCGTAACCCGTACTCTAACCCTAAACCTAACCCTAACTCTAACCCTAACTCGTACTATAACGCTAACCCTAACCCTAACGCTAACCATACCCCTAACCCGTACAGTAACCCTAACGGATACCCTAACCCTAACCCTAAACCTAACCCTAACCTAACCCTAACCTGTACCCAACCCTAAACGTAACGCTAACCCGTAACCAAACCCTAACCCTAACACGTACTCTAACCCTAACCCTAACCCGCACACTAAACCTAAACCTAACCCTAGACCTAACACGTACACTAAACCTATCCCATACCCCAACCTTAACCCTAACCCGTATCGTAACCCTAACCCTAACCCTAACCCTAAACCTAACCCTAACCCGTACACTAACCCTAACCCGAACCCGAAACCTAACCCTAACCCGTACCCTAAACCTAACCCTAACCCTAACTCCTACCCTAACCCTAACCCTAACCTTGACCCTAACCTTAACCCTAAACCCGTACTCTAAGCCTAAGCCATACCCTAACACTAACCCTAAACCTAACCCTAACCCTAACCCGTACCGGAAACCTAACCCTAACCCTTGACCAAACCCTTACCAACTCTATCCCATAACCTATCCCTAAACCTAACCCGTACCCAAACCCTAACAGTAACCCTAAACCATAACCTAGCACTAACCCTAACCCTAACCCTAACCCGCACCCTAAAACTAACCCTAACCCTAACCATAACCATAACACTTATACGTACCCTAACATTAACCCATACCCTAACCCTAACCATAACCTTAACCGTATCCCTGACCCATACCCTAACCCTAAAACTAACCTGTACCCTAACCCCAAACCTAACCCTAACCCGTACCATAACCCTATCCCTAACCCTAATCCTGACCCTAAACGTAACCCTATACCAAACCCTAACCCTAACCCTGACCCTAACTCTAACTCGCACCTAAACCTAACCCTAACCCATTCCCTAACCCTAACTCGTCACCTAAACCTAAGCCTAACCCTAAACTTAACCCGTACACTAACAATATACCATATCCTAAACCTAACACTAACCGGTACACTAAACCTAACCCTAACCCTATCCGTACACTAACCCTAACACTAACCCTAACACTAACACTAACCCTAACCCGTACTCTAACCCTAACCCTAAACCTAAACCTAACCCTAACCCGTACTCTAACCCTAACCCTAACCTTAACACTAACCGTAACCCGTACTCTAACCCTAAACCTAACCCTAACTCTAACCTAACCCGTACTATAATGCTAACCCTAACCCTAACCCTAACCATAACCCTAACCCGTACAGTAACCCTAACGGATACCCTAACCCTAACCCTAAACCTAACCCTGACCTAACCCTAACCCGTACCCTAACCCTAAACCGTACCCTAACCCTAACTCTAAACCTAACCCATACAAAACCCTAAACGTAATGCTAACCCGTAACCAAACCCTAACCCTAACACGTACTCTAACCCTAACCCTAACCCGCACACTAAACCTAACCCTAACCCTAGACCTAACACGTACACAAAACCTATCCCATACCCCAACCTTAACCCTAACCCGTATCGTAACCCTAACACTAACCCTAACCCTAAACCTAACCCTAACCCGTACACTAACCCGAACCCGAACCCTAACACTAACCCGTACCCTAACCCTACCCGTAGCCTAACCCTATCTAGAACCCTAAACCCTAATCCTAAACCTAACCCTTCCCTAACCCGTAGCCAAACGGTAAACCTAACCCGTACCCTAACACTAACCCAAACCCGTACTCTAACCCTAACCCTAAACCTAAACCTAACCCTAACCCACACCCTAAACTTAACCCGAACCCTAACCAAAAACATAACGCTTAACGGTAACCTAACCCAAACCCATACCCTAACCCTAACCCTAACCTTAACCAGAACCCTAACCTGTACCTTTAACCCTAAAACTAACCGGTACCCTAACCCCAAACCTAACACTAAAGCGTACCCTAACCCCAACCCTAACCCTAAACCGTATCCTAACTCTAACCCTAACCCTAACCCTGACCCTAAACCTAACCCTAACCCTTACACTAATCTTAACCCTAACCCTAACCCGCACCCTAAACCTAGCCGTAACCCGCACCCTAGCCCTAACCCGTAACCTTAACTTAACCCTAACCCTAAACTTATCCCGTACGCTAACCCTATCCTGTACCCTGAACCTAACCCTAACCCGAATTCTAACCCTAAACCTAAACCTAAGCCTAACCCGTACATTAACCCTAAACCTAACCCTAACACTAATCCTACCCCGCACTCTAAACCTAACCCTAACCCTAACCCTAACCCTCACCCTAACTCGTACACTAACCCTAACCCTAAACCTAACCTAACACTAACCCTAACCCGTACTCTAACCCTAACCCTAACCCTAACCATACTCTAACCCTAACCCTAAACCTCACCCTAACCCTAACCCGTACTATAACCCTAACCCGTACCATAACACTAACCCGAAACCGTACCCTAACCCTAAACCTAACATGTACCCTAACCCTAACCCTAACCCTGACCCAAACACTAACCGTAACCCGTACCCTAAACCTAACCCGTACTCTAACCCTAATCCTAACCCTAACCTGAACCTTAAACCTAACCCTAACACTAACTCGTACCCTAACCCTAACCCTAACCCTACCCTAATCTTAACACTAACCCGTACCCTAAGCCTAACCCATACTAACACTAACCCTAAACCTAACCCTAACCATTACCCGTACCCTAAACCTAACCCTAGCCCTTGACCAAACCAGTACCAAACCCTAACAGTAACCCTAACCCATAACCTAGCACTATCCCTATCCCAAACCCTAACCCGCACCCTAAACCTAAACCTAACCCTAACCATAACCCTTACCCGTACCCTAACCGTAACCCATATCCTAACCCTAACCCTAACCTTAACTGTAACCCTGACCCGTACCCTAACCCTAAAACTAACCTGTACCCTAACCCCAAACCTAACACTAACCCGTACCATAACCCTATCCCTAACACTAACCCTGACCCTAAACCTAACCCTAACCCAAAACCTAACCCTAACCCTAACCGTAACCCTAACCCGCACCTAAACATATCCCTAACCCGTTCCCTAACCCTAACCCGTAACCTAAACCTAGCCTTAACCCTAAACTTAACCCGTACGCTAATCCTATCCCGTATCCTAAACCTAACCCTAACCTGTACCCTAACCCTAACCCTAACCCTATCCGTACACTAACCCTAACCCTAACCCTAACACCAACACTAACCCTAACCCGTACTCTAACCCTAACCCTAACCCTAAACCTAACCCTAACACTAACCCTAACCCGTACTCTAACCCTAAACCTAACCCTAACTCTAACCCTAACCCGTACTATAACGCTAACCCTAACCCTAACCATAACCATAACCCTAACCCGTACAGTAACCCTAAACCATACCCTAACCCTAATGCTAACCCTGACCTAACCCTAACCCTAACCAGCACACTAAACCTAAACCTAACCCTAGACCTAACACGGAAGCTAAACCTATCCCGTACCGAAAACTTCACCCTAACCCGTACCGTAAGCCAAACACTAACCCTAATCCTAACCCTAACACTAACCCTACCCCGGTCTTTAACCCTAACCCTAACCCTAAACCTAACCCTAACCCGTACCCTAACCCTAACCCGTAACCTAAACCTAACTGTAACCATAAACTTAACCTGTACACTAACCCTATCCCGTACACTGAACCTAACCCTAACCCGTATCTTAACCTTACCTAACCCTTAGCCTAACCTTTACACTAACCCTAACCCATACCCTAACCCTAAACCTAACCCATACCCAAACACTAACCCTAACCCTAACCCTAACCCTAACCTTAACCCTATCCCTGACCCTAACCCTAACCCTAACACGTACCCTAAGCCTAACCCTAACCCTAACCCTAAGCCTG
Source organism: Urocyon cinereoargenteus (assembly GCA_032313775.1). Taxonomy (NCBI): domain Eukaryota; kingdom Metazoa; phylum Chordata; class Mammalia; order Carnivora; family Canidae; genus Urocyon; species Urocyon cinereoargenteus. Next base: position 2,296,264 of record JAVLSZ010000045.1, read on the forward strand.
ACCCTAACCCAAACCCGTATTCGTACCCTAACCCTAACCGTAACACTAACCCTAACCCGTACTCTAGCCCTAACCCTAACACTAACTTTAACCATACTCTAACCCTAACCCTAACCCTCACCCTAAGCCTAACCCAACTGTAACCCTAACCCGTACCATAACGTTAACCCTATCCCGTACCCTAGCCCTAACCCTAATTCGTACCCTAACCCTAACCCTAACCCGTACCCTAAACCTAACCCGTAACCTAACCCTAAACCTAACCCTAACACGTACCCTAAACCTAACCCTAAAACGTACGCTAACCCTAACCCTAATTGTAACCCTGACCCTAACCCTAACCCTAACCCGTACCCTAAACCTAACCCTTGACCTAACCCGTACCCAAATCAATCCCGTACCCTAACCCTAACCCTAACCCTAATCCGTACTCAAAACCTAACAGTAACCCTAACCCATACCCTAGCGCTAAGCCTAACCCTAACCCTAACACTAACCCGGACCCCAAACCTAACCCTAACCCTGACCCTAACACTAACCCTATCCCGTATCCTAACCCTAAGCTGTACACTAACCCTAACCCTAAACCTAACCCATACCCTAACCATAACCTTAACCCTAGCCCGTACACAAAACCTAACCCTAACACATATCCTAACCCTAACCCCAACCCTAACCCTAACCCGTAACCTAACACTAACCCTATCCCTAACCCTGACCCTAAACGTAACCCTAACCCTTACACTAACCCTAACCCTAACCCAACCCGCACCCTAAACCTAAACCTAACCCGTACCCTAACCCTAACCCGTAACCTAAACCGAACCAAACCCTAAACTTAACCCGTTCGCTAACCCTATCCCGTACCCTAAACCTAATCCTAACCCGTAACCTAACCCTAAACTAACCCTAAGCCTAACCCGTACATTAACCCTAACCCTAACCCTAACACTAACTCTACCCCGTACTCTAACCCTAACCCTAACCTTAACCCTAACACTAACCCGTACCCTAAACCTAACCCTAACCCTAACTCATACCCTAACCCTAACCCTAAACCTGAACCTAACCCTAACCTTAACCCGTACACTAAACCTAACCCATTCCCTAACCGTAACCCTAAACCTAATCCTTGACCTAACCCGTACCCATCCCTAACCCGTACCCTAACCCTAACCCGTACCCAAACCCTAACAATCACCCTAACCCATACCCTAGTGCTAACCCTAACCCTAACCCTATACCTAAACCGCACCCTAAACCTAAACCTAACCCTAACCCTAACCATAATCCTTACCCGTACCCTAACCCTAACCCATAACCTAACACTAACCCTAAGCTTAACCGTAAACCTAACCCATACCCTAACCCCAACCCTAACCCTAACCCGTACCATAACCCTATCCCTAACCCTAACCCTGAACCTAAACCTAAAAATAACCAGTACCCTAACCCTAACCCGCACCTAAACCTAATCCTAACCCATACCCTAACCCTAACCCATAACCTAAACCTAAACCTAACCCTAAACTTATACCGAACACTAACCCTATCCCATACCCTAAACCTAACCTTAACACGTACCCTAACCCTAACCCTAACCCTAACCCTATCCGTACACTAAACCTAACCCTAACCCTAACACTAACCTTAACCCGTACTCTAACCCTAACCCTAACCCTAAACCTAACCCTAACCCTAACTATAACCCTATCCCATACCCTAACACTAACCCTTACCAACCCTAACCCTAAAACTAAACCTAACCCGCACTCTAAACCTATCCTGTACCATAACACTAACCCTTACCCTAACCCTAAACCTAACCCGTACCCTAAACCTAAACCTAACCCTAACCCTAACCCGTACCCTAAACCTAAACCTAACCCTTGACCTAACCCGTACCCAAACCTATCCCATACCCTAACCCTAACTCTAACCCGTACCCAAACCCTAACAGTAACCCTAACCAATACCCTAGCGCTAATCCTAACCCTAACCCTATACCTACCCACACCCTAAACCTACCCCTAACACTAACCCTAACCATAATCCTTACCCGTACCCTAACCCTAACCCATACTCTAACACTAACCCTGACCTTAACCGTAACCCTAACCCATAACCTAACCCTAAAACTAACCCATACCCTAACCCCAAACCTAACCCTAACCCGTACCATAACCTTATCCCTAACCCTAACCCTGACCCTAAAACTAACCCTAACCCGTACCTTAACCATAACCCGCACCTACACCTAACCCTAACCCGTACCCTAACCCTAACCCATAACCTAAACCTAACCCTAACCCTAAACTTAACCCGTACACTAACCCAATCCCGTACCCTAAACCTAACCCTAACACGTACCCTAACCCTAACCTTAACCCTATACGTACACTAAACCTAACCCTAAACCTAACACTAACCCTAACCCGTATTCTAACCTTAACCCTAACCCTAACCCTAACCCTGACCCTAACCCAAACCCGTATCCGTAACCTAACCCTAACCCTAACCCTAACACTAACCCTAACCCGTACTCTAGCCCTAACCCTAACACTAACTTTAACCGTACTCTAACCCTAACCCTAACCCTCACCCTAACCCTAACCCAACTGTAACCCTAACCCGTACCATAACGCTAACCATATCCCGTACCCTAGCCCTAACCCTAATTCGTACCCTAACCCTCACCCTAACACTGACCCTAACCCTAACCCGTACCCTAAACCTAACCCGTAACCTAACCCTAAACCTAACCCTAACCCGTACCCTAAAACTAACCCTAACTCATACCCTAACCCTAACCCTAATCGTAATCCTGACCCTAACCCTAACCCTAACCCTAACCCATACCCTAAACCTAACCCTTGACATAACCCGTACCCAAACCTATCCCGTACCCTAACCCTAACCCTAATCCGTCCTCAAACCCTAACAGTAACCCTAACCCATACCCTAGGACTAAACATAACCCTAACCCTAACACTAACCCGGACCCCAAAACTATCCCTAACCCTGTCCCTAACACTAACCCTATCCCGTATCCTAACCCTAAACCGTACCCTATCCCTAACTAACCCTAAACCTAACCCATACCCTAACCCTAAACTTAACCCTAGCCCGTACACAAAACCTAACCCTAACACATATCCTAACCCTAACCCTAAACCTAACCCGCACACTGAACCTAACCCTAACCCTAGACCTAACACGTACACTAACCCTATCCCATAACCTAACCTTAACCGTAACCCGTACCGTGACCCTAACACTAACCATAACCCTAACCCTAACAACAACCCTAACTGGGTACACTAACCCTAACTCGAACCTTAACCCTAAACCTAATCCGTACCCCCCCCACCCATAGCCTAATCCTAACTCTAACCCAAACCCCTACCCTAAGACTAACCCTAACCCTTACCGTAACCCGTACCCAAACGGTAAACCTAACCCGTACCCTAACACTAACCCAAACCCGTACTCTAACCCTAAACCTAAACCTAACCCGCACCCTAAACTTAACTCTAAACCTAACCCAAACCATAACCCTTAACCGTAACCTAACCCTAAACCATAACCTAACCCTAACCCTAACCTTAACCATAACCCTAATCCGTACCCTAACCCTAAAACTAACCCGTACCCTAACCCCAACCCTAAGCCTAACCCGTTCGGTAACCCTATCCCGTACCCTAAACGTAACCCTAACCCGTATCCTAACCCTAACCTAACCCTAAGCCTAATCCATACATTAACGCTAACCCTAACCCTAACACTAACCCTAGCCCGTACTCTAAACCTAATCCTCACCCTAACCCTAAACCTAACCCGTACCCTAAACCTAACCCTAACCCTAATTCGTACCCTAACCCTAACCCTAAACCTGACCCTAACCCTAACCTTAACCCGTACCCTAAACCTAACCCATACCCTAACACTAACCCTAAACGTAACCCTAACCCTACCCGTAACCTAAACCTAACCCTAACCCTTGACCTAACCCGTACCCAACCATATCCCGTACCCTAACCCTAACCCTAACCCGTACCCAAACCCTAACAGTAACCCTAACCCATACCCTAACGCTAACCCTAACCCTAACCCTAAGCCTAACCCACACCCTACACCTAAAACTAACCCTACCCCTAACCATAATCCTTACCCATACCCTAACCCTAACCCATACCCTAACACTAACCCTAACCTTCATCATAACCCTAACCCATACCCTAACCCTAAAACTAACCCATACCCTAACCCCAACCCTAACCCTAACCCGTACCATAACCCTATACCTAACCCTAACCCTGACCCTAAACCTAACCCTAACCCGTACCCTAACCCTAACCCGCACCTCAACCTAACCCTAACCCGTTCCCTAACCCTAACCCATAACCTAAACCTAACCCTAACCCTAAACAACCCGTACACTAAAACTATCCCGTTCCCTAAACCTAACCCTAACACGTACCCTAACCCTAACCCTAACCTTCACTCTATCCGTACACTAAACCTACCCCTAACCCTAACACTAACACTGACCCGTACTCTCACCCTAACCCTAACCCTAAACCTAACCCTAACCCGTACTCTAACCCTATCCCGTACCCTAACACTATCCCTTACCAACCCTAACCCTAAACCTAACCCTAACCCATACTCTAAACCAAACCCCTACCCTAACATGAACCCTTACCTTAACCCTAAACCTAACCCGTATCCTAACCCTAAATGTAACGCTAACCCATACCCAAACCCTAACCCTAACACGTACCCTAACCCTAACCCTAACCCTAACCCTCACCCTAACCCTAACCAGTACTGTAACCCTAACCCGTACCATAACCCTAACCCTAAACTGTACACTAAACCTAACCCTAATTCGTACCCTAACCCTAACCCTAACCCTGACCCTAACCCTAACCCTAACCCGTACCCTAAACCTAAACCTAACCCGTACCCTAAACCTAACCCTAACCCTAAACCTGACTCTAACCCTAACACTAACCCATACCCTAAGCCTAACCCATACCCTAACACTAACCCTAATCCTAACCCTAACACTAACCCTACCCTGTACTCTAACCCTAACCCTAAACCGTTCCCCTACCCATACATTAACCTTAACCCTAAGCCTAACACTAACCCTAACCCTAACCCTGACCCTAATCCTAACCCTTACCCTTACAATAACCCTAACCCTAACACTAACCCGCACCCTAAACCTAACCCTAACCCGTGACCTAACCATAACCCTTAACCTAAACCTAACCCTAACCCTAAACTTAACTAGTACGCTAACCTTATCCCGTACCCTAAACCTAACCCTAACCCTTATCCTAACCCTAAACCTAAACCTAAGCCAAACCCATACATTAACCCTAACCCTAAACCTAACACTAACCGTACCCCGTTCTCTAAACCTAAACCTAAACCTAACCCTAACCCTAACCCTAAACCTAAGCCTAACACTAACCATAACCCGTACTCTAACCCTAACCCTAACCCTAACCCTAAACATAATCTAACCGTAACCCTAACCCTCCCCTTACACTAACCCGTACTGTAACCCTAGCCCGTAACATAACCCTAACCCTAACCCGTACCCTAACCCTAACCCTAACTCTTACCCTAAACCTAACCCTAACCCTAAACTTATGCCGTACACTAACCCTATCCCGTAACCTAAACTTAACCCTAACCCGGACCCTAACCCTAACCCTAACCCTATCTGCACAGTAACACTAACGCTAATCCTAACACTAACCCTAACACGTACTCTAACCCTAAACCTAACCCTAAACCTAACCCTAACCCGTTCTGTAACCCTAACCCGTACCCTAACACTAACCCTTACCCTAACCCTAAAACTAACCCGTACCCTAACCCTAAATGTAACCCTTACCCGTACCCAAACCCTAACCCTAACATGTACCCTAACCCTAACCCTAACCCTAACCTAAACCACACACTAAACCTAACCCTAACCCTAGACCTAACACGTACACTAACACTATCCCGTACCGGAATCTTAACCCTAACCCATACCGTAACCCTAAAACTAACCCTAACCCTAACCCTAACACTAAATCTAACCCTATCCCTAACCCGTACACTAACCCTAAACGGAACCCTAACCCGTACCCTAACCCATACCCTAACCCTACCCATAGCCTAACCCTAACTCTAACCCTAACCCCTAACCCTAACCCTAACCCTAACCCTTACACTAAACCGTACCCAAAAGGTAAACCTAACCCGTACCCTAACAGTAACCCAAAGCCGTACTCTAACCCTAACCCTAACCCTAAACCACACCCTAAACTTAACACGAACCCTAACCGAAACCATAACCCTTAATTGTAACCTAACCCTAACCCATACCCTAACCCTAAACCTAACCTTAACCATAACCCTAACCTGTACCCTAACCCTAAAACTAACCCGTACCCTAACCCCAACCCTAACACTAATGCGCACCCTAACCCTAACCCTAAACCTAACCCGTAACATAACCTTAACCCTTACACTAACCCTAACCCTAACCCTAACCCTCACCCTAAACCTAAACCTAACCCATACCCTAACCCTAACCCGTAACCTAAACCTAACCCTAAACCTAAACTTAACCCGTACGGTAACCCTATCCCGTACCCTGAACCTAACCCTAACCCGTACACTAACCCTAACCCTAAACCTAATCTAAAACTAACCCTAACCCGTACTCTAACCCTAACCTTAACCCTAACCCTAAGCATACTCTAACCCTAACCCTCACCGTAACCCTAACCGGTACTGTAACCCTAACCCGTACCATAACAATAACCCTAACCCGTATCCTAACCCTAACCCTAAATTGTACCCTAACCCTAACCCTAAGCCTGACCCTAACCCTAACTGTAACCCGTACCCTAAACCTAACCCGTACCCTAACCCTAATCCTAACCCTAACCCGTACCCTAAACCTAACCCTAACCCTAACTCATACCCTAACCCTAACCCTAACCTTGACCCTAACCTTAACCCTAAACCGTACTCTAAGACTAACCCATACCCTAATACTAACCCTAAACTTAACCCTAACCCTAACCCTTACCCGAAACTTAACCCTAACCCTTGAACTAATCCTTACCAAACATATCCCCTAACCTATCCCTAACCCTAACCCGTACCCAAACCCTAACAGTAACCCTAAACCATAACCTAGCACTAACACTAAACTTAACCCTAACCCGCACCCTAAAAACTAAACCTAACCCTAACCCTAACCATAACACTTACCTGTACCCTAACCCTAAACTATACCCTAACCCTAACCATAACCTTAACCGTATCCCTGACCCATACCCTAACCCTAAAACTAACCTGTACCCTAACCCCAAACCTAACCCTAACCCGTACCAAACCCTACCCTAACCCTAATCCTGACCCTAAACGTAACCCTATACCAAACCCTAACCCTAACCCTGACCCTAACTCTAACCCGCACCTAAACCTAACCCTAACCCGTTCCCTAAACCTAACCCGTCACCTAAACCTAAGCCTAACCCTAAACTTAACCCGTACACTAACAATATCCCATATCCTAAACCTAACACTAACCCGACACTAAACCTAACCCTAACCCTATCCGTACACTAACCCTAAAACTAATCCTAACACTAACACTAACCCTAACCCGTACTCTAACCCTAACCCTAAACCTAAACCTAACCCTAACCCGTACTCTAAACCTAACCCGTACTCTAACCCTAACCCTAACCTTAACACTAACCGTAACCCGTACTCTAACCCTAAACTTAACCCTAACTCAAACCTAACCCGTACTATAAAGCTAACCCTAACCCTAACCATAACCATAACCCTAACCCGTACAGTAACCCTAACGGATACCCTAACCCTAACCCTAAACCTAACCCTGACCTAACCCTAATCCGTACCCTAACCCTAAACCGTACCCTAACCCTAACTCTAAACCTAACCCGTACCCAACCCTAAACATAACGCTAACCCGTAACCAAACCCTAACCCTAACACGTACTCTAACCCTAACCCTAACCCGCACACTAAACCTAACCCTAACCCTAGTCCTAACACGTACACTAAACTATCCCATACCCCAACCTTAACCCTAATCCGTATCGTAACCCTAACACTAACCCTAACCCTAAACCTAACCCTAACCCGTACACTAACCCTAACCCGAACCCTAAACCTAACCAGTACCCTAACCCTACCCGTAGCCTAACCCTATCTAGAACCCTAAACCCTAATCCTAAACCTAACCCTTCCCTAATCCGTACCCAAACGGTAAACCTAACCCATACCCTAACACTAACCCAAACCCGTACTCGAACCCTAACCCTAACCCTAAACCTAACCCTAACCCACACCCTAAACTTAACCCGAACCCTAACCAAAACCGTAACCCTTAACGGTAACCTAACCCAAACCCATAACCTAACACTAAACCTAACCTTAACCAGAACCCTAACCTGTACCCTAACCCTAAAACTAACCGGTACCCTAACCCCAAACCTAACACTAAAGCATACCCTAACCCCGACCCTAACCCTAAACCGCATCCTAACTCCAACCCTAACCCTAACCCTGACCCTAAACCTAACCCTAACCCTTACACTAATCCTAAATCTAACCCTAACCCGCACCCTAAACCTAACCGTAACCCGTACCCTAGCCCTAACCCGTAACCTTAACTTAACCCTAAAACTAAACTTATCCCATACGCTAACCCTATCCTGTACCCTGAAATTAACCCTAACCCGTATTCTAACCCTAAACCTAAACCTAAGCCTAACCCGTACATTAACCCTAAAACTAACCCTAACACTAACCCTACCCTGAACTCTAAACCTAACCCTAACCCTAACCCTAACCCTCACCCTAACCCGTACACTAACCCTAACCCTAAACCTAACCTAACACTAACCCTAACCCGTACTCTAACCCTAACCCTAACCCTAACCATACTCTAACCCTAACCCTAAACCTCACCCTAACCCTAACCCGTACTATAACCCTAACCCGTACCATAACACTAATCCGAAACCGTACCCTAACCCTAAACCTAAGATGTACCCTAACCCTAACCCTAACCCTGACCCTAACACTAACCGTAACCCGTACCCTAAACCTAACCCGTACTCTAACCCTAATCCTAACCCTAACCTGAACCTTAAACCTAACCCTAACCCTCACTCGTACCCTAACCCTAACCCTAACCCTACCCTAACCTTAACCCTAACCCGTACCCTAAGCCTAACCCATACCCTAACACTAACCCTAAACCTAACCCTAACCATTACCCGTACCCTAAACCTAACCCTAGCCCTTGACCAAACCCGTACCAAACCCTAACAGTAACCCTAACCCATAACATAGCACTAACCCTAACCCAAACCCTAACCCGCACCCTAAAACTAAACCTAACCCTATCCATAACCCTTACCCGTACCCTAAGCGTAACCCATATCCTAACCCTAACCCTAACCTTAACTGTAACCCTGACCCGTACCCTAACCCTAAAACTAACCTGTACCCTAACCCCAAACCTACCACTAACCCATACCATAACCCTATCCCTAACCCTAACCCTGACCCTAAACCTAACCCTAACCCAAAACCTAACCCTAACCCTAACCGTAACCCTAACCCGCACTTAAACATATCCCTAACCCGTTCCCTAAACCTAACCCTTAACCTAAACCTAACCTTAACCCTAAACTTAACCCATACGCTAATCCTATCCCGTATCCTAAACCTAACCCTAACCAGTACCCTAAACCTAACCCTAACCCTAACACTATCCGTACACTAACCCTAACCCTAACCCTAACACCAACACTAAACCTAACCCGTACTCTAACCCTAACCCTAACCCTAAACCTAACCCTAACACTAACCCTAACCCGTATTCTAACCCTAACACTAACCCAAACTCTAACCCTAACCCGTACTATAACGCTAACCCTAACCCTAACCATAACCATAACCCTAACCCGTACAGTAACCCTAAACCGTACCCTAACCCTAATGCTAACCCTGACCTAACCCTAACCCTAACCAGCACACTAAACCTAAACCTAACCCTAGACCTAACACGTAAGCTAAACATATCCCGTACCGAAAACTTAACCCTAACCCGTACCGTAAGCCAAACACTAACCCTAATCCTAACCCTAACACTAACCCTACCCCGGTCTTTAACCCTAACCCTAACCCTAACCCTAAACCTAACCCTAACCCGTACCCTAACCATAACCCGTAACCTAAACCTAACTCTAACCATAAACTTAACCTGTACGCTAACCCTATCCCGTACACTGAACCTAACCCTAACCCGTATCTTAACCCTAAACCTAACCCTAAGCCTAACCCTTACACTAACCCTAACCCATACCTTAACCCTAACCCTAACCCGTACCCAAACACTAACCCTAATCCTAACCCTAACTCTAACCATAACCCTGACCCTAACCCTAACCCTAACACGTACCCTAAGCCTAACCCTAACCCTAACACTAACCCTAACCCGTACTCTAGCCCTAACCCTAACACTAACTTTAACCGTACTCTAACCCTAACCCTAAACCTCACCCTAAGGCTAACCCAACTGTAACCCTAACCCGTACCATAACGCTAACCCTATCCCGTACCCTAGCCCTAACCCTAATTCGTACCCTAACCCTAACCCTTACACTGACCCTAATGCTAACCCTAACCTGTACCCTAAACCTAACCCGTAACCTAACTCTAAACCTAACACTAACCCGTACCCTAAACCTAACCCTAAAACGTAAGCTAACCCTAACCCTAATTGTAACCCTGACCCTAACCCTAACCCTAACCCGTACCCTAAACCTAACCCTTGACCTAACCAGTACCCAAATCTATCCCGTACCCTAAACTTAACCCTAATCCGTACTCAAAACCTAACAGTAACCTTAACCCATACCCTAGCGCTAAGCCTAACCCTAACCCTAACACTAACCCGGACCCCAAACCTAACCCTAACCCTGACCCTAACACTAACCCTATCCCGTATCCTAACCCTAAACAGTACCCTAACCCAAACCCTAAACTTAACCCATACCCTAACCATAAACTTAACTCTAGCCCGTACACAAAACCTAACCCTAACACATATCCTAACCCTAACCCTAATCCTAACCCTAACCCGCACACTGAACCTAATCCTAACCCTAGACCTAACACGTACACTAACCCTATCCCGTACCCTAACCTTAACCCTACCCGTACCGTGACCCTAAAAATAACCATAACCCTAACCTTAACCCTAACCCTAACCCTAACCGGGTACACTAACCCTAACTCGAACCTTAACCCTAACCCTAACCCGTACCCCCCCCACCCATAGCCTAATCCTAAATCTAACCCAAACCCCTACCCTAAGACTAACCCTAATCCTTACCCTAACCCGTACCCAAACGGTAAACCTAACCCGTAACCTAACACTAACCCAAACCCGTACACTAACCCTAAACCTAACCCTAACCCGCACCCTAAACTTAACTCTAACCCTAACACAAACAATAACCCTTAACCGTAACCTAACCCTAAACCATAACCTAACCCTAACCCTAACCTTAACCATAACCCTAATCCGTACCCTAACCCTAAAACTAACCCGTACCCTAACCCCAACCCTAACCCTAACCCGTACCCTAACACTAACTCTAGCCCTAACCCTGACCCTAAACCTAACCCTAACCCTTACACTAACCCTAACCCTAACCCAACCCGCACTCTAAACCTAACCCTAACCTGTATCCTAACCCTAACCTAACCCTAAGCCTAACCCGTACATTAACGCTAACCCTAACCCTAACACTAACCCTACCCCGTACTCTAACCCTAACCCTCACCCTAACCCTAACCCTACCCCGTACCCTAAACCTAACCTTAACCCTAACTCGTACCCTAACCCTAACCCTAAACCTGACCCTAACCCTAACCTTAACCCGTACCATAAACCTAACCCATACCCTAACACTAACCCTAAACGAACCCTAACCCTACCCGTACCCTCAACCTTATCCTAACCCTTGACCTAACCCGTACCCAACCATATCCCGTACCCTAACCCTAACCCTAACCCGTACCCAAACCCTAACAGTAACCCTAACCCATACACAAGCGCTAACCCTAACCCTAACCCTAACCATAATCCTTACCCGTACCCTAAACCTAACCCATAACCTAACCCATACCCTAACCTTAATCGTAACCCTAACCCATACCCTAACCATAAAACTAACCCATACCTTAACTCCAACCCTAACCCTAACCTGTACCATAACCCTATACCTAACCCTAACCCTGACCCTAATCCTAACCCTAACCCGTACCCTAAACCTAACCCGCACCTAAACCTAACCCTAACCCGTTCCCTAACCCTAACCCATAACCTAAACCTAACCCTAACCCTAAACTTAACCCGTACACTTAAACTATCCCGTTCCCTAAACCTAACCCTAACACGTACCCTAACCCTAACCCTAACCCTAACTCTATCCGTACACTAAACCTAACCCTAACCCTAACACTAACCCTGACCCGTACTCTAACCTTAACCTTAACCCTAAACCTAACCCTAACCCGTACTCTAACCCTATCCCGTAGCCTAACACTATCCCTTACCAACCCTAACCCTAAACCTAACCCTAACCCGTACTCTAAACCTAACCCCCACCCTAACATGAACCCTTACCTTAACCCTAAACCTAACCTGTACCCTAACCCTAAACGTAACGCTAACCGGTACCCAAACCCTAACCCTAACACGTACGCTAACCCTAACCCTAACCCTAACCCTCACCCTAACCCTAACCAGTAATGTAACCCTAACCCGTACCATAACCCTAACCCTAAACTGTACACTAAACCTAACCCTAATTCGTACCCTAACCCTAAACCTAACCCTGACCCTAACCCTAACCATAAACCGTACCCTAAACCTAAACCTAACCCGTACCCTAAACCTAAACCTAACCCTAAACCTGACCCTAACCCTAACACTAACCCGTACCCTAAGCCTAACCCATACCCTAACCCTAACACTAACCCTAACACTAAACCTACCCTGTAATCTAACCCTAACCATAAACCGTACCCGTACCCATACATTAACCTTAACCCTAAACCTAACACTAACCCTAACCCTAACCCTCACCCTAACCCTAACCCGTAATTTAACCCTAACCCGTACCATAACGCTAACCCTAACCCGTACCCTAACTCTAACCCTAATTCGTACCCTAACCCTAAACCTAACCCTGACCCTAACACTAAACCTAACCCTGACCCTAAACCTAAACCGAACCCTAAACCTAAACCTAACCCTAACCCGTAACCTAAACCTAACCCTAACCTGTACCCTAACACTAACCCTAATCCTAACCCTGAACCTAATCCTAACCCTAACCCGTACCCTAAGCCTAACCCATACCATAACCCTAACCCTAAACCTAACCCTAACCCTAACCCGTAACCTAAACCTAACCCTTGACCTAACCTGTACCCAAACCTATCCCGTACCCTAACCCTAACCCTAACCCGAACCTAACCCTAACAGTAACCCTAAACCATACCCTAGCGCTAACCCTAACCCTAACCCTAACCCTAACCCGGAAACCAAACCTAACCCTAACCCTGACCCTAACACTAAACCTATCCCGTACCCTAACCCTAAACCGTACCCTAACACTAATCCTAAACCTAACACATACCCTAAACCTAAACTTAAACCTAGCCCGTACCCAAACCCTAACCCTAACACATATCCTAACCCTAACCCTAACCCTAACCCGCACACTGAACCTAACCCTAACCCTAGACCTAACACGGACACTAACCCTATCCCGTACCCTAAACTTAACCCTAACCCATACCCTGACCCTAACACTAACCCTGAACCTACCCTAACTCTAAACCTAACCCTAACCCGTACACTAACCCTAACCCGAACCTTAACCCTAACACTAACCTGTACCCTAACCCTACCCGTAGCCTAATCCTAACTCTAACCCTAACCCCTAACCTTAACTCTTAACCTAACCCGTACCCAAACGGTAAACCTAAACCGTACCCTAACACTAAACCAAACCCGTACTCTAACCCTAACCCTAACTCTAACCCGCACCCTAAACTTAAATCTAACCCTAACCCAAACCATAACCCTTAACCGTAACCTAACCCTAACCCATAACCTAACCCTAACCCTAACCTTAACCATAAACCTAATCCGTACCCTAACCCCAAAACTAACCCATACCCTAACCCCAACCCTAACCCTAACCCGTAACCTAACACTAACCGTAACCCTAACCCTGACCCTAAACGTAACCCTAACCCTTACACTAACCCTAACCCTAACCCAACCCGCACCCTAAACCTAAACCTAACCCGTACCCTAACCCTAACCCGTAACCTAAACCGAACCAAACCCTAAACCTAACCCGTTCGCTAACCCTATCCCGTACCCTAAACCTAACCCTAACCCGTAACCTAACCCTAAACTAACCCTAAGCCTAACCCGTACATTAACCCTAACCCTAACCCTAACACTAACTCTACCCCGTACTCTAACCCTAACCCTAACCTTAACCCTAACACTAACCCGTACCCTAAACCTAACCCTAACCCTAACTCGTACCCTAACCCTAACCTAAACCTGACCCTAACCCTAACCTTAACCCGTACACTAAACCTAACCCGTTCCCTAACCCTAACCCTAAACCTAACCCTTGACCTAACCCGTACCCATTCCTATCCCGTACCCTAACCCTAACCCGTACCCAAACCCTAACAGTCACCCTAACCCATACCCTAGTGCTAACCCTAACCCTATACCTAAACCGCACCCTAAACCTAAACCTAACCCTAACCCTAACCATAATCCTTACCCGTACTCTAACCCTAACCCATAACCTAACACTAACCCTAAGATTAACCGTAACCCTAACCCGTACCCTAACCCCAATCCTAACCCTAACCCGTACCATAACCCTATCCCTAACCCTAACCCTGACCCTGACCCTAACCCTATCCCTAACCCGTACCCTAAACCTAAACCTAACCCATACCCTAAACCTAACCCTAACCCTAAACCTGACTCTAACCTTAACACTAACCCGTACCCTAAGCCTAACCCATACCCTAACTCTAACCCTAATCCTAACCCTAACACTAACCCTACCCTGTACTCTAACCCTAACCGTAAACCGTTCCCCTACCCATACATTAACCTTAACCCTAAACCTAACACTAACCCTAACCCTAACACTCACTCTAACCCTAATCCGTACCATAAAGCTAACCCTAACCCGTACCCTAACCCTAACCCTAATTCGTACCCTAACCCTAAACCTAACCCTGACCCTAACACTAAACCTAAACCATACCCTAAACCTAACCCGAACCCTAAACCTAAACCTAACCCGTACACTAAACCTAACCTTAACCCGTACCCTAACACTAACCCTAAACCTAACCCTGAACCTATTCATAACCCTAACCCATACCCTAAGCCTAACCCATACACTAAACCTAACCCTAAACCTAACCCTAACCCTAACGCGTAACCTACACCTAACCCTTGACCTAACCCGTACCCAAACCTACCCGAACCCTAACCCTAACCCTAACCCTAACCCGTACCTAAACCCTAACAGTAACCCTAACCCATACCCTAGCGCTAACCCTAACCCTAACCCTAACCCTAACCCAGACCCCAAACCTAACCCTAACCCTGACCCTAACACTAACCCTATCCCGTACCCTAACCCTAACCGTACCCTAACCCTAACCCTAAACCTAACCCATACCCTAACCCTAAACTTAACCCTAGCCCGTACCCAACCCTAACCCTAACACATATCCTAACCCTAACCCTAACCCTAACCCGCACACTGAACCTAACCCTAACCCTAGACCTAACACGGACACTAACCCTATCCCGTACCCTAACCTTAACCCTAACCCGTACAGTGACCCTAACACTAACCCTGAACCTAACCCTAACCCTAACCCTAACCCTAACCCGTACACTAACCCTAACCCGAACCTTAACCCTTACCCTAACCCGTACCCTAACCCTACCCGTAGCCTAATCCTAACTCTAACCATAACCCCTAACCTTAACCCTTAACCTAACCTGTACCCAACCGGTAAACCTAACCCGTACCCTAACACTAACCCAAACCCGTACTCTAACCCTAACCCTAACCCTAACCCGCACCCTAAACTTAAATCTAACCCTAACCCAAACCATAACCCTTAACCGTAACCTAACCCTAACCCATAACCTAACCCTAACCCTAACCTTAACCATAACCCTAATCCGTACCTTAACCCTAAATCTAACCTGTACCCTAACCCCAACCCTAACCCTAACCCGTAACCTAACACTAACCCTAACACAACCCTGACCCTAAACGTAACCCTAACCCTTACACTAACCCTAACCCTAACCCAACCCGCACCCTAAACCTAAAGCTAACCTGTACTCTAACCCTAACCCGTAACCTAAACCGAACCAAACCCTTAACTTAACCCGTTCGCTAACCCTATCCCGTACCCTAAACCTAACCCTAACCCGTAACCTAACCCTAACCTAACCTAAGCCTAACACGTACATTAACCCTAACCCTAACCCTAACACTAACTCTACCCCATACTCTAACCCTAACCCTAACCTTAACCCTAACACTAACCCGTACCCTAAACCTAACCCTAACCCTAACTCGTACCCTAACCCTAACCCTAAACCTGACCCTAACCCTAACCTTAACTCGTACACTAACCCATTCCCTAACCCTAACCCTAAACCTAACCCTTGACCTAACCCGTACCCATCCATATCCCGTACCCTAACCCTAACCCGTACCCAAACCCTAACAGTAACACTAACCCATACCCTAGCGCTAACCCTAAACCTAACCCTAAGCCTAACCCGCACCCTAAAACTAAACCTAACCATACCCCTAACCATAATCCTTACCCGTACCCTAACCCTAACCCATACCCTAACACTAACCCTAACCTTAATCGTAACCCTAACCCATACCCTAAACCTAAAACTAACCCATACCCTAACCCCAACCCTAACCCTCACCCGTACCATAATCCTATACCTAACCTAACCCTGACCCTAAACCTAACCCTAACCCGTACCCTAACCCTAACCCGCACCTAAACTAACCCTAACCCGTTCCCTAACCCTAACCCATAACCTAAACCTAACCCTAACCCTAAACTTAACCCGTACACTAAAACTATCCCGTTCCGTAAACCTAACCCTAACACGTACCCTAACCCTAACCCTAACCCTAACCCTAACTCTATCCGTACACTAAACCTACCCCTAACCCTAACACTAACCCTGACCCGTACTCTAACCCTAACCCTAACCCTAAACCTAACCCTAACCCGTACTCTAACCCTATCCCGTACCCGAACACTATCCCTTACCAACCCTAACCCTAAACCTAACCCTAAACCATACTCTAAACCTATCCCCAACCCTAACATGAACCCTTACCTTAACCATAAAACTAACCCGTACCCTAACCCTAAACGTAATGCTAACCCCTACCCAAACCCTAACCCTAACACGTACCCTAACCCTAACCCTAACCCTGAACCTAACCCTAACCAGTACTGTAACCCTAACCCGTATCATAACCCTAACCCTAAACTGTACACTAAACCTAACCCTAATTCGTACCCTAACCCTAAACCTAACCCTGACCCTAATCCTAACCCTAAACCGTACCCTAAACCTAAACCTAACCCGTACCCTAAACCTAACCCTAACCCTAAACCTGACCCTAACCCTAACACTAACCCGTACCCTAAGCCTAACCCATACCCTAACCCTAACCCTAACCCTAACCCTAACACTAAACCTACCCTGTACTCTAACCCTAACCCTAAACCGTACCCGTACCCATACATTAACCCTTAACCCTAAACCTAACACTAAGCCTAACCCTAACCCTCACCCTAACCCTAACCCGTACTTTAACCCTAACCCGTACCATAACGCTAACCCTAACCCGTACCCTAACCCTAACCCTGATTCGTACCCTAACCCTAAACCTAACCCTGACCCTAACACTAAACCTAACCCGTACCCTAACCCCAAACCTAACCCTAACCCGTACCATAACCCTATCCCTAACCCTAACCCTGATCCTAAACCTAACACTAACCAGTACCCTAACCCTAACCCGCACCTAAACCTAATCCTAACCCATACCCTAACCCTAACCCATAACCTAAACCTAAACCTAACCCTAAACTTATACCATACACTAACCCTATCCCGTACCCTAAACCTAACCCTAACATGTACCCTAACCCTAACCCTAACCCTAACCCTATCCGTACACTAAACCTAACCCTAACCCTTACACTAAACCTAACCCGTACTCTAACCCTAACCCTAACCCTAACCCTAACCCTAACCCGTACTATAACCCTATCCCATACCCTAACACTAACCCTTACCAACCCTAACCCTAAACCTAAACCTAAACCGTACTCTAAACCTATCCCGTACCCTAACACTAACCCTTACCCTAATCCTAAACCTAACCCGTACCCTAACCCTAAACGTAACCCTAACCCATAACCAAACCCTAACCCTAACACGTACCCTAACCCTAACCGTAACCCTCACCCTAACCCTAACCAGTACTGTAACCCTAACCCGTACCTTAACGATAACCCTAACCCGTACCCTAAACCTAACCCTAATTCGTACACTAACCCTAACCCTAACCCTGACCCTAACCCGTACACTAACCCTAAACCTAACCCTAACCCGTAACCTAAATCTATCCCTAACCTGTACCCTAACCCTAAAAGTAACCCATACCCTAACCCCAACCCTAAACTTAACCCGTACCATAACCCTATCCCTAACCCTAAGCCTGACCCTAAACCTAACCATAACCCATACCCTAACCATAACCCGCACCTAAACCTAACCCCAACCCATACCCTAACCCTAACCCATAACCTAAACCTAACCCTAAAGCTAAACTTAACCCCTACACTAACCCTATCCCGTACCCTAAATCTAACCCTAACATGTACCCTAACCCTAAACCTAACCCTATCCATACACTAAACCTAACCCTAACCCTAACACAAGCCCTAACCCGTACTCTAACCCTAACTCTAAACCTAAACCTAACCCTAACCCATACTCTAACCCTATCCTGTACCCTAACACTAACCCTTAACCTAACCTAAACCTAACCCGTACCCTAACCCTAAACCTAACCCTAACCAGTATCCTAAACCTAACCCTAGCCCGTACCCTAAACCTAACCCTAATCCTAACCCTGACCCTAACCCTATCCCTAACCCGTACCCTAAGCCTAACCCATAGCCTAACCCTAAACCTAAACCTAACCCTAACACTAACCCGTACCCTAAACCTAAACTTAACCCTTGACCTAACCCGTATCGAAACCTATCCCATACCCTAACGCTAATCCTAACCCGTACCCAAACCCTAACAGTAACCCTAACCCATACCCTAGCGCTAACCCTAACCCTAACCCTATACCTAACGCGCACCCTAAACCTAACCCTAACTCTAACCCTAACCATAATCCTTACCCGTACCCTAACCCTAACCCATACTCTAACACTAACCCTGACCTTAACCGTAACCCTAACCCGTACACTAACCCTAAAACTAACCCATACCCTAACCCCAAACCTAAACCTAACCTGTACCATAACCTTATCCATAACCCTAACCCTGACCCTAAACCTAACCCTAACCCGTACCCTAACCCTAACCTGCACCTACACCTAAACCTAACCCATACTCTAACCCATAACCTAAACCTAACCCTAACCCTAAATTAACCCGTACACTAAACCTATCCCGTACCCTAAACCTAACCCTAACACTTACCCTAACCCTAACCCTAACCCTAACCCTAACCCTATACCTACACTAAACCTAACCCTAACCCTAACACTAACCCTAACCCGTACTCTAACCCTAACGTAACCCTAAACCTAACCCTAACCCGTACTCTAACCCTATCCCGTACTCTAAGACTAACCCTTACCAACCCTAACCCTAAACCTAACCCTAACCCATACCCTAAACCTTACCCTAACCTTAACCATAACCCTAAACTGTACCCTAACCCTAAAACTAACCCGTAACCTAACCGCAACCCTAACCCTAAAGCATACCCTAACACTAACCCTAAAACTAACCCTGACCCTAAACCTAACCCTAACCCTTACACTAACCCTAACCCTACCCCGCACCCTAAACCTAACCCTAACCCGTACCCTAACCCTAACCCATAATCTAAACCTAACACTAACACTAAACTTAACCCGTACGCTAACCCTATCCCGCACCCTAAACCTAACCCTAACCCGTATCCTAACCCTAAACCTAACCCTAAGCCTAACCCGTACATTAACCCTAACCCTAACCCTAAGACTAACCCTACCCCGTACTGTAACACTAACCCTAACCCTAAATCGTAGCCTAACCCTAAACCTAACCCTAACCCTAACACTACCCTAAACCGTACTCTCACCCTAACCCTCACCCTAACCCTAAGCCGTACTGTAACCCAAACACGTACCATAACCCTAACCCTAACCCGTACCCTAACCCTAACCCTAACTCGTACCCTAACCCTAATCCTAACTCGTACCCTAACCCTAACCCTAACCGGTACCCTAAACCTAACCCATACCCTAACCCTAACCCTAACCCTCACCCGTACCCTACACCTAAACCTAACCCGTACCCTAACCGTAACCATAACCCTAACCCTAACCCTAACCCTATCCGTACACTAACCCTAACCCTAACACTAACACTAACCCTAACCCGTACTCTAAACCTAACCCTAACCCAAAACCTAACCCTAACCCGTATTCTAACCCTAACCCGTACCCTAACACTAACCCTTTCCCTAACCCTAAACCTAACCCGTACCCTAACCCTACTCTGTACCCTAAACCTAAACCTAACCCATACTCTAACCCTAACCCTAACCCTAACCCTAACCCTATCCGTACACTAACCCTAAACCTAACCCTAACACTAACACTAACCCTAAACCGTACTCTAACCCTAAACCTAACCCTAACTATAACCCTAACACACACTATAACCCTAACCCTAACCCTAAACCTAACCCTAAACCGCTCAGAACCATAATCCGTACCCTAACCCTAACCCTAACCCTAAAACTAACCCTAAACCTGACCCTAAACCTAATGCTAACCCGTACCCTAATCCTAAACCATACCCTAAACCTAATCCTTAACCTAACCCATACCCTAACCCTAAACGTAATGCTAACCAATACCCAAACCCTAACCCTAACCATACTCTAACCCTAACCCTAACTCGTACCCTAAACCTAACCCTACCCTGACCCTAACCCTAAACCTAACCCGTACCCTAAACCTAACCCATACCCTAACCCTAACCCTAACCAGTACACTAAACTTAACCCTAAACCTAACTCGTACCCTAACCCTAACCTTAACCCTGACCATACCCTAAACCTAACCCGTACCCTAAGCCTAACCCATATCCTAACCCTAACCCTAAACCTAACCCTAACACTAACCTGCACTCTAAACCTAAACCTAACCCTAAACCTAAACATAACCTTTAACCGTACCCTAACGCTAACCCATACCCTAACCCTAACCCTTACCTTAACCGTAACCCGGACCCGTACCCTAACCCTAAAATTAACCTGTACCCTAATCCCAACCCTAATCTAACCCGTAACATAACCCTATCCCTAACCCTAACCCGCACCTAAACCTAACCCTAAGCCATACCCTAACCCTAACCCGTAACCTAAACCTAACCCTAACCCTAAACTTGACCCGTACGCTAACCTTTCCCGTACCCAAAAACTAAACATAATCCATACCCTATACCTAACCCTAACCCTAACCCTATCCGTACACTAACCCTAACTCTAACCCTAACACTAACCCTAACCCTAAACCTAACCCTAACCCTGACCCTAAACCTAATGCTAACCCGTACCCTAATCCTAAACTATACCCTAAACCTAACCCTAAACTTAACCCATACCCTAAACCTAAACATAACGCTAACCCGTACCCAAACTCTAACCCTAACACGTACCCTAACCTTAACCCTAACCCGCACCTAAACCTAACCCTAACCCTAGACCTAACACGTACACTAACCCTATCCCATAACCCAACCTTAACACTAACCCGTACCGTAACCATAACACTAACCCTAACCCTATCCCTAACCCTAACCTGTACACTAAACCTATATCGAGCCCTACCCCTAACCCTAACCCTTACCCTAACGCTAACCGTAGCCTAACTGTAACTCTAACCCTAACCCCTAACCCTAACTCTAACCCTTACCCTAACGCATACCCAAACGGTAAACCTAACCCGTACCCTAACACTAACCCAAACCCGTACCCTACACCTAACTCTAACCCTGACCCTAATCCTAACCCTCACCCTAAACTTAAGCCTAACCCTAATCCAAACCATAACCCTTAACTGTAATCTAACCCTAATCGATATCCTAAACTAACCCTTACCCTAACCCTAAGCCTAACCCGCACCCTAAACCTAAACCTAACCCTAACCCTAGCCATAACACTTACCCGTAACCTAACCCTAACCCATACACTAACTGTAACCCTAACCGTAACCATAACCCTAATCCGTACCCTAACTCGTATCATAACCCTATCACTAACACTAACCCCGACCCTAAACCTAACCCTAACCCATACCCTAACCCTAACCCGCACCTAAACCTAACCCTAACCCGTTCCCTAACCCTAACCCGTAACCTAAACCTAACCCTAACCCTAAACTTAACCCGTACACTAACCCTATCCCGTACCCTAAACCTAAACCTAAACCGTTCCCTAACCCTAACCCTAACCCTAACCCTAACCCTAACCCTAACACTAACCCTAACCCGTCCTCTAACCCTAACCCTAACCCTAACACTATCCGTACTCTAACACTAAACCTAACCCTCACCCAAACCCTAACCCTACCCTGACCCTAACCCTAATCCGTACCCTAAACCTAACCCTGACCATAACCCTAACCCTAAACCGTACCCTAAGCCTAACCCATACCCTAACCCTAACCCTAAACCTCACCCTAACCCTAACCCGCACTCTAAACCTAAACCTAACCCTGAACCTAAACACAACCCTTAACCGTACCCTAACCCTAACCCATACCCTAACCATAACCCTAACCTTACCCGTAACCCGGACCCATACCCTAACACTAAAACTAACCTGTACCCTAACCCCAACCCTAACCCTAACCCGTAACATAACCCTATCCCTCTTACCCTGACCCTAAAACTAACCCTAAACCGAAACCTAACCCTAAACCTAACCCTAACCCTAACCCGCACCTAAACCTAACCCTAACCCATACCCTAACCCTAACCCGTAACCTAAACCTAACCCTAACCCTAAACTTAACCCATACGCTAACCTTTCTCATACCCTAAAACTAACCCTATCCCGTACCCTAAACCTAACCCTAACCCTATCCGTACACTCACCCTAACTCTAATCTAACACTAACACTAACCCTAAACCGTACTCTAAACCTAACCCTAACCCTAAACCTAACCCTAACCGTACTCTAACCCTAACCCGTACCCTAACACTAACCCTAACCCTAACACTAACCTACCATACTCTAACACTATAACTAACCCTAACTCAAACCCTAACCTGTAGTATAACACTAACCCTAACCCTACCCATACAGTAACCTTAACCCGTAACCTAACCCTAACCCTAACCCTAAACCTAACCCTAACCCTGACCCTAACCCGTAACCTAACCCTAAACCGTACCCTAACCCTAACCCTAAACCTAACCCGTACCCTAACCTAAACATAACGCTAACCCGTACCCAAACCCTAACACTAACACGCACCCTAATTCTAACCCTAACCCGCACACTATACCTAACACTAACCCTAGGCCTAACACGTACACTAACCCTATCTCGTACCCTAACCTTAACCCTAACCCGTACCGTAACCCTAACACTAACCCTAACCCTAACCCTAACCCTAACTCTAACCCTAACCCGTACCCTAACCCTACCCGAAACCTAACCGTAACCCTAACCCGTACCCTAACCCTACCCGTAGCCTAACCCTAACTCTAACCCTAACCCCTAACCCTTACCTTAACCCTAACCCTTACCCTAACCCGTACACAAACGGTAAACCTAACCCATACCCTAACACTAACCCAAACCCGTACTCTAACCCTAACCCTAACCCTAACCCTAACCCTAACCCGCACCCTAAACTTAACCCTCACCCTAAACCAAACCATAGCCTTAACCGTAACATAACCCTAACCCGCATTCTAACCCTAACCCTAACCCTAACCCTAACCGTACTCTAACCGTAACACTAACCCTAACCCTAACCCTAACCGGTACCCTAACCCTAAACCTAACCCTTTCCCTAAACCTAACACTAACCCTAACCTGTCCTCTAACCCTAACCCTAAACCTAAACCTAACCTGTACCCTAACACTAACCCTAACTCGTACCCTAACCCTAAACCTGACCCTAACCCTAACCCGTACCCTAAACCTAACCCTAACCCGTACCCTAAACCTAACCCTAACCCTAACTCATATCCTAACACTAACCCTAACCCTGACCCTAACCTAACCCTAACCCGTACCCTAAACCAAACCCATACCCTAACCCTAACCCTAAACCTTACCCTAACACTAACCCATACCCTAAACCCAAACCTAACCCTTGACCTAACCCGTACCCAACCCTATTCGTACCCTAAACCTAACCCTAACCCGTACACAAACCCTAACAGTAACCCTAACCCATACCCTAGCACTAAACCTAATCCTAACCCTAAGCCTAACCCGCACCCTAACCATAACCCTTACCCGTACCCTAACCCTAACCCATACCCTAACACTAACCCTAACCTTAAACGTAACCCTAACCCGTACCCTAAACATAAACCGTTACCTAAACCTAACCCTAACCCTAAACTTAACCCGTACACTAACTCTATCCCGTACCCTAAACCTAAATCTAACCCGTACCCTAACCCTAACCCTAACCCTAACCCTATCCGTACACTAACCCTAACCCTAACACTAACACAAACCGTAACCCGTACTCTAACCCTAACCTTAACCCTAAACCTAACTCTAACCCGAACTCTAACCCTAACCCGTACCCTAACAAAAACCCTTACCTTAACCCTAAACCTAACCCGTACCCTAAAGCTAAACGTAACCCTCACCCGTACCCAAACCCTAACCCCAACACGTACCCTAACCCTAATCCTAACCCTAACCCGAACACTAAACCTAGCCCTAAACCTAGACCTAACACGTACACTAATCCTATCCCGAACCGTACCCTTAACCCTAACCCGTACCGTAACCCTAATGCTAAACCTAAACCTAACCCTAACCCCAACCCGTACACTAACCCAAACCCGAAACCTAACCCTAAACCTAACCCTTACCCTAACCCATACCCAAATGGTAACCTAACCGATACACAAACATTAACACAAACCCGTACTCTAACACTAACCCTAACCCTAACCAGAACCCGAACCTTAACCCTAACCCTAACCCGTACCCTAAACTACCCGTAGCCTAATCCTAACTCTAACCCGACCCCTAACACTAAGCCTAACCCTAACCCGTACCCAAACGGTAAACCTAACCCATACCCTAACACTAACCCAAACCCGTACTCTAACGCTAAACCTAACCCTAACCCGCACCCTAAACTTAACTCTAACCCTAACCCAAACCATAACCCTTAACCTTAACTTAACCCTAACTCATAACCTAACCCTAACCCTAACCTTAACCATAACCCTAATCCGAACCCTAAACCTAAAACTAACCCGTACCCTAACCCCAACCCTAACCCTAACCCGTACCCTAACACTAACCCTAACCCTAACCCTGACCCTAAACCTAACCATAATCCAAACCCTAACCCTAACCCTAACCCTAACTCTAACCCGCAACTAAACCTAACCCTAACCCATTCCCTAACCCTAACCCGTCACCTAAACCTAACCCTAACCCTAAACTTAACCCGTACACTAACCCTATCCCATATCCTAAACCCAACCTTAACCCGTACCCTAACCCTAACCCTAACCCTATCCGTACACTAACCCTAACACTAACCCTAACCCTAACACTAACCATAACCCATATTCTAACCCTAAACCTAACCCTAACTCTAACCCTAACCCGTACTATAACGCTAACCCTAACCCTAACCCTAACCCTAACCATAACCCTAACCCGTACAGTAACCCTAACCGGTACCCTAACCTTAACCCTAAACCTAACCTTGACCTAACCCTAACCCGTACCCTAACCCTAAACCGTACCCTAACCCTAACCCTAAACCTAAACCATACCCTAAACCTAAACCTAACCCTAGCCCGTACCCAAACCCTAACCCTAACACATATCCTAACCCTAATCCTAACCCTAACCGGTACCCTAACCCTAAACCTAACGCTAACCCTAATCCTAACCCGTAAACTAACCCTATCCGGAACCCTAAACCTAACCCTAACCCGTACCCTAACGCTACCCGTAGCCTAACCATTCCTATAACCCTAACCCTTAACCCTAACCCTAAACCTTACCCTAACCCATACCCAAATGGTAAACCTAAAACGTACCCTAACCCTAACCCAAAACCGTACCCTAAACCTAAACCTAACCCTGACCCTAACCCTAATCGGCACCCTAAACTTAACCCTAACCCTTTCCCAAACCATAACCACTAACTGTAATCTTACCCTAATCATATCCTAAACCTACCCTAACCTTAACCGTAACCCTAACCCGTACACTAACGCTAAAACTAACCCGTACCCGAACCCCAGCCCTAACCCTACCCCGTGCCCTAACACTAACCCTAACCCTAACACTGACACTAAACCTAACCCTAACCCTTACACTATCCTAAACCTAAACCTAACCCGCACCCTAAACCGAACCCTAACCCGTACCCTAACCCTAACCCGTAACCTAAACCTAACCCTAACCCTAAACTTAACCCGTAGGCTAACCCTATCCCGTAACTTAAACCTAACCCTAACCCATATCCTAACCCTAAACCTAACCCTAAGCCTAACCCGTACATTAACCCTAACCCTAACCCTAACACCAACCCTACCCTGTACTCTAACCCTAATCCTTACCCTAACCCTAACCCTAACCCATACCCTAAACCTAACCCTAACCCTGACTCGTACCCTAACCCTAACCCTAAACCAGACCCTAACCCTAACCTTAACCCGTACCCTAAACCTAACCCATACACTAACCCTAACCCTAAACCTAACCCTAAACCTTCCCAGTACCCTAAACCCAACCCTAACCCTTGACCTAACCCGTACCCAACCCTATCCCGTACCCTAACCCTAACCCTAACCCGTTCCCAAACCCTAACAGTAAACCTAACCCATAACCTAGCGCTAACCCTTACCCTAACCCTAAAACTAAACCGTACCCTAACACTAAAAGTAACCCTAACCCATACCCAAACCCTAACCCTAACCCGTACCCTAAACCTACCCGTAGCCTAACCCTAACTCTAACCCTAACCCCTAAACCTAACCCTAACCCTAACCCTTAGCCTAACCCATACCCAAACGGTTAATCGAACCCGTACCCTAACACTAACCCAAACCTGTAATCTAACCCTAACTCTAACTCTAACCCGCACCCTAAATTTAACCCTGACCCTAACCCAAACCATAACCCTTAACCGTAACCTAAACCTAACCCATACCCTAACCCTAACCCTAAACTTAACCAAAACCCTAAACTGTACCCTAACCCTAAAAATTACCCGTAACCTAACCGCAACCCTAAACCTAACCCATACCCTAACACTAACCCTAACCCTAACACTAACCCTAACCTGTACTCTAACCCTAAACCTAACCCTAACTCTAACCCTAACACGTATTATAACCCTAACCCTAACCCTAACCCTAAACCGTACAGTAACCCTAATCTGTACCCTAACCCTAAACCTAATCCTAAACCTAACCCTAACCCTTACCAGTACCCTAAACCCAACCCTAACCCTTGACCTAACCCGTACCCAACCCTATCCCGTACCCTAACCCTAACCCTAACCCGTTCCCAAAAGCTAACAGTAAACCTAACCCATACCCTAGCGCTAACCCTTACCCTAACCCTAAAACTAAACTGTACCCTAACACTAAACGTAACCCTAACCCATACCCAATCCCTAACCCTAACACGTACGCTAACTCTAACCCTAACCCTAACCCATACCCTAACCCTAACCCTAACCTTAACCGTAACCCTAACCCATACCCTAACCCTAAATCTAACCCGTACCCTAACCCCCACCGACCCTAACCCGTACCCTAACACTAACCCTAACCCTAACCCTGACCCTAAACCTAACCCTAACCCTTAAACTAATCCTAACCCTCACCCTAACCCGCACCCTAAACCTAACCCTAACCCGTACCCTAACCCTAACCCGTAACGTAAACCTAACCCTAAACCTAAACTTAACCCATACGATAAACCTATCCCATACCCCTAAACCTAACACTAACCCGTATCTTAACCCTAAACCTAACCCTAAGCCTAAACCGTACATTAACCCAAACCCTAACCCTAAAACTAACACTACCCCATACCCTAACACTAACCCTAACCCAAACCCTATCCCGTACCCTAACACTAACCCTAACCCTAACCCTAACACTAACCCTACCCCGTACCCTAACACTAACCCTAACCCAATCCCTATCCCGTACCCTAACACTAACCCTAAGCCTAACCCTAACACTAACCCTACCCCGTACTCTAACCCTAACCCTAACCCTAACCCTAACATTACCCTAACCCTAACACTAACCCTAACCCGTACTCTAACCCTAACCCTAACCCTAACTGTACTCTAACCCTAACCCTAAGCCTCACCCTAACCCTATCCCGGACTGTAACCCTAACCTGTACCATAACCCTAACCCTAACCCGTACCCTAACCCTAACCCTATCTCGTACCCTAACCCTAACCCTAACCCGTACCCAAACTCTAACAGTACCCTTACCAATACCCTAGCGCTAACACTTACCCTAAACCTAAGCCTAACCCTCACAATAAAGCTAAACCTAACCCTAAACCTAACCATAACCCTTAGCCGTACCCTAACCCTAACCCATACCCTAACCCTAAGCCTAACATTAACTATAACCCTAACCCGTGCCTTAATCCTAAAACTAACCTGTACACTAACCCCAACCCTAACCCTATCCCGTACCATAACCCTATCCGTAAACCTAACCCTGACCCTAAACCTAACCCTAACCCGTACCCTAACCCTAACCCACACCAAAACCTAACCCTAACACGTACCCTAACCCTAACCCGTAACCTAAGCCTAACCCTAACCCTAAAATTAACCCGTACACTAACCCTATCCCGTACCCTAAACCTAACCTTAACCCGTACCCTAAACCACACCCTAACCCTAATCCTATCTGTACACTAACCTTAACCCTAACCCTAACACTAACCCTAACCCTAACCCGTACTTAACCCTAACCCTAACCCTAAACCTAACCCTAACCCGTACTCTAACCCTAACCGTACCCTAACACTAACACTTACCCTACCCCTAAACCTAACCCGTAACCTAACCCACACCCTAACCCTAATCCTATCCGTACACTAACCCTAACCCATACCCAAACCCTAACCCTAACACTAACCCTAAACCTAACCCTAACCCTAACGCGCACACTAAACCTAAACCTAACCCTAGACCTAACACGTACACTAAACCTATCCCGTACCGTAACCTTTACCCTAACCCGTACCGGAACCCTAACACTAACCCTAACCCTAAACCTAACCCTAACGCTAACCCTAAACCGTACACTAACCCTAACCCGAACCCTAACCCTAACCCGTACCCTAAAACTACCCGTAGCCTAACCCTAACTCTAACCCTAACCCCTAAACCTAACCCTAACCCTAACCCTTACCCTAACCCATACCCAAACGTTTAACCGAACCCGTACCCTAACACTAACCCAAACCCGTAATCTAACCCTAACTCTAACTCTAACCCGCACCCTAAATTTAACCCTGACCCTAACACAAACCATAACCCTTAACCGTAACCTAAACCTAACGCATACCCTAACCCTAACCCTAAACTTAACCAAAACCCTAAACTGTACCCTAACCCGAAAACTAACCCGTAACCTAACCACAACCCTAAACCTAACCCATACCCTAACACTAACCCTAACCCTAACACTAACCCTAACCCATACTCTAACCCTAAACCTAACTCTAACTGTAACCCTAACACGTATTATAACCCTAACCCTAACCCTAACCCTAAACCGTACAGTAACCCTAATCCGTACCCTAACCCTAAACCTAATCCTAAACCTAACCCTAACCCTGACCCTAACCCTAACGCTCACCCGTACCCTAATCCTAAACCGTACCCTAATCCTAACCCTAATCCTAACCCGTACCCTAACCCTAAACGTAACGCTAACCCGTACCCAAACCCTAACCCTAACACGTAACCTAACCCTAACCCTAACCCTAACACGAACCTAAACCTAACCCTAACCCTAGACCTAACACGTACACTAACCCTATCCCGTAAACCAACCTTAACCCTAAAACGTACCGTAACCATAACACTAACCCTAAACCTAACCCTAACCCTAATCCTAACCCGTACACTAACCCTATTCCGAACCCTAAACCTAACCCTAACCCGTACCCTAATGCTACCCGTAGCCTAACCATTCCTATAACCCTAACCCTTAAACCTATCCCTAAACCTTACCCTAACCCATACCCAAATGGTAAACCTAAAACGTACCCTAACCCTAACCCAAAACCGTACCCTAAACCTAAACCTAACCCTGACCCTAATCCTAACCCGCACCCTAAACTTAACCCTAACCCTAACCCAAACCATAACCACTAACCGTAATCTTACCCTAACCCATATCCTAAACCTAACCCTAACCTTAACCGTAACCCTAACCCGTACACTAACGCTAAAACTAACCCGTACCCGAACCCCAGCCCTAACCCTACCCCGTGCCCTAACACTAACCCTAACCCTAACACTGACACTAAACCTAACCCTAACCCTTACACTAATCCTAAACCTAAACCTAACCCACACCCTAAACCTAACCCTAACCCGTACCCTAACACTAACCCATAACCTAAACCTAACACTAACCCTAAACTTAACCCGTAGGCTAACCCTATCCCGTACCTTAAACCGAACCCTAACCCGTATCCTAAACCTAAACCTAACCCTAAGCCTAACCCGTACATTAACCCTAACCCTAACCCTAACACTAACCCTACCCCGTACTCTAACCCTAACCCTTACCCTAACCCAAAACCTAACCCATACCCTAAACCTAACCCTAACCCTGACTCGTACCCTAACCCTAACCCTAAACCTGGCCCTAACCCTAACCTTAACCCGTACCCTAAACCTAACCCATACACTAACCCTAACCCTAAACCTAACCCTAACCCTTACCAGTACCCTAAAACCAACCCTAACCCTTTACCTAACCCGTACCCAACCCTATCCCGTACCCTAACCCTAACCCTAACCCGTTCCCAAACCCTAACAGTAAACCTAACCCATACCCTAGCGCTAACTCTTACCCTAACCGTAAAACTAAACCGTACCCTAACACTAAACGTAACTCTAACCCGTACCCAAACCCTAACCCTAACACGTACGCTAACCCTAACCCTAACCCTAACCCTAACCCATACCCTAACCCTAACCCTAACCTTAACCGTAACCCTAACCCATACCCTAACCCTAAACCTAACCCGTACCCTAACCCCCACCGACCCTAACCCGTACCCTAACACTAACCCTAACCCTAACCCTGACCCTAAACCTAACACTAACCCTTACACTAATCCTAACCCTAACCCTAACCCGCACACTAAACCTAACCCTAACCCGTACCCTAACCCTAAACTGTAACGTAAACCTAAACCTAACCCTAAACTTAACCCGTGCGATAAACCTATACCGTACCCCTAAACCTAACACTAACCCGTATCCTAACCCTAAACCTAACCCTAAGCCTAAACCGTACATTAACCCAAACCCTAACCCTAACCCTAACCCTAACCCTAACCCTAACACTAACCCTAACCCTAAACCTAACACTAACCCTACCCCGTACCCTAATCCTAAACCTAAAACAATCCCTATCCCATACCCTAACACTAACCCTAACCCTAACCCTAACACTAACCCTACCCCGTACTCTAACCCTAACCCTAACCCTAACCCTAACCTTACCCTAACCCTAACACTAACCCTAACCCGTACTCTAACCCTAACCCTAACCCTAACCGTACTCTAACCCTAACCCTAAGCCTCACCCTAACCCTATCCCGTACTGTAACCCTAACCCGTACCATAACCCTAACCGTACTCTAACCCTAACCCTAAGCCTCACCCTAACCCTATCCCGTACTGTAACCCTAACCCGTACCATAACCCTAACCCTAACCCGTACCCTAACCCTAACCCTATCTCGTACCCTAACCCTAACCCTAACCAGTACCCAAACTCTAACAGCACCCTTACCCATACCCTAGCGCAAACCCTTACCCTAAACATAAGCCTAACCCTCACCCTAAAACTAAACCTAACCCTAACCCTAACCATAACCCTTAGCCGTACTCTAACCCTAACCCATACCCTAACCCTAAGCCTAACATTAACCGTAACCCTAACCCGTACCCTAATCCTAAAACTAACCCGTAACCTAACCCCAACCCTAACCCTAACCCGTACCATAACCCTATCTGTAACCCTAAGCCTGACCCTAAACCTAACCCTAACCCGTACCCTAACCCTAACCCGCACCTAAACCTAATCCTAACACGTACCCTAACCCTAACCAGTAACCTAAACCTAACCCTAACCCTAAACTTAACCCGTACACTAACCCTATCCCGTACCCTAAACCTAACCTTAACCCGTACCCTAAACCACACCCTAACCCTAATCCTATCCGTACACTAACCCTAACCCTAAACCTAACACTAACCCTAACCCGTACTTAACCCTAACCCTAACCCTAAACCTAACCCTAACCCGTACTCTAACCCTAACCGTACCCTAACACTAACACTTACCCTACCCCTAAACCTAACCCGTAACCTAACCCACACCCTAACCCTAATCCTATCCGTACACTAACCCTAACCCATACCCAAACCCTAACCCTAACACTAACCCTAAACCTAACCCTAACCCTAACGCGCACACTAAACCTAAACCTAACCCTAGACCTAACACGTACACTAAACCTATCCCGTACCGTAACCTTTACCCTAACCCGTACCGGAACCCTAACACTAACCCTAACCCTAAACCTAACCCTAACGCTAACCCTAAACCGTACACTAACCCTAACCCGAACCCTAACCCTAACCCTAACCCGTACCCTAAAACTACCCGTAGCCTAACCCTAACTCTAACCCTAACCCCTAAACCTAACCCTAACCCTAACCCTTACCCTAACCCATACCCAAACGTTTAACCGAACCCGTACCCTAACACTAACCCAAACCCGTAATCTAACCCTAAATCTAACCCGCACCCTAAATTTAACCCTGACCCTAACACAAACCATAACCCTTAACCGTAACCTAAACCTAACGCATACCCTAACCCTAACCCTAAACTTAACCATAACCCTAAACTGTACCCTAACCCTAAAATTAACCCATAACCTAACCACAACCCTAAACCTAACCCATACCCTAACACTAACCCTAACCCTAACACTAACCCTAACACGTACTCTAACCCTAAACCTAACCCTAACTCTAACCCTAACACGTATTATAACCCTAACCCTAACCCTAACCCTAAACCGTACAGTAACCCTAATCCGTACCCTAACCCTAAACCTAATCCTAAACCTAACCCTAACCCTGACCCTAACCCTAACGCTCACCCGTACCCTAATACTAAACCGTACCCTAATCCTAACCCTAATCCTAACCCGTACCCTAACCCTAAACGTAACGCTAACCCGTACCCCAACCCTAACCCTAACACGTAACCTAACCCTAACCCTAACCCTAACACGAACCTAAACCTAACCCTAACCCTAGACCTAACACGTACACTAACCCTATCCCGTAAACCAACCTTAACCCTAAACCGTACCGTAACCATAACACTAACCCTAAACCTAACCCTAACCCTAATCCTAACCCGTACACTAACCCTATACCGAACCCTAAACCTAACCCTAACCCTAAACCTATCCGTACACTAACCCTAACTCTAACTCTAACACTAACACTAACCCAAACCCGTACCCTAACCCTAACCCTAACCCTCACCCGCACCCTAAACTTAATCCTAACCCTAACCCAAACCATAACCCTTAAATGAAACCTAACCCTAACCCATACCCTAACCCTAACCCTAACCTTAACCATAACCCTAACCCGTACACTAACCCTAAAACTAAGGCGTAGACTAACTCCAACCCTAAACCTAACCCGTACCGTAACAATAACCCTAACCTTAACCATAACCCTAACCCGTATGCTAACCCTAAAACTAACCCGTACCATAACCCCAACCCTAACCCTAACCAGTACCATAACCCTATCCATAACCCTAACCTTGACCTACACCTAACCCTAACCCGTACCCTAACCCTAACCCGCACCTAAACCTAACCCTATCCCTATACTTAACTCGTACACTAACCCTAACCCATACCCTAAACCTAACCCTAACCCGTACCCTAACCCTAACCCTAACACTAACCCTATCCGTACACTAACCCTAACCCTAAACTTAACACTAAACCTAACCCGTACTCTAACCCTAACCCTAACCCTAAACCTAACCCTAACCCATACTCTAACCCTAACCCGTACCCTAACACTAACCCTTACCCTAACCCTAAATCTAACCCGTACCCTAACCCTAAACGTAACCCTAACCCGTACCCAAACCCTAACCCTAACTCGTACCCTAACCCTAACCCTAACCCGCACACTAAACCTAACCCTAACCCTAGACCTAACACGTACACTAACCCTATCCCGTACTGGAACCTTAACCCTAACTCGTACCGTAACCCTAACACTAACCCTAACCCTAACCCTAACCCTAACCCTCATGCGTACACTAACCCTAACAAGAATCCTAACCTTTAATCTAACCTGTACCCTAACACTCACCCATACCCTAACCCTAACGCTAACCTTAACCGTAACCCTGACCCGTACCCTAACCCTAAAACTAACCCGTACCCTAACCCCAACCCTAAGCCTAACTGATACAATAACCCTATCCCTAACGCTAACCCTGACCCTAAACATAACCCTAACCTGCACCCTAACCCTAACCCTAATCCTAACCCGTAGCATAACGCTAACCCAACCCGTACCCTAACTCTAACCCTAACTCGTACCCGAAGCTTAACCCTGACCCTAACCCTAACCGTACCCTAAACCTAACCCGTACCCTAAACCTAACCCGTAGCCTAACCCTAAACCGTACCCTAAACCTAACCCTAACCCTAACTCATACCCTAACCCTAACCCTAAGCCTAACCCTAACACTAACCTTTACCCTAAACCAAACCCATACCCTAACCCTAACCCTAAACCTAACCCTAACCCTACCCCATACCCTAAACTTAACCCTAACCCTTGACCTAACCCATACCCAACCCTATCTCGTACCCTAAACCTAACCCTAACCCGTACCCAAACCCTAAAGCAACCCTAAACCATACACTAGCGATAACCCTAACCCTAAACCTAAGCCTAACCAGCACCCTAAACCTAAACGTAACCCTAACACTAACTACAACCCTTACCCGTACCCTAACCCTAACCCATACTCTAACCCTAAACCTAAACTTAACCGTAACCCTAACCCGTTCCTAACCCTAAAACTAACCCGTACCCTAACCCGAACCCTAACCCTAACCCGTACCATAACCCTATCCCTAACCCTAACCCTGAACCTAAACCTAACCTTAACCCGTGCCCTAACCCTAACCCGCACCTAAACCTAACCCTAACCCGTACACTAACCCTAACCCATAACCTAAACCTAATCATAACCCTAAACTTAACTCGTACACTAACCCTATCCCGTACCCTAAACCTAACCCTAACCCATAATCTAACCCTAACCCTAACCCTAAACCTAACCCTAACCCGTACTCTAACCCTAACCCATACCATAACACTAACCCTTACCCTAACCCAAAACCTAACCTGTACCCTAACCCTAAATGTAACCCTAACCCGTACACAAACCCTAACCCTAACACGTACCCTAACCCTAACCCTAACCTGCACACTAAACCTAACCCTAACCCTAGACCTAACACATACACTAACCCTCTCCCATACCGGAAACTTAACCCTAATCTGTACCGTAACCCAAACACTAACCCTAACCCTAACCCTAACACTAACCTGTACACTAACCCTAGCCCGAACCCTAACCTTAAACCTAACCCGTACCCTAACACTCACCCATACCCTAACCCTTACCCTAACCATAACTGTAACACTGACCCGTAGCCTAAAACTAACCCGTACCCTAACCCCAACCCTAACCCTAACCCATACCATAACCCTATCCCTAATGCTAACCATGACCCTAAACCTAACCCTAAACCGTACCCTAACCCTAACCCTAACCCTCACCTAAACCTAACCCTAACCCGTACCCTAACCCTAACCCATAACCTAAACCTATCCTTAACCATAAACTTAACCCTTACGCTAAACCTAGCCTGTACCCTAAACCTAAACCTAACCCATACCCTCACCCTAACCCTAACCCTAATCGTACACTAAACCTAACCCTAACCCTAACCCTAACACTAACCCTAGCCCGTACTCTAACCCTAAAACTAACCCTAGCTCTAACCCTAACCCGTACTATAACCCTAACCCTAACCCTTGCCCTAAACCTAACCCTAACCCGTACTCTAACACTATCCCGTAGTCTAACACTAACTCTAACCATAACCCCTAACCCTAACCCTAACCCATACCCTAACCCGTACCCAAAATGTATACCTAACCCTCACCCTAACACTAACCCAACCTGTACTCTAACCCTAATGCTAACCCTAAACCACACCCTAAACTTAACCATAACCCTAACCATGACCATAACCCTTAACCATACCCTCACCCTAACCCACACCCTGACCCTAACCCTAACTTTAACCATAACCCTAACCCGTATCCTAACCCTAAAACTAACCCGTACCCTAACCCCAAACCCAACCCTAACCCGTACCATAAACCTATCCCTAACCCTAAACCTGACCCTAAACCTAACCCTAAACGTACCCTAACCCTAACCCGCAGCTAAACCTAACCCTAACCCGTACCCTAACCCTAACCCGTAACCTAAACCTAACCCTAACCCTAAACTTAACCCGTAAACTAACCATATCCCGTACCCTAAACCTAACCCTAACCCGTACCCTAACCCTAACCCTAACCCTAACCATATCCGTACACTAACCCTAACCCTAACCCTAACACTAACTCTAACCCGTACACTAAACCTAACCCTAACCGTAAACCTAACCCTAACCCTTACTCTAACCCAAACCCTTACCCTAACACTAACCCTTACACTAACCCTAAACCTAACCCGTAACCTAACCCTAAACTTAACCCTAACCCGTACCCAAACCCTAACCCTAACATGTACCCTAACCCTAACCCTAACCCTAACCCTAAGCCGCACACTAAACCTAACCCTAACCCTAGAACTAACACGTACACTAACCCTATCCCGTACCGTAACCTTAACCCTAACCCGTACCGTACC
Organism: Urocyon cinereoargenteus; assembly: GCA_032313775.1. Taxonomy (NCBI): domain Eukaryota; kingdom Metazoa; phylum Chordata; class Mammalia; order Carnivora; family Canidae; genus Urocyon; species Urocyon cinereoargenteus. Next base: position 2,334,348 of record JAVLSZ010000045.1, read on the forward strand.
CCTAACACTAACACTCACACTAACCCTAAACCTATCCCTAACCCGTACACTAACCCTAACCCTAAACCTAACTCTAACCCTAACCAGTTCCCTAACCCTACCAGTAGCCTAACCCTAACACTACCCCTAACACCTAAACCTAACCCTAACCTTAACCCTTACCCTAACCCATACCCAAACGGTAAACCTAACCCATACCCTAACACTAACCCAAACCCGTACTCTAACCCTAACCCTAACACTAACACTAACCCGCACCCTAAACTTAACCCTAACCCTAACCCAAACCAAAATCCTTAACCGTAACCTAACCCTAACCCATACCCGAACCCTTACCCTAACCTTAACCATAACCATAACCATAACCATAACCATAACCCTAACCTGTACCCTAACCCTAAAACTAACCCGTACCCTAACCCCAACCCTAACCCTAAACCTTACCCTAACACTAATCCTAACCCTAACCCTGACCCTAAACCTAACCCTAACACTTACACTAACCCTAACCCTAACCCGCACCATAAACCTAACCCTAAACCATACCCTAACCCTAACCCGTAACCTAAACCTAACCCTAACCTAAACTTAACCGGTACGCTAACCCTATCGCGTACCCTAAACCTAACCCTAACTCTTATCCTAACCCTAAACCTAACCCTAAGCCTAACCCGTACATTAAGCCTAACCCTAACCCTAACACTAACCCTACCCCGTACTCTAAACTTAACCCTAACCATAACCCTAACCCTACCTAACGCTAACACTAACCCTAACCCGTACTCTAACCCTAACCCTAACCCTCACCGTAACACTAACCCGTACTGTAACCCTAATCCGTACCATAACCCTAAACCTAACCCGTACCCTAACCCTAACCCTAACTCGTAAACTAACCCTAAACCTAACACTGACCATAACCCTTACCCTAACCCGTACCCTAAACCTAAACCTAACCCTAACCCTAACCTTAACCCGAACCCGTACCCTAAACCTAACGCGTACCCTAACCCTAACGCTAACCCTAACCCTAAACCTAACCCTAAAACTTACCCTAACCCGTACCCAAATGGTAAACCTAAACCGTCCCCTAATACTAACCCAAACCCGTACTCTAACCCTAAACGAATCCATAAACCTAACCCTAAACCGCACCGTAAACTTAAGCCTAACCCTAACCCTAAACATAATCCTTAACCGTACCCTAACCCTAACCCACACCCTAACCCTAAACCTAACTTTAACCATAACCCTAACCCGTACCCTAACCCTAAACCTAACCCGTACTCTAATCCCAACCCTAACCCTAACACATACCCTAACACTAAACCTAACCATAACCCTGACCTTAAACCTAACCCTAACCCATACCCTAACCCTAACCCTAACCCGAACCCTAAAGCTAACGCTAACCCGTACCCTAACCCTAACCCGTAACCTAAACATAACCCTAACACTAAACTTAACACATACGCTAACCCTATCCCATACGTAAACCTAACCCTAACCTGTAACCTAACCGTAACCTAACTCTAAGCCTAACCCGTACATTAACCCTAACCCTAACACTAACACTAAGCCTACCCAATACTCTAACCCTAACCCTGACCCTAACCCTAAGTCTAACCCTAACCCTAACCCTAACCCTAAACCTTACCCTAACCCTAACCTTCACCGTACTCTAACCCTAACACTAACCCTCACCCTAACCCTAACCCGTACTCTAAACCTAACCCGTAACATAACGCAAACCCTAACCCGTACCCTAACCCTAACCCTAACTCGTACCCTAACCCTAACCCTGACCCTAACACTAACCCTAACCCGTAACCTAAACCTAACCCGTAACCTAACCCTAACCCTAACCCATAACCTATACCTAACCCTAAACTTAACCATAACCCTAAACTGTACTCTTACCCTAAAACTAAACAGTAAACTAACTGCAACCCTAACCCTAACCTGTACCCTAACACTAACCCTAAACCTAACCCTGACCCTAAAGCTAACCCTAACCCTTACACTAACCCTAACCCTAACCCTAACCCGCACCCTAAACCTAACCCTAACCCGTTCCCTAACCCTAACCCGTAACCTAAACCTAACCCTAACACTAAACTTAACCCGTACACTAACCCTATCCCGTACACTAAACCTAACACTAACCCGTATCCTAACCCTAAACCTAACCCTAAGCCTAACCCGTACATTAACCCTAACCCTAACACTAACCCTACCCCGTACTCTAACACTAAACCTAACCCTAAATCGTACCCTAACCCTAAACCTAACCCTAACCATAACAATAACATTAAACCTAAACCGTACTCTCACCCTAACCCTAACCCTAACCGTACTCTATCCCTAACCCTAACCCTCACCCTAACCCTAACCCGTACTGTAACCCAAACCCGTACCATAACCCTAAACCTAACCCGTAACCTAACCCTAACCCTAACTCGTACCCTAACCCTAACCCTAACCCTGACCCTAAACCTAACCCTAACCCGTAACCTAAACCTAAGCCATACCCTAACTCTAACCCTAACCCTAACCCGTACCCTAAACCTAATCCTAACCCGTACCCCAACCCTAACCCTAACCCTAACCCTATCCGTACACTAACCCTAACCCTAACACTAACACTAACACTAACCCTAACCCGTGCTAGAACCCTAAACCTCACCATAAACCTACCCCTAAACCGTACTCTAACCCTAACCTGTACTCTAACACTAACTCTAACGCTAACACTAACCGTAACTCGTACTCTAACCCTAAACCTAACCCTAACTCAAACCCTAACCCGTACTATAACGCTAACCCTAACCCTAACCATAAACATAAACCTAACCCATACAGTAACCTTAACCGGTACCCTAACCCTAACCCTAAACCTAACCCTGACCTAAACCTAACCCGTACACTAACCCTAAACCGTACCCTAACCCTAACCCTAAACCTAACCGGTACCCTAACCCTAAACGTAACACTAAACCGTAACCAAACCCTAGCCCTAACACGTACCATAACCCTAACCCGCACACTAAACCTAACCCTAACCCTAACACGTACACTAACCCTATCCCATACCCCAACCTAAACCCTAACCCGTATCGTAACCCTCACACTAACCCTACGCTAAAACTAACCCCAACCCGTTCACTAACACTAACCCGAAACCTAACCCTAACCCAAACCCGTACCCTAACCCTAACCCTAACCCTATCCACAGAGTAACACTAACACTAACCCTAACACTAACCCTAACCCGTACTCTAACCCTAAACCTAACCCTAAACCTAACCCTAACCCGTTCTGTAACCCTAACCCGTACCCTAACACTAACCCTTAACCTAACCCTAAACCTAACCCATACCCTAACCCTAAACATAACCCTTACCCGTACCCAAACCCTAACCCTAACACGTACCCTAACCCTAACCCAAACCCTAACCCTAAACCGCACACTAAACCTAACCCTAAACCTAGACCTAACACGTACACTAACCCTATCCCGTATCGGAATCTTAACCCTAACCCGTACCGTAACCCTAACACTAACCCTAACCCTAACCATGACCATAACCTTATCCCTAATCCATACACTAACCCTAACCCGAATCCAACCCGTACCCTAACCCATACCCTAACCCTACCCATAGCCTAACCCTAACTCTAAACCTAAACCCTAACCCTAACACTAACCCTAAGCCTTACACTAAACCGTAAACAAAAGGTAAACCTAAACCGTACCCTAACAAACCCAAACCCGTACTCTAACCCTAACCCTAACCCTAACCCGCACCCTAATCTTAACCCGAACCCTAAGCGAAACCATAACCCTTAACCATAACCTAACCCTAACCCATACCCTAACCCTAACCCTAACCTTAACCATAACCCTAAACTGTACCCTAACCCTAAAACTAACCCGTACACTAAACCCAAACCTAACACTAACGCGTACCCTAACACTAACCCTAACCCTAACCCTGACCCTGAAAAAACCATAACCCTTACACTAACCCTAACCCTAACCCGCACCCTAAAACTAACCCTAACCCTAACTCGTAACCTAAACCTAACCCTAACCCTAAACTTAACCCGTACGCTAACCCTATCCCATACCCTAAACCTAACCCTAACCCGTACCCTAACCCTAACCCTAACCCTAACCCGTACCTTAAACCTAACACTAACCCGTACCCTAACCCTAACCCTAACCCTATCCGTACACTAACCCTAACCCTAACACTAACACTAACACTAACCCTACCCGTACTCTAACACTAACCCTAACCATAAACCTAACCCTAACCCGTACTCTAACCCTAACCCGTACCCTAACACTGACCCTAACCCTAACACTAACCCTAACCCTAACACTAACCCTAACCCGTACTCTAACCCTATACCTAACCCTAACTCTAACCCTAACACGTACTATAACCCTAACCCTAACCCTAAACCGTACAGTAACCCTAATCCGTACCCTAACCCTAACCCTAAACCTAACCCTAACCCTGACCCTAAACCTAACGCTAACCCGTACCCTAATCCTAAACCGAATCTAACCCTAACCCTAAACCTAACCCATACCCTAACCCTAAACGTAACGCTAACCCGTACCCAAACCCTAACCCTGACACGTACCCTAACCCTAACCCTAACCCGCACCTAAACCTAACCCTAACCCTAGACCTAACACGTACACTAACCCTATCCCATAACCCAACCTTAACACTAACCCGTACCGTAACCATAACACTAACCCTAACCCTAACCCTAACCCTAACCTGTACACTAACCCTATCCCGAACCCTAACCCTAACCCTAACCCGTACCCTAACGCTACTCGTAGCCTAACCATAACTCTAACCCTATACCCTAAACCTAACCCTAACCCTTACCCTAACCCATACCCAAATGGTAAACCTAACCCGTACCCTAACACTAACCGAAACCCGTACCCTACACCTAACCCTAACCCTGACCCTAACCCTAACCCGCACCCTCAACTTAACCCTAAACCTAACCCAAACCATAACCCTTAACCGTAATCTAACCCTAACCGATATCCTAACCTAACCCTAACCTTAACCGTAACTCTAACCAGTACCCTAAACCTAACCCGTAACCTAAACTTAACCCTAACCCTAAACTTAACCCAAACGCTAAACCTATCCCGTACCTTAAACCTAACCCTAACCCGTATCCTAACCCTAAACCTAACCCTAAGCCTAACCCGTACATTAACCCTAACCCTAACCTTAACCCTTACACTAACCCTACCCTGTACTCTAACACTAACACTAACCCTAACTCGTACCCTAACCCTAATCCTAACCCTGACCCTAACCCTAACCCTAACCCGTACCCTAAACATAACACATACCCTAACCCTAACCCTAACCCTTGACCTAACCCATAACCAACCCTATCCCATACCCTAACCCTAACCCTAACCCATACCCAAACCCTAACAGTAAACTTAAACCATGCCCTAGCGCTAACCCTAACCCTAACCCAAAGCCTAACATGCACCCTAAACCTAAAACTAAACCTAAACCTAGCCATAACACTTACCCGTACCCTAACCCTAAACCAAACCCTAACACTAAACCTAAACTTAACCATAACCCTAACCCGTACCCTAACCCGTACTATAACCCTATCCCTAACATTAAACCCGCACCTAAACCTAACCCTAACCCGTACCCTAACCCTAACCCTTACCCTAAACCTAACCCTAACCTGACCCTAACCCAAACCTAACCCTAAACCGTACCCTAACCCTAACCCTAAACTTAACCCGTACCCTAACCTAAACATAACGCTAACCCGTACCCAACCCCTAACCCTAACACGTACCCTAACTCTAACCCTAACCCGCACACTAAACCTAACCCGATACCCTAGACCTAACACGTACACTAAACCTATCCTGTACCCTAACCTAACCCTAACGCGTACCGTAACCCTAACCCGTACCCTAACCCTACCCGTAGCCTAACCCTAACTCTAACCCTAACCCCTAACCCTTACCTTAACCCTAACACTTACCCTAACCCGTACCCAAACGGTAAACCTAACCCGTACCCTAACACTAACCCAAACCCGTACTCTAACCCTAACACGAACCCTAAACCTAACGCTAACCCGCACCGTAAACTTAACCCTAACCCTAACCCAAACCATAAGCCTTAACCGTATCATAACTCTAACCCGTACCCTAACCCTAAACCTAACCCTTTCCCTAAACCTAACACTAACCCTAACCCTAAACCTGAACCTAAACCTAACCCTTACCCTTACACTAACCCTAACGCTATCCCTAACCCGCACCCTAAACCTAACCCTAACCCGTTCCCTAACCCTAACCCAAAACCTAAAATTAACCCTAACCCTAAACTTAACCCGTACACTAACCCTATCCCGTACCCTAAACCTAACCCTAACCCTTATCCTAACACTAAACCTAAACCTAAGCCTAACCCGTACATTAACCCTAACCCTAAACCTAAAACTAACCCTACCCCGTTCTCTAAACCTAAATCTGGCCCTAAACCTAACCCTAACCCTAACCCTAAACCTAACCCTAACACTAACCCTAACTGGTACTCTAACACTAACCCTAACCCTAACCCTAACCCTAACCGTAATCTAACCGTAACCCTAACCCTCACTCTAACACTAACCCGTACTGTAACCCTAACCCGTAACGTAATCCTAACCCTAACCCGTACCCTAACTCTAACTCGTACCCTAAACCTAACCCTAACCCTAAACTTATCCCGTACACTAACCCTATCCCGTACCCTAAACTTAACCCTAACCCGTACCCTAACCCTAACCCTAACCCTATCCGCACAGTAACACTAACACTAACCCTAACACTAACCCTAACCCGTACTCTAACCCTAAACCTAACCCTAAACCTAACCCTAACCCGTTCTGTAACCCTAACCCGTACCCTAACACTAACCCTTAACCTAACCCTAAACCTAACCCATACCCTAACCCTAAACATAACCCTTACCCGTACCCAAACCCTAACCCTAACACGTACCCTAACCCTAACCCAAACCCTAACCCTAAACCGCACACTAAACCTAACCCTAAACCTAGACCTAACACGTACACTAACCCTATCCCGTATCGGAATCTTAACCCTAACCCGTACCGTAACCCTAACACTAACCCTAACCCTAACCATGACCATAACCTTATCCCTAATCCATACACTAACCCTAACCCGAATCCAACCCGTACCCTAACCCATACCCTAACCCTACCCATAGCCTAACCCTAACTCTAAACCTAAACCCTAACCCTAACACTAACCCTAAGCCTTACACTAAACCGTAAACAAAAGGTAAACCTAAACCGTACCCTAACAAACCCAAACCCGTACTCTAACCCTAACCCTAACCCTAACCCGCACCCTAATCTTAACCCGAACCCTAAGCGAAACCATAACCCTTAACCATAACCTAACCCTAACCCATACCCTAACCCTAACCCTAACCTTAACCATAACCCTAAACTGTACCCTAACCCTAAAACTAACCCGTACACTAAACCCAAACCTAACACTAACGCGTACCCTAACACTAACCCTAACCCTAACCCTGACCCTGAAAAAACCATAACCCTTACACTAACCCTAACCCTAACCCGCACCCTAAAACTAACCCTAACCCTAACTCGTAACCTAAACCTAACCCTAACCCTAAACTTAACCCGTACGCTAACCCTATCCCATACCCTAAACCTAACCCTAACCCGTACCCTAACCCTAACCCTAACCCTAACCCGTACCTTAAACCTAACACTAACCCGTACCCTAACCCTAACCCTAACCCTATCCGTACACTAACCCTAACCCTAACACTAACACTAACACTAACCCTACCCGTACTCTAACACTAACCCTAACCATAAACCTAACCCTAACCCGTACTCTAACCCTAACCCGTACCCTAACACTGACCCTAACCCTAACACTAACCCTAACCCTAACACTAACCCTAACCCGTACTCTAACCCTATACCTAACCCTAACTCTAACCCTAACACGTACTATAACCCTAACCCTAACCCTAAACCGTACAGTAACCCTAATCCGTACCCTAACCCTAACCCTAAACCTAACCCTAACCCTGACCCTAAACCTAACGCTAACCCGTACCCTAATCCTAAACCGAATCTAACCCTAACCCTAAACCTAACCCATACCCTAACCCTAAACGTAACGCTAACCCGTACCCAAACCCTAATCCTGACACGTACCCTAACCCTAACCCTAACCCGCACCTAAACCTAACCCTAACCCTAGACCTAACACGTACACTAACCCTATCCCATAACCCAACCTTAACACTAACCCGTACCGTAACCATAACACTAACCCTAACCCTAACCCTAACCCTAACCTGTACACTAACCCTATCCCGAACCCTAACCCTAACCCTAACCCGTACCCTAACGCTACTCGTAGCCTAACCATAACTCTAACCCTATACCCTAAACCTAACCCTAACCCTTACCCTAACCCATACCCAAATGGTAAACCTAACCCGTACCCTAACACTAACCGAAACCCGTACCCTACACCTAACCCTAACCCTGACCCTAACCCTAACCCGCACCCTCAACTTAACCCTAAACCTAACCCAAACCATAACCCTTAACCGTAATCTAACCCTAACCGATATCCTAACCTAACCCTAACCTTAACCGTAACTCTAACCAGTACCCTAAACCTAACCCGTAACCTAAACTTAACCCTAACCCTAAACTTAACCCAAACGCTAAACCTATCCCGTACCTTAAACCTAACCCTAACCCGTATCCTAACCCTAAACCTAACCCTAAGCCTAACCCGTACATTAACCCTAACCCTAACCTTAACCCTTACACTAACCCTACCCTGTACTCTAACACTAACACTAACCCTAACTCGTACCCTAACCCTAATCCTAACCCTGACCCTAACCCTAACCCTAACCCGTACCCTAAACATAACACATACCCTAACCCTAACCCTAACCCTTGACCTAACCCATAACCAACCCTATCCCATACCCTAACCCTAACCCTAACCCATACCCAAACCCTAACAGTAAACTTAAACCATGCCCTAGCGCTAACCCTAACCCTAACCCAAAGCCTAACATGCACCCTAAACCTAAAACTAAACCTAAACCTAGCCATAACACTTACCCGTACCCTAACCCTAAACCAAACCCTAACACTAAACCTAAACTTAACCATAACCCTAACCCGTACCCTAACCCGTACTATAACCCTATCCCTAACATTAAACCCGCACCTAAACCTAACCCTAACCCGTACCCTAACCCTAACCCTTACCCTAAACCTAACCCTAACCCTGACCCTAACCCAAACCTAACCCTAAACCGTACCCTAACCCTAACCCTAAACTTAACCCGTACCCTAACCTAAACATAACGCTAACCCGTACCCAACCCCTAACCCTAACACGTACCCTAACTCTAACCCTAACCCGCACACTAAACCTAACCCGATACCCTAGACCTAACACGTACACTAAACCTATCCTGTACCCTAACCTAACCCTAACGCGTACCGTAACCCTAACCCGTACCCTAACCCTACCCGTAGCCTAACCCTAACTCTAACCCTAACCCCTAACCCTTACCTTAACCCTAACACTTACCCTAACCCGTACCCAAACGGTAAACCTAACCCGTACCCTAACACTAACCCAAACCCGTACTCTAACCCTAACACGAACCCTAAACCTAACGCTAACCCGCACCGTAAACTTAACCCTAACCCTAACCCAAACCATAAGCCTTAACCGTATCATAACTCTAACCCGTACCCTAACCCTAAACCTAACCCTTTCCCTAAACCTAACACTAACCCTAACCCTAAACCTGAACCTAAACCTAACCCTTACCCTTACACTAACCCTAACGCTATCCCTAACCCGCACCCTAAACCTAACCCTAACCCGTTCCCTAACCCTAACCCAAAACCTAAAATTAACCCTAACCCTAAACTTAACCCGTACACTAACCCTATCCCGTACCCTAAACCTAACCCTAACCCTTATCCTAACACTAAACCTAAACCTAAGCCTAACCCGTACATTAACCCTAACCCTAAACCTAACACTAACCCTACCCCGTTCTCTAAACCTAAATCTGGCCCTAAACCTAACCCTAACCCTAACCCTAAACCTAACCCTAACTGGTACTCTAACACTAACCCTAACCCTAACCCTAACCCTAACCGTAATCTAACCGTAACCCTAACCCTCACTCTAACACTAACCCGTACTGTAACCCTAACCCGTAACGTAATCCTAACCCTAACCCGTACCCTAACTCTAACTCGTACCCTAAACCTAACCCTAACCCTAAACTTATCCCGTACACTAACCCTATCCCGTACCCTAAACTTAACCCTAACCCGTACCCTAACCCTAACCCTAACCCTATCCGCACAGTAACACTAACACTAACCCTAACACTAACCCTAACCCGTACTCTAACCCTAAACCTAACCCTAAACCTAACCCTAACCCGTTCTGTAACCCTAACCCGTACCCTAACACTAACCCTTAACCTAACCCTAAACCTAACCCATACCCTAACCCTAAACATAACCCTTACCCGTACCCAAACCCTAACCCTAACACGTACCCTAACCCTAACCCAAACCCTAACCCTAAACCGCACACTAAACCTAACCCTAAACCTAGACCTAACACGTACACTAACCCTATCCCGTATCGGAATCTTAACCCTAACCCGTACCGTAACCCTAACACTAACCCTAACCCTAACCATGACCATAACCTTATCCCTAATCCATACACTAACCCTAACCCGAATCCAACCCGTACCCTAACCCATACCCTAACCCTACCCATAGCCTAACCCTAACTCTAAACCTAAACCCTAACCCTAACACTAACCCTAAGCCTTACACTAAACCGTAAACAAAAGGTAAACCTAAACCGTACCCTAACAAACCCAAACCCGTACTCTAACCCTAACCCTAACCCTAACCCGCACCCTAATCTTAACCCGAACCCTAAGCGAAACCATAACCCTTAACCATAACCTAACCCTAACCCATACCCTAACCCTAACCCTAACCTTAACCATAACCCTAAACTGTACCCTAACCCTAAAACTAACCCGTACACTAAACCCAAACCTAACACTAACGCGTACCCTAACACTAACCCTAACCCTAACCCTGACCCTGAAAAAACCATAACCCTTACACTAACCCTAACCCTAACCCGCACCCTAAAACTAACCCTAACCCTAACTCGTAACCTAAACCTAACCCTAACCCTAAACTTAACCCGTACGCTAACCCTATCCCATACCCTAAACCTAACCCTAACCCGTACCCTAACCCTAACCCTAACCCTAACCCGTACCTTAAACCTAACACTAACCCGTACCCTAACCCTAACCCTAACCCTATCCGTACACTAACCCTAACCCTAACACTAACACTAACACTAACCCTACCCGTACTCTAACACTAACCCTAACCATAAACCTAACCCTAACCCGTACTCTAACCCTAACCCGTACCCTAACACTGACCCTAACCCTAACACTAACCCTAACCCTAACACTAACCCTAACCCGTACTCTAACCCTATACCTAACCCTAACTCTAACCCTAACACGTACTATAACCCTAACCCTAACCCTAAACCGTACAGTAACCCTAATCCGTACCCTAACCCTAACCCTAAACCTAACCCTAACCCTGACCCTAAACCTAACGCTAACCCGTACCCTAATCCTAAACCGAATCTAACCCTAACCCTAAACCTAACCCATACCCTAACCCTAAACGTAACGCTAACCCGTACCCAAACCCTAACCCTGACACGTACCCTAACCCTAACCCTAACCCGCACCTAAACCTAACCCTAACCCTAGACCTAACACGTACACTAACCCTATCCCATAACCCAACCTTAACACTAACCCGTACCGTAACCATAACACTAACCCTAACCCTAACCCTAACCCTAACCTGTACACTAACCCTATCCCGAACCCTAACCCTAACCCTAACCCGTACCCTAACGCTACTCGTAGCCTAACCATAACTCTAACCCTATACCCTAAACCTAACCCTAACCCTTACCCTAACCCATACCCAAATGGTAAACCTAACCCGTACCCTAACACTAACCGAAACCCGTACCCTACACCTAACCCTAACCCTGACCCTAACCCTAACCCGCACCCTCAACTTAACCCTAAACCTAACCCAAACCATAACCCTTAACCGTAATCTAACCCTAACCGATATCCTAACCTAACCCTAACCTTAACCGTAACTCTAACCAGTACCCTAAACCTAACCCGTAACCTAAACTTAACCCTAACCCTAAACTTAACCCAAACGCTAAACCTATCCCGTACCTTAAACCTAACCCTAACCCGTATCCTAACCCTAAACCTAACCCTAAGCCTAACCCGTACATTAACCCTAACCCTAACCTTAACCCTTACACTAACCCTACCCTGTACTCTAACACTAACACTAACCCTAACTCGTACCCTAACCCTAATCCTAACCCTGACCCTAACCCTAACCCTAACCCGTACCCTAAACATAACACATACCCTAACCCTAACCCTAACCCTTGACCTAACCCATAACCAACCCTATCCCATACCCTAACCCTAACCCTAACCCATACCCAAACCCTAACAGTAAACTTAAACCATGCCCTAGCGCTAACCCTAACCCTAACCCAAAGCCTAACATGCACCCTAAACCTAAAACTAAACCTAAACCTAGCCATAACACTTACCCGTACCCTAACCCTAAACCAAACCCTAACACTAAACCTAAACTTAACCATAACCCTAACCCGTACCCTAACCCGTACTATAACCCTATCCCTAACATTAAACCCGCACCTAAACCTAACCCTAACCCGTACCCTAACCCTAACCCTTACCCTAAACCTAACCCTAACCCTGACCCTAACCCAAACCTAACCCTAAACCGTACCCTAACCCTAACCCTAAACTTAACCCGTACCCTAACCTAAACATAACGCTAACCCGTACCCAACCCCTAACCCTAACACGTACCCTAACTCTAACCCTAACCCGCACACTAAACCTAACCCGATACCCTAGACCTAACACGTACACTAAACCTATCCTGTACCCTAACCTAACCCTAACGCGTACCGTAACCCTAACCCGTACCCTAACCCTACCCGTAGCCTAACCCTAACTCTAACCCTAACCCCTAACCCTTACCTTAACCCTAACACTTACCCTAACCCGTACCCAAACGGTAAACCTAACCCGTACCCTAACACTAACCCAAACCCGTACTCTAACCCTAACACGAACCCTAAACCTAACGCTAACCCGCACCGTAAACTTAACCCTAACCCTAACCCAAACCATAAGCCTTAACCGTATCATAACTCTAACCCGTACCCTAACCCTAAACCTAACCCTTTCCCTAAACCTAACACTAACCCTAACCCTAAACCTGAACCTAAACCTAACCCTTACCCTTACACTAACCCTAACGCTATCCCTAACCCGCACCCTAAACCTAACCCTAACCCGTTCCCTAACCCTAACCCAAAACCTAAAATTAACCCTAACCCTAAACTTAACCCGTACACTAACCCTATCCCGTACCCTAAACCTAACCCTAACCCTTATCCTAACACTAAACCTAAACCTAAGCCTAACCCGTACATTAACCCTAACCCTAAACCTAACACTAACCCTACCCCGTTCTCTAAACCTAAATCTGGCCCTAAACCTAACCCTAACCCTAACCCTAAACCTAACCCTAACACTAACCCTAACTGGTACTCTAACACTAACCCTAACCCTAACCCTAACCCTAACCGTAATCTAACCGTAACCCTAACCCTCACTCTAACACTAACCCGTACTGTAACCCTAACCCGTAACGTAATCCTAACCCTAACCCGTACCCTAACTCTAACTCGTACCCTAAACCTAACCCTAACCCTAAACTTATCCCGTACACTAACCCTATCCCGTACCCTAAACTTAACCCTAACCCGTACCCTAACCCTAACCCTAACCCTATCCGCACAGTAACACTAACACTAACCCTAACACTAACCCTAACCCGTACTCTAACCCTAAACCTAACCCTAAACCTAACCCTAACCCGTTCTGTAACCCTAACCCGTACCCTAACACTAACCCTTAACCTAACCCTAAACCTAACCCATACCCTAACCCTAAACATAACCCTTACCCGTACCCAAACCCTAACCCTAACACGTACCCTAACCCTAACCCAAACCCTAACCCTAAACCGCACACTAAACCTAACCCTAAACCTAGACCTAACACGTACACTAACCCTATCCCGTATCGGAATCTTAACCCTAACCCGTACCGTAACCCTAACACTAACCCTAACCCTAACCATGACCATAACCTTATCCCTAATCCATACACTAACCCTAACCCGAATCCAACCCGTACCCTAACCCATACCCTAACCCTACCCATAGCCTAACCCTAACTCTAAACCTAAACCCTAACCCTAACACTAACCCTAAGCCTTACACTAAACCGTAAACAAAAGGTAAACCTAAACCGTACCCTAACAAACCCAAACCCGTACTCTAACCCTAACCCTAACCCTAACCCGCACCCTAATCTTAACCCGAACCCTAAGCGAAACCATAACCCTTAACCATAACCTAACCCTAACCCATACCCTAACCCTAACCCTAACCTTAACCATAACCCTAAACTGTACCCTAACCCTAAAACTAACCCGTACACTAAACCCAAACCTAACACTAACGCGTACCCTAACACTAACCCTAACCCTAACCCTGACCCTGAAAAAACCATAACCCTTACACTAACCCTAACCCTAACCCGCACCCTAAAACTAACCCTAACCCTAACTCGTAACCTAAACCTAACCCTAACCCTAAACTTAACCCGTACGCTAACCCTATCCCATACCCTAAACCTAACCCTAACCCGTACCCTAACCCTAACCCTAACCCTAACCCGTACCTTAAACCTAACACTAACCCGTACCCTAACCCTAACCCTAACCCTATCCGTACACTAACCCTAACCCTAACACTAACACTAACACTAACCCTACCCGTACTCTAACACTAACCCTAACCATAAACCTAACCCTAACCCGTACTCTAACCCTAACCCGTACCCTAACACTGACCCTAACCCTAACACTAACCCTAACCCTAACACTAACCCTAACCCGTACTCTAACCCTATACCTAACCCTAACTCTAACCCTAACACGTACTATAACCCTAACCCTAACCCTAAACCGTACAGTAACCCTAATCCGTACCCTAACCCTAACCCTAAACCTAACCCTAACCCTGACCCTAAACCTAACGCTAACCCGTACCCTAATCCTAAACCGAATCTAACCCTAACCCTAAACCTAACCCATACCCTAACCCTAAACGTAACGCTAACCCGTACCCAAACCCTAACCCTGACACGTACCCTAACCCTAACCCTAACCCGCACCTAAACCTAACCCTAACCCTAGACCTAACACGTACACTAACCCTATCCCATAACCCAACCTTAACACTAACCCGTACCGTAACCATAACACTAACCCTAACCCTAACCCTAACCCTAACCTGTACACTAACCCTATCCCGAACCCTAACCCTAACCCTAACCCGTACCCTAACGCTACTCGTAGCCTAACCATAACTCTAACCCTATACCCTAAACCTAACCCTAACCCTTACCCTAACCCATACCCAAATGGTAAACCTAACCCGTACCCTAACACTAACCGAAACCCGTACCCTACACCTAACCCTAACCCTGACCCTAACCCTAACCCGCACCCTCAACTTAACCCTAAACCTAACCCAAACCATAACCCTTAACCGTAATCTAACCCTAACCGATATCCTAACCTAACCCTAACCTTAACCGTAACTCTAACCAGTACCCTAAACCTAACCCGTAACCTAAACTTAACCCTAACCCTAAACTTAACCCAAACGCTAAACCTATCCCGTACCTTAAACCTAACCCTAACCCGTATCCTAACCCTAAACCTAACCCTAAGCCTAACCCGTACATTAACCCTAACCCTAACCTTAAACCTTACACTAACCCTACCCTGTACTCTAACACTAACACTAACCCTAACTCGTACCCTAACCCTAATCCTAACCCTGACCCTAACCCTAACCCTAACCCGTACCCTAAACATAACACATACCCTAACCCTAACCCTAACCCTTGACCTAACCCATAACCAACCCTATCCCATACCCTAACCCTAACCCTAACCCATACTCAAACCCTAACAGTAAACTTAAACCATGCCCTAGCGCTAACCCTAACCCTAACCCAAAGCCTAACATGCACCCTAAACCTAAAACTAAACCTAAACCTAGCCATAACACTTACCCGTACCCTAACCCTAAACCAAACCCTAACACTAAACCTAAACTTAACCATAACCCTAACCCGTACCCTAACCCGTACTATAACCCTATCCCTAACATTAAACCCGCACCTAAACCTAACCCTAACCCGTACCCTAACCCTAACCCTTACCCTAAACCTAAACCTAACCCTGACCCTAACCCAAACCTAACCCTAAACCGTACCCTAACCCTAACCCTAAACTTAACCCGTACCCTAACCTAAACATAACGCTAACCCGTACCCAACCCCTAACCCTAACACGTACCCTAACTCTAACCCTAACCCGCACACTAAACCTAACCCGATACCCTAGACCTAACACGTACACTAAACCTATCCTGTACCCTAACCTAACCCTAACGCGTACCGTAACCCTAACCCGTACCCTAACCCTACCCGTAGCCTAACCCTAACTCTAACCCTAACCCCTAACCCTTACCTTAACCCTAACACTTACCCTAACCCGTACCCAAACGGTAAACCTAACCCGTACCCTAACACTAACCCAAACCCGTACTCTAACCCTAACACGAACCCTAAACCTAACGCTAACCCGCACCGTAAACTTAACCCTAACCCTAACCCAAACCATAAGCCTTAACCGTATCATAACTCTAACCCGTACCCTAACCCTAAACCTAACCCTTTCCCTAAACCTAACACTAACCCTAACCCTAAACCTGAACCTAAACCTAACCCTTACCCTTACACTAACCCTAACGCTATCCCTAACCCGCACCCTAAACCTAACCCTAACCCGTTCCCTAACCCTAACCCAAAACCTAAAATTAACCCTAACCCTAAACTTAACCCGTACACTAACCCTATCCCGTACCCTAAACCTAACCCTAACCCTTATCCTAACACTAAACCTAAACCTAAGCCTAACCCGTACATTAACCCTAACCCTAAACCTAACACTAACCCTACCCCGTTCTCTAAACCTAAATCTGGCCCTAAACCTAACCCTAACCCTAACCCTAAACCTAACCCTAACACTAACCCTAACTGGTACTCTAACACTAACCCTAACCCTAACCCTAACCCTAACCGTAATCTAACCGTAACCCTAACCCTCACTCTAACACTAACCCGTACTGTAACCCTAACCCGTAACGTAATCCTAACCCTAACCCGTACCCTAACTCTAACTCGTACCCTAAACCTAACCCTAACCCTAAACTTATCCCGTACACTAACCCTATCCCGTACCCTAAACTTAACCCTAACCCGTACCCTAACCCTAACCCTAACCCTATCCGCACAGTAACACTAACACTAACCCTAACACTAACCCTAACCCGTACTCTAACCCTAAACCTAACCCTAAACCTAACCCTAACCCGTTCTGTAACCCTAACCCGTACCCTAACACTAACCCTTAACCTAACCCTAAACCTAACCCGTACCCTAACCCTAAATGTAACCCTTACCTGTACCCAAACCCTAACCCTAACACGTACCCTAACCCTAACCCAAACCCTAACCCTAAACCTCACACTAAACCTAACCCTAACCCTAGACCTAACACGTACACTAACCCTATCCCGTACCGGAATCTTAACCCTAACCCGTACCGTAACCCTAACACTAACCCTAACCCTAACCATAACCATAACCTTATCCCTAATCCATACACTAACCCTAACCCGAATCCTACCCGTACCCTAACCCATACCCTAACCCTACCCATAGCCTAACCCTAACTCTAAACCTAAACCCTAACCCTAACACTAACCCTAAACCTTACACTAACCCATACCCAAAAGGAAAACCTAAACCGTACCCTAACAAACCCAAACCTGTACTCTAACCCTAACCCTAACCCTAACCCGCACCCTAATCTTAACCCGAACCCTAAGCGAAACCATAACCCTTAACCGTAACCTAACCCTAACCCATACCCTAACCCTAACCTTAACCATAACCCTAAACTGTACCCTAAACCTAGAACTAACCCGTACACTAACCCCAACCCTAACACTAACGCATACCCTAACACTAACCCTAACCTAACCCTGACCCTAAAAGAACCATAACCCTTACACTAACCCTAACCCTAACCCGGACCCTAAACCTAACCCTAACCCGTACGCTAACACTGTCCTGTACCCTAAACCTAACCCTAACCCGTACCCTAACCCTAACCCTAACTCGTACCCTAAACCTAACATTAACTCTGACCCTAAACCTAACCCGTACCCTAAACCTAACCCGTACCCTAACCCTAACCCGTACCCTAACCCTAACCCGTACCCTAAACCTAACCCTAACCCGTACCCTAACCCTAACCCTAACCCTATCCGTACATTAACCCTAACCCTAACACTAACACTAACACTAACACTAACACTAACCCTACCCGTACTCTAACCCTAACCCTAACCATAAACCTAACCCTAACCCGTACTCTAACCCTAAGCCGTACCCTAACACTGACCCTAACCCTAACACTAACCCTAACCCGTACTCTAACCCTAAACCTAACCCTAACTCTAACCCTAACACGTACTATAACCCTAACCCTAAACATAAACTGTACAGTAACCCTAATCCGTACCCTAACCCTAACCCTAAAACTAACCCTAACACTGACCCTAAACCTAACGCTAACCCGTACCCTAATCCTAAACCGAATCTAACCCTAACCCTAAACCTAACCCATACCTAACCCTAAAATAACGCTAACCCGTACCCAAACCCTAAACCTAACACGTACCCTAACCTTAACCCTAACCCGCACCTAAACCTAACCCTAACCCTAGACCTAACACGTACACTAACCCTATCCCGTAACCCAACCTTAACACTAACCCATACCGTAACCATAACACTAACCCTAACCCTAACCCTAACCCTAACCTGTACACCAACCCTATCCCGAACCCTAACCCTAACCCTAACCCGTACCCTAACGCTACCCGTAGCCTAACCATAACTCTAACCCTATCCCCTAAACCTAACCCTAACCCTTACCCTAACCCATACCCAAACGGTAAACCTAACCCGTACCCTAACACTAACCGAAACCCGTACCCTACACCTAACCCTAACCCTGACCCTAACCCTACCCGCACCCTAAACTTAACCCTAAACCTAACCCAAACCATAACCCTTAACCGTAATCTAACCCTAACCGATATCCTAACCTAACCCTAACCTTAACCGTAACCCTAACCAGTACCCTAAACCTAACCCGTAACCTAAACCTAACCCTAACCTTAAACTTAACCCAAACGCTAACCCTATCCCGTACCTTAAACCTAACCCTAACCCGTATCCTAACCCTAAACCTAACCCTAAGCCTAACCCGTACATTAACCCTAACCCTAACCCTAACCCTTACACTAACCCTACCCCATACATTAACACTAACACTAATCCTAACTCGTACCCTAACCCTAACCCTAACCCTGACCCTAACCCTAACCCTAACCCGTACCCTAAGCCTAACCCATACGCTAACCCTAACCCTAAACCTAACCCTAACCCTAACCCGCACCTAAACCTAACCCTAACCCGTACCCTAACCCTAACCCGTAACCTAAACCTAGCCCTAACCCTAAACTTAACCTGTACGCTAAACTTTCCCATACCCTAAACCTAACCCTAACCCGTACCCTAAACCTAACCCTAACCCTAAACCTATCCGTACACTAACCCTAACTCTAACTCTAACACTAACACTAACCCTAACCCGTACTCTAACCCTAACCCTAACCCTAAACCTAACCCTAACCCGTACTCTAACCCTAACCCGTACCCTAACACTAACCCTAACCCTAACACTAACCCTAACCCATACTCTACCACTATACCTAACCCTAACTCAAACCCTAAATTGTACTATAAACCTTACCCTAACCCTAACCCTCCCTGTACAGTAACCCTAACATGTACCCTAACCCTAACCCTAACCCTAAACCTAACCCTAACCCTGACCCTAACCCAACCCTAACCCTAAACCGTACCCTAACCCTAACCCTAAACCTAACCCGTACCCTAACCTAAACATAACGCTAACCCGTACCCAACACCTAACCCTAACACGTACCCTAACTCTAACCCTAACCGCACACTAAACCTAACCTTAACCCTAGACCTAACACGTACACTAAACCTATCCCGTACCCTAACCTAACCCTAACCCGAATCGTAACCCTAACCCTTACACTAACACTACCCGTAGCCTAACCCTAACTCTAACCCTAACCCCTAAACCTTACCTTAACCCTAACACTTACCCTAACCCGTACCCAAACGGTAAACCTAACCCGTACCCTAACACTAACCCAAACCCGTAATCTAACCCTAACACTAACCCTAACCCTAACGCTAACCCGCACCCTAAACTTAACCCTAACCCTAACCCAAACCATAAGTCTTAACCGTAACATAACCCTAACCCGTACCCTAACCCTAAACCTAACCCTTTCCCTAAACCTAACACTAACCCTAACCCTAAACCTGAACCTAAACCTAACCCTTACCCTTACACTAACCCTAACGCTAAACCTAACCCGCACCCTAAACCTAAACTTAACCCGTTCCCTAACCCTAACTTGTAACCTAAAAATAACCCTAACCCTAAACTTAACCCGTACGCTAACCCTATCCCATACCCTAAACCTAACCCTAACCCTTATCCTAACCCTAAACCTAAACCTAAGCCTAACCCGTACATTAACCCTAAACCTAAAGGTAACACTAACCCTACCACGTTCTCTAAACCTAAACCTGACCCTAACCCTA
This sequence comes from Urocyon cinereoargenteus, assembly GCA_032313775.1. Taxonomy (NCBI): domain Eukaryota; kingdom Metazoa; phylum Chordata; class Mammalia; order Carnivora; family Canidae; genus Urocyon; species Urocyon cinereoargenteus. The sequence continues at coordinate 2,355,617 of JAVLSZ010000045.1, forward strand.
ACCCTAACTCTAAACCTAACCCTAACACTAACCCTAACTGGTTCTCTAACCCTAACCCTAACCCTAACCCTAACCGTATTCTAACCATAACCCTAACCCTCACCCTAACACTAACCCGCACTGTAACCCTAACCCGTAACATAATCCTAACCCTAACACGTACCCTAACCCTAACTTGTACCCTAAACCTAACCCTAACCCTAAACTTATCCCATACACTAAACCTTTCCCGGACCCTAAACTTAACCCTAACCCGTACCCTAACCCTAACCCTAACCCTATCCGCACAGTAACACTAACACTAACCCTAACACTAACCCTAACCCGTACTCTAACCCTAAACCTAACCCTAACCCGTTCTGTAACCCTAACCCGTACCCTAACACTAACCCTTACCCTAACCCTAAACCTAACCCGTACCCTAACCCTAAATGTAACCCTTACCCGTACCCAAACCCTAACCCTAAAACGTACCCTAACCCTAACCCAAACCCTAACCCTAAACCGCACACTAAACCTAACCCTAACCCTAGACCTAACACGTACACTACCCTATCCGATACCGGAATCTTAACCCTAACCCGTACCGTAACCCTAACACTAACCCTAACCATAACCATAACCTTATCCCTAATCCGTACACTAACCCTAACCCGAATCCTAACCCGTACCCTAACCCATATCCTAACCCTACCCATAGCCTAACCCTAACTCTAAACCTAAACCCTAACCCTAACACTAACCCTAAACCTTACACTAACCCGTACCCAAAAGGTAAACCTAAACCATACCCTAACAGTAACCCAAACCCATACTCTAACCCTAACCCTAACCCTAACCCGCACCCTAATCTTAACCCGAACCCTAAGCGAAACCATAACCCTTAACCGTAACCTAACCCTAACCCATACCCTAACCCTAACCTTAACCATAACCCTAAAATGTACCCTAACCCTAAAACTAACCCGTACACTAACCCCAACCCTAACACTAACGCGTAACCTAACACTAACCCTAACCCTAACCCTGACCCTAAAAAAACCATAACCCTTACACTAACCCTAACCCTAACCCGCACCCTAAACCTAACCCTAACCCGTACCCTAACCCTAACCCTAAACCTAACCCTAACCCTGACCCTAAAACTAATGCTAACCCGGACCCTAATCCTAAACCGAATCTAACCTTAACCCTAAACCTAACCCATACCCTAACCCTAAACGTAACGCTAACACGTACCCAAACCCTAACCCTAACACGTACCCTAACCCTAACCCTAACCCGCACCTAAACCTAACCCTAACCCTAGACCTAACATGTACACTAACCCTATCCCGTAACCCAACCTTAACACTAACTCATACCGTAACCATAACACTAACCCTAACCCTAACCCTAACCCTAACCTGTACACTAACCCTATCCCGAACCCTAACCCTAACCCTAACCCATACCCTAACGCTACCCGTAGCCTAACCATAACTCTAACCCTATACCCTAAACCTAACCCTAACCCTTACCCTAACCCATACCCAAATGGTAAACCTAACCCGTACCCTAACACTAACCCAAACCCGTACCGTACACCTAACCCTAACCCTGACCCTAACCCTAACCCGCACCCTAAACTTAACCCTAAACCTAACCCAAACCATAACCCTTAACCGTAATCTAACCCTAACCGATATCCTAACCTAACCCTAACCTTAACCGTAACCCTAACCAGTACCCTAAACCTAACCCGTAACCTAAACCTAACCCTAACCCTAAACTTAACCTGAACACTAACCCTATCCCGTACCTTAAACCTAACCCTAACCCGTATCCTAACCCTAAACCTAACCCTAAGCCTAACCCGTACATTAACCCTAACCCTAACCCTAACTCTTACACTAACCCTACCCCGTACTCTAACACTAACACTAACCCTAACTCGTAACCTAACCCTAACCCTAACCCTGACCCTAACCCTAACCCTAACCCGTACCCTAAACATAACACATACCCTCACCCTAACCTTAACCATTGACCTAACCCATACCCAACCCTATCCCATACCCTAACCCTAACCCTAACCCGTACCCAAACCCTAACAGTAACCTTAAACCATGCCCTAGCGCTAACCCTAACCCTAACCCAAAGCCTAACACGCACCCTAAACCTAAACCTAAACCTAACCCTAGCCATAACACTTACCGTACCCTAACCCTAACCCAAACCCTAACACTAAACGTAACCTTAACCATAACCCTAACCCGTGCCCTAACCCGTATCATAACCCTATCACTAACAATAACCCCGACCCTAAAACTAACTCTAACCCGTACCCTAAACCTAACCCGCACCTAAAGCTAACCCTAACCCGTACCCTAACCCTGACCCGTAACCTAAACCTAACCCTAACCCTAAACTTAACACGTACACTAACCCTATCCCGTTCTCTAAACCTAACCCTAACCAGTTCCCTACACCTAACCCTAACCCTAACCCAGCACTAACCCTAAACCGTACTCTAACCCTAACTCTAACACTAACCCTATCCGTACTCTAACCCTAACCCTAACCCTCAACCAAACCCTAACCCGTACTGTAACCCTAACCCATACCATAACCCTAAACCTAACACGTACCCTAACCGTAACCCTAACTCGTACCCTAACCCTAACCCTACCCTGACCCTAACCCTAACCCTAACCCGTACCCTAAACCTAACCCATACCATAACCCTAACCCTAACCCGTACACTAAACTTAACCCTAACCCTAACTCGTACCCTAATCCTAACCCTAACCCTGACAATAACCCTAACCCTAACCCGTACCCTAAGCCTAACCCATACCCTAACCCTAACCCTAAACCTAACCCTAACCCTAACCCGCACCCTAAACCTAAACCTAACCCTAAACCTAACCATAACCCTTAACCGTACCCTAACCCTAACCCATAACCTAACCCTAACCCTAACCTTAACCGTAACCCTAACCCGTGCCCTAACCCTAACGCGTAACATAACCCTATCCCTTACCCTAACCCTGACCCTAAACCTATACATAAACCGAACCCTAAACCTAAACCTAACCCTAACCCTAACCCTAACCCTAACCCGCACCTAAACCTAACCCTAACCCCTACCCTAACCCTAACCCGTAACCTAAACCTAACCCTAACCCTAAACATAACCCGTACGCTAACCTTTCCCGTACCCTAAAACTAACCCTAACCTGTACCCTAAACCTAACCCTAACCCTAAACCTATCCGTACACTAACCTTAACTCTAACTCTAACACTAACACTAACCCTAACCCGTAGTCTAACCCTAACCCTAACCCTAAACCTAACCCTAACCCGTACTCTAACCCTAACCCGTACCCTAACACTAACCCTAAACCTAACACTAACCCTAACCCATACTCTACCACTATACCTAACCCTAACTCAAACCCTAAACTGTTCTATAAACCTTACCCTAACCCTAACCCTACCCGTACAGTAACCCTAACCCGTACCCTAACACTAACCCTTACCCTAAACCTAACCCTAACCCTGACCCTAACCCAACCCTAACCCTAAAACGTACCCTAACCCTAACCCTAAACCTAACCCGTACCCTAACCCTAACCTAACCCTAAGCCTAACCCGTACATTATCCCTAACCCTAACCCTAACACTAACCCTACCCCGTACTCTAACCCTAACCCTCAACCTAACCCTAACCCGAACCCGTACACTAAAACTAACCCTAACCCTAACTCTTACCCTAACCCTAACCCTAAACCTGACCCTAACCCTAACCTTAACCTGTACCCTAAATCTAACCCATATCCTAACCCTAACCCTAAACCTAACCCTAACCAGTACCCTAAACCGACCCTAACCCTTCACCTAACCCATACCCAACCTTAACCCGTAGCCTAACCCTAACCCTAACCCGTACCCAAACTCTAGCAGTAACCCTAACCCATACCCTAGCGCTAACACTAACCCTAACCCTAAACCTTACCCGTACCCTAAACCTAAACCTAACCCTAACCTTAACCATAATCCTTACCCGTACCCTAACCCTAACCCATACCCTAACGCTAACCCTAACCTTAACCGTAACCCTAACCCGTACCCTAACCCTAACCCGCACCTAAACCTAACCCGAACCCATACCCTAACCCTAACCCCCACCTAAACCTAACCCTAACCCGTACCCTAAACCTAACCCATAACCTAAACCTAACCCTAACCCTAAACTTAACCTGTACACTAAACCTATCCCGTACCCTAAACCTAACCCTATCACGTACCCTAACCCTAACACTAACCCTAACCCTATCCGTACACTAAACCTAACCCTAACCCTAACACTAATCCTAACCCGTACTCTAAACCTAACCCTAACCCTAAGCCTAAACCTAACCCTAACCCGTACCTAACCCTATCCCATACCTTAACACTAACCCTTACCAACCCTTACCCTAAAACTAACCCTAACCCGTACTCTAAACCTATCCCGTACCCTAACACTAACCCTTAATCTAACCCTAAACCTAACCCGTAACCTAACCCTAAACGTAACACTAACCCGTACCCAAACCCTAACCCTAACACGTACCCTAACCCTAACCCTAAACCTCACACTAACCCTAACCAGTACTGTAACCCTAACACGTACCATATCCCTAACCCTAAACCGTACCCTAAACCTAACCCGAATTCGTACCCTACCCCTAACCCTAACCCTGACCCTAAACTTAACCCAAAACCGTACCCTATACCTAAACCTAACCCATACCCTAACCCTAACCATAACCCTAAACCTGACCCTAACCCTAACCCTAACAGTACCCTAAGCCTAACCCATACCCTAAACCTAACCCTAACCCTAACCCTAACCCTAACACTAACCCTACCCCATACTCTAACCCTAATCCTAACCCGTACCTGTAGCCGTACCCTAACCCTAACCCTGACAATAACCCTAACCCGTACTCTAGCCCTAACCCTAACACTAACTTTAACTGTACTCTAACCCTAACACAAACCCTCATCCTAACCCTAACCCGTACGGTAACCCTAACCCGTACCATAACGCTAACCCTAAACCGTACCCTAACCCTAACCCTAATTCGTACCCTAACCCTAACCCTAACCCTAACAGATACCCTAAACCTAACCTGTACCCTAACACTAAACCTAACCCTAACCCATACCCTAAACCTAACCCTAACCCGTACCCTAACCTTAAACCTAATCCTAACCCTGACCCTAACCCTAACCCTAAACCGTACCATAAGCCTAACTCATACCCTAACCCTATCCCTAAACCATACCCTAAACCTAACCCTAACCCTTGACCTAACCCGTACCCAACCCTATCCCGTAGCCTAACCCTAACCCGTAGCCAAACCCTAACAGTAACCCTAACCCATACCCTAGCGCTAACCTTAACCTAACCCTAAGCCTAACCCGTACCCTAAACCTAAAGCTAACACTTACCCTAACCATAACCCTTACCCGTAACCTAACCCTAACCCATACCCTAACACTAACCCTAACCTTAACCGTAACCCTAACCCGTACCCTAACCCTAGAACTAACCCATACCCTAAACCCAACCCTAACCCTAACCCATACCATAACCCTATCCCTAACCCTAACCATGACCCTAAACCTAACCATAACCCTTACCATCACCCTAACCCTAACCCTAACCCTGACCCTAACCCTAACACAAACCCTGACCTAAACCTAAACCTATCCTGTACCTTAAACCTAACCCTAACCCGAACCCGATCCGTACACTAACCCTAACACTAACCCTAACCCGTACTCTACCCTAAACTTAACCCTAAACCTAACCCTAACCCATACTCTAACCCTAACCCGTACCCTAACACTAATCCTAACCCTCTCACTAACCCTAACCCGTACTCTAACCCTAAACCTAACCCTAACTCTAACCCTAACCCGTACTCTAAACCTAAAACTAACCCGTAATCATACCCTGACCCTAACCCTAACAGGGACTCTAACCCTAAACCTAACCCGTACCCTAACCCTAACCCGTACTCTAACCCTATCCCGTAGCCTAACCGTAACTCTAACCCTAAACCCTAACCCTAACCCTAACCCTAAACCTTACCCTAAACCTTACCCAAACGATAAATCTAACCCGTACCCTAACACTAACCCAAACCTAACCCTAACCTGTACACTAACCCTAACCCTAACCCTAACCCGCACCCTATACCTAACCCTAACCCGTAGCTTAACCCTAACCCGTAACCTAAACTTAACCCTAACCCTAACTTAACCCGTATGCTAACACTATCCTGTACCCTAAACCTATCGCTAACTCTTATCCTAACCCTAAACCTAACCCTAAACCTAACCCGTACCATAAACCTAACCCTAACCCTTGACCTAACCCCTACCCAACACTATCTCGTACGCAAAACCTAACCCCAAACCGTACCCAAACCCTAACAGTAACCCTAACCCATACCCTAACCCGCACCCTAATCTTAACACGAACCCTAAGCGAAACCATAACCCTTAACCGTAACCTAACCCTAACCCATACCCTAACCCTAACCCTAACCTTAACCATAACCCTAAACTGTACCCTAACCCTAAAACTAACCCGTACCCTAACCCTTACCCTAACACTAACCAGTACCCTAAACCTAACAATAACCCTAACTCATACCCTAACCCTAACCCTAACCCTCTCCCTAAACCTAAACCTGACACTAAACCTAACCCTAACCCGTACCCTAACCCTAACCCACACCTAAACCTAACCCTAACCCGTACCCTAACACTAACCCGTAACCTAAACCTAACCCTAACCCTAAACTTAACCCGTACACTAACCCTATCCCGTACCCTAAACCTAACCCTAACCCGTACCCTAACCCTAACCCTAACCCTATCCGTACACTAACCCTAACCCTAACACTAACACTAACCCTAACCCGTACTCTACATCTAACCCTAACCCTAAGCCTAACCCTAACCCGTACTCTAAACCTAAAACTAACCCGTACCTTAACACTAACCCTAACTCTAACCCTGACCCTAAACCTAACCCTAACCCATACCATAACCCTAACCTGTAACCTAAACCTAACCCTAACCCTAAACTTAACCCGTACGCTAACCCTATCCCGTACCCTAAACCTAAACCTAACTCTTATCCTAACCTTAAACCTAACCCTAAGCCTAACCCGTACATTAACCCTAACCCTAACACTAACACTAACCGTAACCAGTACTCTAACCCTAACCCTAACCATACTCTAACCCTAACCCTAACCCTCACCCTAACACTAACACGTACTGTAACCCTAACCCATACAATAACCCTAAACCTAACCCGTACCCTAACCCTAACCCTAAATCGTACACGAACCCTAACCCTGACCCTAACTCTAACCGTATTCTAACCCTAACCCTAACCCTCACCCTAACACTAACCCGTACTGTAACCCTAACACGTGCCATAACGCTAACCCTAACCCGTACCCTAAACCTAACCCGTACACTAACCCTAACCCTAACCCGTACCCTAAACCTAACCCTAACCCTAAATCATACCCTGACCCTAACCCTAACAGGGACCCTAACCCTAAACCTAACCCGTACCCTAAACCTAACCCGTATCCTAACCCTAACTCTAACCCTAACCCATACTATAACCGTAACCCTAACCCTAACCCTAATACTAACCCGTACTCTAACCCTATCCCGTAGCCTAACCCTAACTATAACCCTAACACCTAAACCTAACCCTTACCCTAACCTGTACCTAAACGATAAACCTAACCCGTACCGTAACACTAAACCAAACCCATACTCTAACCCTAACAGTAACCCTAACCCTAACCCTAATCCGCACCCTAAACTTAACCCTAACCCTAAGCCTAACCATAACCCTTAACCGTACCCTAACCCTAATCCACACCCTAACCCTAATCCTAACTTTAACCATAACCCTAACACATACACTTACCCTAAAACTAACCCGTACCCTAACCCCAACCTAACCCTAACCCATACCCTAACTGTAACCCTAACCCTAACCCTGAACCTAAAAATAACCCTAACCAGTACACTAACCCTAACCCTAACCCTAACCAGTACCCTAAACTTAACCCTAATCCGTACCTTAACCCTAACCCGTAACCTAAACCTAAACCTAACCCTAAACTTAACCCGTACGCTAAACCTATTCCGTACCCTAAATCTAACCCTAACCCGTAACCTAACCCTAAACCTAACCCTAAGCCTAACCCGTACTTTAACCCTCACCCTAACCGTAACACTAACCCTACCCCGTACTCTAACCCTAACCTAACCTAACCCTAAACCTAACCCATACCCTAACCCTACCCTAACCCTTTCCCTAACCGTAACACTAACCCTAACCCGTACTCTAACCCTAACCTTAACCCTAACCCTAACCCTAACCGTACTCTAACATAACCCTAAACCTCACCCTAACCCTAACCCGTACTGTAACCCTAACCCGTAACATAACCCGTACCCTAACCCGTACCCAACCCTAACCTTAACTCGTACCCTAAACCTAACCCTAAACCTAAACTTAACGCGTACACTAACCCTATCCTGTACCCTAAACCTAACCCTAACCCGTACCGTAACCCTAACCCTAACCCTATCCGTACACTCACCCTAACCCTAACACTAACACTAAACCTAACCTGTACTCTAAACCTAAACCTAACCTAAACCTAACCCTAACCCGTAACCTAACACTAAAACTAACCCGTACCCTAACACTAACCCTAACTCTAAACCTAAACCTAACCTAAACCTAACCCTAACCCGTAACCTAACACTAAAACTAACCCGTACCCTAACACTAACCCTAACCCTAACCCTAACCCTAACCCGTACACTAACCCTAACCCGAACCTTAACCCTAACCCTAACTCGTACCCTAACCCTACCCGTAGCCTAATCCTAACTCTAACCCTAACCCCTAACCCTAAGACTAACCCTAACCCTTACCCTAACCCGTACCCAAACGGTAAACCTAACCCGTACCCTTACACTACCCAAACCTGTACTCTAACCCTAACCCTAAACCTAACCCGCACCCTAAATTTAACTCTAACCCTAACCCAAACCATAACCCTTAACCGTAACTTAACCCTAACCCATAACCTAACCCTAACTCTAACCTTAACCATAACACTAATCCATACCCTAACCCTAAAACTAACCCGTAACCTAACCCCAAACCTAACCCTAACCCGTACCCTAACACTAACCCTAACCCTAACCCTGACCCTAAACCTAAACCTACCCCTTACACTAACCCTGACCCTAACCCAACCCGCACCCTAAACCTAACCCTAACCCGTACCCTAACCCTAACCCGTAACCTAAACCGAACCAAACCCTAAACTTAACCCGTTCGCTAACCCTATCCCGTACCCTAAACTTAACCCTAACCCGTATCCTAACCCTAACCTAACCCTAAGCCTAACCCATACATTAACCCTAACCCTAAACCTAACACTAACACTAACCCGTACTCTAACCCTAACCGTCACCCTAACCCTAACACTAACCCGTACCCTAAAACTAACCCTAAACCTAACTCGTACCCTAACCCTAACCCTAAACCTGACCCTAACCCTAACCTTAACCCGTACCCTAAACCTAACCCATACCTTAACCCTAACCCTAACCTAACCCTAACCCTAACCCGTACCCTAAAACTAACCCTAACCCTTGACCTAACCCATACCCAACCCTATCCTGTAGCCTAACCATAACCCTAATCCGTACCCAAACTCTAACAGTAACCCTAACCCATACACTAGCGCTAACGCTAAACCTAACCTTAAACCTTACCCGTACCCTAAACCTAAAACTAACCCTAACCCTAACCATAATCCTTACCCGTACCCTAGCCCTAACCCATACCCTAACACTAATCCTAAACTTAACCATAACCCTAACCCGTACCCTAACCCTAACTCGCACCTAAAACTAACCCTAACCCGTAACCTAACCCTAACCCATAAAATAAACCTAACCCTTACCCAAAACTTAACCCGTACACTAACCCTATCCCGTACCCTAAACGTAACCCTAACACACACCCTAACCCTAACCCTAACCCTAACCCTATCCGTACATTAAACCTAACCCTAACCCTAACACTAACCCTAACCCATACTCTAAACCTAACCCTACCCCTAAACCTAACCCTAACCCGTACTCTAACCCTATCCCGTACCCTAACACTAACCCTTACCAACCCTAACCCTAAACCTAACCCTAACCCGTACTCTAAACCTATCCCGTACCCTAACACTAACCCTTAACCTAACCCTAAACCTAACCCATAACCTAACCCCAACCCTAACCCTAACCCTAACACAAACCCTCACCTAAACCTAACCCAATCCCGTACCTTAAACCTAACCCTAACCCGTACCCTAACCCTAACCCAAACCCTTCCCTAACCCTTACCCAAACGGTAAACCTAACCCAGACCCTAACACTAACCAAACCCATACTCTAACCCTAACCCTAACCATAACCATAACCCTAAACCGCAATCTAAACATAACCCTAACCCTAACTATAACCATTGACCGTACCCTAACCCTAACCCACACCCTAACATAACCCTAACTTTAACCGTAACCCTAACACATACCCTAACCCTAAAACCCTCCCGTACCCTAACCCCAACTCTAACCCTAACCCGTACCCTAAATCTAACCCTAACCCTAAACCTGACCCTAAACCTAACCCTAACCCGTACACTAACCCTAACCCTAACCCGTAACCTAAACCTAACCCTAACCCTAAACTTAACCTGTACGCTAAACCTATTCCATACCCTAAACCTAACCCTAACCCGTAAACTAACCCTAAACCTAAACATAAGCCTAACCCGTACTTTAACCCTCACCCTAACTGTAACACTAACCCTACCCCGTACTCTAACTTTAACCTAACCCTAACCCTAAACCTAACCCATACCCCTAACCCTAACCCGTACTGTAACCCTAACCCGTAACATAACCCTAAACCTAACCCGTACCCTAACCCTAACCCTAAATCGTACCCTAAACCTAACCCTTACCCTAACCCTAAACCGTAACCTAAACCTAACCCGTACAGTAACCCTTACCCTAACACTAACCCGTACCCTAAACCTAACCCTAACCCTAATTCATACCCTAACCCTAACCCTAACCCTAACCCTGACCCTAACACTAACCCTAACCCTCACACTAACCCTAACCCGTACTCTAACCCTAAACCTAACCCTAACTCTAACCCTAACCCGTACTATAACCCTAAAACTTACCTAACCATAACCCTAACCCGTACTCTAACCCTATCCCGTAGCCTAACCCTAACTCTAACTTTAAATCCAAACCCTAACCCTAACCCTAAACCTTACCCTAACCCTTACCCAAACGGTAAACCTAACTCGTACCATAACACTAACCCAAACTCGTACTCTAACCCTAACACTATCCCTAAACCTAACCCTAAACCACACCCTAAACTTAACCCTGACCCTAACATTAAAAATAACCCTTAACCGTACCCTAACCCTAACCCACACCCTAACCCTAACCCTAACTTTAACCATAAACCTAAACCGTACCCTAACCCTAAAACTAACCGTACTCTAACCCCAACCCTAACCCTAACTCATACCCTAACACTAACCCTAACCCTAACCCTGACCCTAAACATAACCCTAACCCGTACACTAACCCTAACCCTAACCCTAACCCTAACCCTAAACCAAACCCTAACCCATACCCTAACATTAACCCGTAACCTAAACATAACCCTAACACTAAACTTAACCCATATGCTAACCCTATCCCGTACCATAACCCTAACCCTAACTTGTAACCTAACCCTAACCTAAATCTAAGCCTAACCCGTACATTAACCCTAACCCTAACACTAACCCTACCCAATACTCTAACCCTAACCCTAAACCTAAGCCTAACACATACCCTAACCCTAAACCTTTCCCTAACCCTAACCCTAACCCTAACCCAAACCCTCACCGTACTCTAACCCTAACCCTAACCCTCACCCTAACCCTAACCCGTACTCTAAACCTAACCGGTAACATAACCCAAACCCTAACCCGTACCCTAACCCTAACCCTAACTCGTACCCTAAACCTAAACCTGACCCTAACACTAACCCTAACCCGTAACCTAAACTTAACCAGTACACTAACCCTAACGCAAACCCTAACCCTAAGCCTAACCCGCACCCTAAACCTAAACCTAACCCTAAACATAACCCTTACCCGTACCCTAACCCTAACCCATACCCTATCACTAACCCTAACCTTAACCGTAACCCTAACCCATACCCTAACCCTAAACCTAACCCTAGACCTAACACGTACAGTAAACCTATCCCTTACCATAACTTTAACCCTAACCCGTACCGTAACCCTAACACTGACCCTAACCTTAACCCTAACCCGCACACTAAACCTAACCCTAACCCTAGACCTAACACGTACACTAACCCTATCCCATACCCCAACCTTAACCCTAACCCATATCGTAACCGTAACACTAACCCAAACCCTAAACCTAACGCTAACCCGTACACTAACCCTAACCCGAACCCTAAACCGTACCCTAACCTGTACCCTAACCCTACTCGTAGCCTAACCCTATCTATAACCCTAAACCCTAACCCTAAACCTGACCATCCCTAACCCGTTGAAACGGTAAACCTAACCCGTACCCTAACACAAACCCAAACCCGTACTCTAACCCTAACCCTAACCCTAAATCTAACCCTAACCCGCACCCTAAACTTAACCTGAACCCTAATCGAAACCATAACCCTTAACCGTAACCTAACCCAAACCCATACCCTAACCCTAACCCTACACTTAACGATAAATCTAACCTGTATCCTAACCCTAAAACTAACCCGAACCCTTAACCCAAACCTAACACTAACGCGTACCCTAACACTAACACTAACCCTAACCCTGACCCTAAACCTAACCCTAACCCTTACACTAATCCTAAACCTAACCCTAACCCACACCCTAACCCTAACCCTAACCCGTACCCTAACCCTAACCCGTAACCTTAACCTAACCCTAACCCTAAACTTAACCCGTACGCTAACCCTATCCCGTACCCTGAACCTAACCCTAACCCGTATTCTAACCCTAAACCTAAACCTAAGCCTAACCCGTACATTAACCCTAACCCTAACCCTAACACTAACCCTACCCCGTACTCTAAACCTAACCCTAACACTAACAATAACCCTAACCCGTACACTAACCCTAACCCTAAACCTAACCTAACACTAACCCTAACCCGTACTCTAACCCTAACCCTAACCCTAACCCTAACCATCCTCTAACGCTAACCCTAACACTCACCCTAACCCTAACCCGTACTGTAACCCTAACCCGTACCTTAACACTAAACCTAACCCGTACCCTAACCCTAACCCTAACCTGTACCCTAAACGTAACCCTAGCCCTGACCCTAATCCTAACCGTAACCCGTACCCTAAACCTAACCCGTACTCTAAACCTAATCCTAACCCTAACCCGTACCCTAAACGTAACCCTAACCCCAACTCGTAACCTACCCCTAAACCTAACGTACCCTAACCTTAACCCTACCCCGTACCCTAAGCCTAACCCATACCCTAACACTAACGCTATACCTAACTCTAACTCTAACCCTTACCCGTACCCTAACCCTAACCCTAACCCTATCTGTACACTAACCCTAAACCTAAACCTTACACCAACACTAACCCTAACCCGTACTCTAACCCTAACCCTATCCCTAAACCTAACACTAACACTAACCCTAACCCGTACTCTAACCCTAAACGTAACCCTAACTCTAACCCTAACCCGTACTATAATGCTAACCCTAACCCTAAACATAACCATAACCCTAACCCATACTGTAACCCTAAACCGTACCCTAACCCTAACCCTAACCCTAACCCTGACCTAACCCTAACCCTAACCCGTACCCTAACCCTAAACCGTACCCTAAACCTAACCCTAAACCTAACCCTTACCCCAACCCAAAACGTAATGCTAACCCGTACCCAAACCCTAACCCTAACACGTACCCTAACCCTAACCCACACACTAAACCTAAACCTAACCCTAGACCTAACACGTACACTAACCCTATCACATACCCCAACCTTAACCCTAACCCATATTGTAACCCTAACACTAACCCTAACCCTAACCCAAACCTAAACCATACACTAACCCTAACACGAACACTAACCCGTACCCTAACCCGTACCCTAACCCTACCCATAGCCTAATCCTATCTCTAACCCTAACTCCTAACCCTAACCCAAACCCTCACCTAAACCTAACCCTAAACCGTACCCTTACCCTAACCCGTAACCTAAACCTAACCCTAAACCTAATCTTAACCCGTACGCTAACCCTAGCCCTTACCCTAAACCTAACACTAACCCGTCCCCTAAACCTAACCCTAACTCTAACCCGTTGCCTAACCCTAACCCTAACCCTTTCCCTAACCCTAACACTAACCCTAACCCATATTCTAAACCTAACCCTAACCCTAATGCTAACCATACTCTAACCCTAACCCTAACCCTATCCGTACACTAACACTAACCCTAACCCTAACACTAACCCTAACCCATACTCTAAACCTAACCCTAAACCTAAACCTAACCCTAACCCGTACTCTAACCCTAACCCTAACCCTAACACTAAATCTTACCCTAAACCTAATCCTAACACGTAACCTAACTCTAAACCTAACCCGTAACATAACCCAAACCCTAACCCGTACCCTAACCCTAACCCTAACTCGTACCCTAAACCTAACCCTGACCCTAACACTAACCCTAACCCGTAACCTAAACATAACCAGTACACTAACCCTAACCCGAACCCTAACCCTAAGCCTAACCCGCACACTAAACCTAAACCTAACCCTAACCATAACCCTTACCCGTACCCTAACCCTAACCCATACCCTATCACTAACCCTAAACTTAACCGTAACCCTAACCCGTACCCTAACCCTAAACCTAACCCTAGACCTAACACGTACAGTAAACCTATCCCTTACCATAACCTTAACCCTAACCCGTACCGTAACCCTAACACTGACCCTAACCCTAAACCTAACTCTAACCCGTACACTAACCCTAACCCGAACCCTAACCCTAGACCTGAAATGGTAAACCTAACCCTAACCCGTAACCTTAACCTAAACCAAACCCTAAACTTAACCCGTACGCTAACCCTATCTCGTACCCAAAACCTAACCCTAACCCTCATCCTAACCCTAAACCTAAAACTAAGCCTAACTCATACGTTAACTGTAACCCTAAACCTAACACTAACCCTACAGCGAACTCTAAACCTAACCCTAACCCTAACCCTAACCCTAAACATAACCCTAACACTAACACTAACCCGTACTCTAACCCTAACTGTAACCCTAACCCTAACCGTACTCTAACCCTAACCCGAACCCTCACCCTAACACTAACCCGTACTGTAACCCTAACACGTACCATAACCCTAACCCTAACCCAAACCCTAACCCTTGACCTAACCCGTAATCAAAACTATCCCGTACCCTAACCCTAACCCTAACCCGTCCCCAACCCCTAACAGTAACCCTAACCCATACCCTAGCGATAACCCTAACCATAACCCAACCCTAACCCGCAACCTAAACCTAAACCTAACCCTTACCCTATCCATAACCCTTCCCCGTATCCTCACCCTAACCCATACCCTAACCCTAACCCTAACCTTAACCGTAAACCTGACACATACTCTAACCCTAAAACTACCTGGTACCCTAAACCCAACCCTAACCCTAACCCGTACCCTAACCCTATCCCTATCCCTAACCCTGACCCTAAACCTAACCCTAAACCGAAACCTAACCCTAACCCTAACCCTAACCCGCAACTAAACCTAACTCTAACCCGTACCCTAACCCTAACCCGTAACCTAAACCTAACCCTAACCCTAAACTTAACCCGTACGCTAACCCTAACCCGTACCCTAAAACTAACCCTAACCCGTACCCTAAACCTAACTATAACCCTAACCCTATCCGAACAAAAACCCTAACCCTAACCCTAACACGAACAATAACCCTAACCCACTCTAACCCTAACCCTAAACCTAAACCTAACCCTAACAGGTACTCTAACCCTAACCGTACCCTAACACTAACCCTAACCATAACAGTAAGCTAACCCTTACTCTAAACCTATACCTCACCCTAACTCAAAACCTAACCCGTACTACAACCCTAAACCTAAACCTAACCCTAACCCTAACCCTCACCCGTACAGTAACCCTAACCTGTACCCTAACCCTAACCCTAACCCTAACCCTAAACCTAACCCTAACCCTGACCCTAACCCTAACCCTAACCCGTTCCCTAAACCTAAACCATACCTTAACCCTACCCTAAACCTAACCCGTACCCTAACATAAACATAACGCTAACCTGTACCCAAACCCTAAACCTAACACGCACCCTAACCCGTACCCTAAACCTAACCCTAACCCGTACCCCAACCCTAACCCTAACCCGAACCCTATCCGCACACTAACCCTAACCCTAACCCTAACACTAACACTAACCCTAACCCGTACTCTAACCCTAACCCTAACCCTAAACCTAACCCTAACCCGTACTCTAAACCTATCCCGTACTCTAACACTAACCCTAACCCTAACACTAACCGTAACCCGTACTCTAACCCTAAACCTAACCCTAACTCAAATCCTAACCCGTACTATAACCCTAAACCTAACCCTAAACATAAACATTACGCTAACCCATACAGTAACCCTAACCGGTACCCTAACCCTAACCGTAAACCTAACCCTGACCTAACCCTAACCCATACACTAACCCTAAATCGTACCCTAAACCTAACCCTAAACCTAACCAGTACCCTAACCCTAAATGTAATGCTAAACCGTAACTAAACCCTAACCCTAACACGTACTCTAACCCTAAACTGTACACAAAACCTAACCCTAACCCTAGACCTAACACGTACACTAACCCTATCCCATACCCAAACCTTAACCCTAACCCATATCATAATGCTAACACTAACCCTACCCTAAACCTAACCCTAACCCGTACACTAACCCTAACCCGAACCCTAACCCTAACCCTAACCCGTACCCTAACCCTACCCGTAGCCTAACCCTATCTATAACCCTAAACCCTCACCCTAAACCTAACCCTTCCCTAACCCGTACCCAAACGGTAAACCTAACCCGTACCCTAACACTAACCCAAACCCGTACTCCAACCCTAACCCTAACCCTAAACCTAACCCTAACCCGCACCCTAAACTTAACCTGAACCCTAACCGAAACCATAACCCTTAACCGTAACCTAACCCAAACCCATACCCTAACCCTAACCCTAACCCTAACCTTAACCATAAATCTAACCTGTACCCTAACCCTAAAACTAACCCATACCCTAACCCCAAACCTAAAACTAACGCGTACCCTAGCACTAACTCCAACCCTAACCCTAAACCTAAACCTAACCCTAACCCGCACCCTAAACTTAACCTGAACCCTAACTGAAACCATAACCCTTAACCGTACCCTAACCCTAACCCACACACTAACATAACCCTAACTTTAACCAAAACCCTAACACATACCCTAAC
Organism: Urocyon cinereoargenteus; assembly: GCA_032313775.1. Lineage (NCBI taxonomy): Eukaryota > Metazoa > Chordata > Mammalia > Carnivora > Canidae > Urocyon > Urocyon cinereoargenteus. Next base: position 2,373,363 of record JAVLSZ010000045.1, read on the forward strand.
TCTAAAACTAACCCGTACCCTAACCCCAACTCTAACCCTAACCCATACCCTAAAACTAACCCTAACCCTAAACCTGACCCTAAACCTAACCATAAACCGTACACTAACCCTAACCCTAACACTAACCCGCAACCTAAACCTAACCCTAACCCTAAACTTAACCCGTACGCTAACCCTATCCTGTACCTAAACCTAACGCTAACTCTTATCCTAACCCTAAACCTAACCCTAAACCTAACCCGTAACCTAAACCTAACCCTAACCCTTGACCTAACCCGTACCCAACCCTATCTCGTAACCTAAACCTAACCCTAAACCGTACCCAAACTCTAACAGTAACCCTAACCCATACCCTAGCGCTAACCCTAACTCTAACCCTAAGCCTAACCTGCACCCTAAACCTAATGGTACCCCTAACCCTAAACATAACCCTCACCCGTACACTAAACCTAACCCAAACCCTAACACTAACCCTAACTTTAACCTTAACCCTAACCCGTACCCTAACCCAAAAACTAAAATGTACCCTAACCCCAACCCTAACCATAACCCATACCATGACCTTATCCCTAACCCTAATCCTGACCCTAAACCTAACCCTAACCCGTACTCTAACCCTAACCCGCACCTAAACCTAACCCTAACATGTACCCTAACCCTAACCCGTAAGTAACCTAAACCTACCCTAACCCTAAACTTAACCCATTCACTAACCCTATCCCGTACCCTAAACCTAACCCTAACCCGTACCCTAACCCTAACCCTAACCCTATCCGTACACTAAACCTAACCCTAGTACTAACACTAACACTAACCCGTACTCTAAACCTAACCCTAACCCTAACCCTAACCCGTACCCTAATCCTAAAACTAACCCGTACCCTAACACTAAACCTAACCCTAACCCTGACCCTAAACCTAACCCTAACCCTTACACTAACCCTAACACTAACCCTAACCCGCCCCCTAAAGCTAACCCTAACCCGTACCCAAACCCTAACCCGTAACCTAAACCTAACCCTAACCCTAAACATAACCTGTACGCTAACCCTATCCCGTACACTAAACCTAACCATAACTCTTATCCTAACCCTAAACCTAACCCTAAGCCTAACCCGTACATTAACCCTAACCCTAACCCTAACACTAACCCTAACCCGTACTCTAAACCTAACACTAACCCTAACCCTAACAATAACCCTAACCCGTACTCTAACCTTAACCCTAACCGTACTCTAACCCTAACACTAACCCTCACCCTAACACTAACCCATACTGTAAACCTAACCCGTACCATAAGCCTAACCCTAACCCTAACCCGTACCCTAACCGTAAACCTAACTCGTACACTAACGCTAACCCTGAAGCTAACCCTAACCGTAATCTAACCCTAACCCTAGCCCTCACCTTAAAACTAACCCGTACTGTAGCCCAAACACGTACCATAACCTTAACCCTAACCTGTACCCTAAACCTAACCCGTACCATAAACCTAACCCTAACCCGTACCCTAAACCTAAACCTAACCCTAAATCGTACCCTAACCCTAACGCTAACACTGACCCTAACCCTAAAACTAAACCATACCCTAAACCTAACCCGTACCCTAACCCTAAATCTGACTCTAACCCTTACTATAACCCTAACCCTAAACCTAACCCTAACCCTAATACTAACCCGTACTCTAACCCTATCCCGTAGCCTAACCCTAAATCTAACCCTAACACCTAACCCTAAACCTTACCCTAACCCGTACCCAAACGGTACACCTAACCCGTACCCTAACACTAACCCAAACCCGTACTCTAACCCTAACCCTAACCCTAACCCTAACCCTAAACCGCACCCTAAACTTAACCCTAACCCTAAGCCTAACCATAACCCTTAACAGTACCCTAAACCTAAGCCACACCCTAACCCTAACCCTAACTTTAACAGTAACCCTAACCCGTACCATAACCCTAAAACTAACCCGTACCCTCACCCCAACCCTAACCCTAACCCATACCCTAACAGTAACCCTAACCCTAAACCTGACCCGAAAAATAACCCTAACCAGTACACTAACCCTAACCCTAACCCTAACCGGCACCCTAAACCTAACCCTAATCTGTACCCTAACTCTAACCCGTAACCTAAACCTAAACCTAACCCTAAACTTAACACATACCCTAACCCTATCCCATACCCTAAACCTAAACCTAACCCGTAACCTACCCCTAAACCTAACCCTAAGCCTAACCCGTATATTAAACCTAACCCTAACCCTAACACTAACCCTACCCCGTACTCTACCCCTAACCCTAACCCTAACGCTAACCCTAAACCGAACCCTAACCCTAACCATAACCCTTTCCGTAACCCTAACACTAACACTAACCCGTACTCTAACCCTAAACCTAACCCTAACCCTAACACTAACCCTAACCCGTACTCTAACCCTAACACTAACCCTCACCATAACACTAAGCTGTACTGTAACCCTAACCCGTAACATAACCCTAACCCTAACCCATACCCTAAGCCTAACCCTAACTCGTTCCCTAACCCTAACCCTGACACTAACACTAACCCTAAATTGTAACCTAAACCTATCCCGTACCGTAACCCTAACCCTAACCAGTACCCTAAACCTAACCCTAATCCTAACTCGTACTCTAACTCTAACACTAACCCTAACCCTGACCCTAACCCTTAACCAAACGGTAAACCTAACCCGTACCCTAACACTAACCCAAAACCGTACTCTCACCCTAACCTTAACCCTAACCCGAAACCGCAATCTAAACATAACCCTAAACCTAACCCTAACCATAACCCTTAACCGTACACTAACCCTAACCCACACCCTAACATAACCCTAACTTTAACCATAACCCTAACACATACCCTAACCCTAAAAAAAACCCGTACCCTAACCCCAAACCTAACCCTAACCCATACCCTAACACTAACCCTAACCCTAACCCTGAACCTAAACCTAACCCTAACCCGTACACTAACCCTAAACCTAACTCTAACCCGTAACCTAAACCTAACCCTAACCCTAAACTTAACCCGTACGCTAAACCTATTCCGTACCCTTAACCTAACCCTAACCCGTAACCTAAACCTAAATCTAACCCTAAGCCTAACCCGTAATTTAACCCTCACCTTAACCCTAACAATAACCCTACCCCGTACTCTAACCCTAACCTACCCTAACCCTAAACCGAGCCCACCCTAAACATACCCCTAACCCTTTCCCTAACCCTGACACTAACCCTAACCCATACTCTAACCCTAACCCTAACCCTAACCGTACTCTAACCATAACCCTAACCCTCACCCTAACCCTAACCCGTACTGTAACCCTAACCAGTAACATAACCCTAACCCTAACCCGTAGCCTAAACCTAACCCTAACTCGTACCCTAAACCTAACCCTAAACCTAAACTTAACGCGTACACTAACCCTATCCCGTACCCTGAACCTAACCCTAACCCGTACCCTAACCCTAACCCTAACCCTATCCGCACAATAACACTAACCCTAACCCTAACACTAACCCTAACCCGTACTCTAACACTAACCCTAACCCTAAACCTAACCCTAACCCATACTCTAACCCTAACCCGTACCCTAACATTAACCCTTACCCTAACCCTAAACCTAACCCATACCCTAAACGTAAACGTAACCCTAACCCGTACCCAAACCCTAACCCTAACTCGTACCCTAACCCTAACCCTAACCCGCACACTAAACCTAAACCTAACCCTAGACCTAACACGTACACTAAACCTAACCCGTGCCGGAAATTTAACCCTAACCCATACCGTAACCCTATCCCTAACCCTAACCTTAACCCTAACCTTAACTCTAAACCTAAACCTAACCCGAACACTAACCCTTACCCTAAACCGAACCCTAACCCTTGACGTAACCCGTACCCAACCCTATCTCGTACTCTAAACCTAACCCTTACCTGTACCCAAACCCTAACAGTAACCCTAACCCATACACTAGCGCTAACCCTAACCATAACCGTAAGCCTAAACCGTACCCTAACCCTAAAACTAACCCGTACCCTAACCCAAACCCTAACCATAACCTGTACCATGACCCTATCCCTAACCCTAACCCTGACCCTAAACCTAATCCTAACCGGTACCCTAAACCTAACTTGCACCTAAACCTAAACCTAACCCGTACCCTAACCCTAACCCGTAACCTAAACCTACCCAAACCCTAAACTTAACCTGTACACTAACCCTATCCCTTACCCTAAACCTAAACCTAACCCATACCCTAACCCTAACCCTAAACCTAACCCTAACCCTAACCGTATCCGTACACTAACCCTAACCCTAACACTAACACTAACCCTAACCCGTACTCTAAACCTAAACCTAACCTTAAACCTAAACCTAACCCGTCCCCTAACCCTAAAACTAACCCTTACGCTAACACTAACCCTAACCATAACCCTGACCCTGAACCTAACCCTAATCTGTACCCTAACCCTAACCCGTAACCTAAACCTAATCCTAACCCTAAACTTAACCTGTACGCTAACCCTATCCTGTACGCTAAACCTAAACCTATCTCTTATCCTAACCCTAAACCTAACCCTAAACCTAACCCGTACCCTAAACCTAACCCTAACCCTTGACCTAACCCATACCCAAAGCTATATCGTACCCTAAACCTAACCCTAACCCGTACCCAAACCCTAACAGTAACCCTAATCCATATCCTAGCACTAACCCTAACTCTAACCCTAAGCCTAACCCGCACCCTAAACCTAATCGTAACCCTAAACCTAACCATAACCCTTACCCGTACCCTAACCCTAATCCTTACCCTTACACTAACCCTAACTTTAACCGTAACCTTAACCCGTACCCTAACCCTAAAACTAACACGTACCCTAACCCCAACCCTAACCCTAACCGTACCATGACCCTATCCCTAACCCTAACTCTGACCCTAAACCTAACAATAAACCTTACACTAACCCTAACCCTAACCCGCACACTAAACCTAAACCTAACCCTAAATTTAACCCATACGCTAACCCTATCCCGTACCCTAAACCTAACCCTAACTCTTATCCTAACCCTAAAACTAACCCTAAGCCTAACCCGTACATTAACCCTAACCCTAACCCTAACCCTAACACTAACCCTACACCGTACTCTAAACCTAACCATAACCCTAACCCTAACCCTAACCCTAACACTAACCGTAACCCGTACTCTAATCCTAACCCTAACAGTACTCTAACCCTAACCATAACGCTCATCCTAACCCTAACCCTAACCCTAACCCTAACCCTAACCCTAACACTAATCCGTACTGTAACCCTAACCCGTACCATAACCCTAAACCTAACCCGTACCCTAACCCTAACCCTAACTCGTACACTAACCCTAACCCTGACCCTAACCCTAACCGTACTCTAACCCTAAACCTAACCCTCACCCTAACACTAACCCGTACTGTAACCCTAACACGTACCGTAAACCTAACCCTAACCCGTACCCTAAACCTAACCCGTATACTAACCCTAAACCTAACCCTAACCCGTACCCTAAACCTAACCCTAACCCTAAATCGTACCCTAACCCTAACCCTAACACTAACCCTAACCATAAACCTAACCCGTACCCTAAACCTAACCCGTACCCTAACCCTAACTCTAACCCTAACCCATACTATAACCCTAACCCTAAACCTAACCGTAACCCTAATACTAACCCGTACTCTAACCCTATCCCGTAGCCTAACCCTAAGTCTAACCCTAACCCCTAACCGTAACCCTTACCCTAATGCGTACCCAAACAGTAAACTTAACCCGTACCCTAACACTAACCCAAAACCGTACTCTAACCTTAACCCTAACCGTAAACCGCACCCTAAACTTAACCCTAACCCGAAGCCTAACCATAACCCTTAACCGTACCCTAACCCTAAACCACACCCTAACCCTAACCCTAACTTTAAACCTAACCCTAACCGTACCTTAACCCTAAAACTAACCCGTACCCTAACCCCAACCCTAACCCTAACCCATACCCTAACAGTAACCCTATCCCTAACCCTGACCCTAAAAATGACCCTAGCAGTACACAAACCCTAACTCTAAACCTAACCGGCACCGTAAACCTAACCCTTTTCCGTACCCTAACCCTAACCCGTAACCTATACCTAAACCTAACCCTAAACTTAACCCGTACGCTAACCCTACCCTGTACTCTAAACCTAACCCTAACCCGTACCCTAACCCTAACCCTAACCCTAACCCTATCCGCACACTAACACTAACCCTAACCCTAACACTAACCTTTACACTCACCCTAGCACTAACACTAACCCGTACTCTAAACCTAACCCTAACCCTAACCCTAACACTAACCCTAACCTGTACTCTAACCCTAACCCTAATACTCACCCTAACTCTAACCCGTACTGTAACCCTAACGCATAACATAACCCTAACCCTAACCCGTACCCTAACCCAAATCCTAACTCGTTACTTAACACTAACCCTGACCCTAACACTAACCCTAACGCATAACCTAAACCTAACCCGTACCCTAACCCTAACCCTAACCATTACTCTAAACCTAACCCTAAACCTAAATCGTACCCTAACCCTAACCCTAAACCTGACCCTAACCATAACCGTAACCCGTACCCTAAACCTAACCCATACCCTAACTCTAACCCTAAACATAACCCTATCCCTAACCCGTACCGTAAAACTAACCCTAACCCTTGACCAAACCCGTAGCCAACCCTATCCCGTACCCTAACCCTAACCCATACCCTACACTAACCCTAACCTTAACTGTAACACTAACCTGTACCCTAACCCTAAAACTAACCCGTACCCTAACCCCAACCCTAACCTTAACCCGTATCATAACCCTATTTCTAACCCTAACCCTGACCCTAAACCTAACCCTAACCCTAAACTAACACTAACCCTACCCGTACACTAACCCTAACCATAACCTAACCCTAACCCGTACTCTAACCGTAACCCATACACTAACACTAACCCTAACCCTAACACTAACCCTAACCCGTACTCTAACCCTAAACCTAACCCTAACTCTAACCCTAATCTGTACCCTAACCCTAACCCTAAACCTAACCCTAACCCTGACCCTAACCCTAACGCTAACCCGTACCCTAATCCTAAACCGTACCCTAACCCTAACCCTAACCCTTTCCCTAACCCTAACACTAACCCTCACCCGTACTCTAACCCTAACAATACCCTAACCGTACACTAACCCAAACCCTAACCCTCACCCTAACCCTAAACCGTACTGTAACCCTAACCCGTAACATAACCCTAACCCTAACCCGTACCCTATCCCTAACCCTAACACGTACTCTAACCCTAAACCTGACCCTAACACTAACCCTAACCAGTAAACTAAACCTAACCCATACCCTAACCCTAACCCTTACCCTAACGCATACCCTAAACCTAACCTTAACCCTAACTAGTACCCTAAACCTACCTAACCCTGACCCTAACCCTAACCCTAACATGTACCCTAAACCTAACCCTAACCCTTGACCTAACCTGTACCCAACCCTATCCCGTACCCTTACCCTACCCTAACCTGTACCCAAACCCTAACAGTAACCCTAACCCATACCCTAGGGCTAAACCAAACCCTAACTCTAAGCCTAACCCGCACCCTAAACCTAAACCTAACCCTAACACTAACCATAACCCTAACCCGTACCCTAACCCAAATCCATACACTAACCCTAAAACTAACCCGTACCCTAACCCCAACCTTAACCCTAACCCGTACCATAACCCTATCCCTAACCCTAACCCTGACCCTAATCCTAACGCTAACCCGAACCCTAACCCTAACCCATAACCTAAACCTAACCCTAACCCTAAACTTAACGCGTACACTAACCCTATCCTGTACCCTAAAGCTAACCCTAACCCGTACGCTAACCCTAACCCTAACCTTAAACCTATCCGTACACTAAACCTAACCCTAACCCTAACACAAACCCTAACCAGTACTGTAGCACTAAACCTAACCCTAAACCTATCCCGTACACTAAACCTAACCCTAACCCGTACCCTAACCGTAACCCTAACCCTAACCCGTACCCTAAACCTAACCCTAAACCCTAACTTGTACCTTAACCCTAACCCTATCCCGTACCCTAAAGCTAACCCTAACCCGTACCCAAACACTAACCCTAACCCTAAACCTATCCGTACACTAACCCTAACCCTAAACGTAACCCTAACCCTAATATGTACCCTAAACCTAACCCTAACCCTTGACCTAACCCGTACCCAACCCTATCACGTACCCTTACCCTAAACCTAACCCGTACCCAAACCCTAACAATAACCCTAACCCATACCCTAGGGCTAACCCAAACCCTAACTCTAAGCCTGCCGCACCCTAAACCTAAACCTAACCCTAAACCTAACCATAAATCTAACCCGTACCCTAACCCTAACCCATACCCTAACACTAACCCTAACCTTAACAGTAACCCTAACCCGTACACTAAACTTAAAACTAAACCGTACCCTAACCCCAACCCTAACCCTAACCCGTACCATAACCCTATCCCTAACCCTAACCCTGACACTAAACCTAACCCTAACTCTAACCCTAACTTGTACTATATCCCTAACTCTAACCCTAACCCTAACCCTAACCCTAACCCGACTCTAACCCTATCCCATAGCCTAACCCTAACTCTAACACTAATCCCTAACCCTAAACCTAACTCTAAACCTTAACCTAAACAGTACCCAAACGGTAAACCTAACCCGTACCCTAACACTAACCCAAACCCGTACTCTAACCCTAACCCTAACCCTAAAACTAACCCTAAACCGCACCCTAAACTTAACCCTAATCCTAACCCTAAAAGTAACCCTTAACCGTATCCTAACCCTAACCCACACGCTAAACCTATCCCTAACTTTAACCGTAACCCTAACCCGTACCCTAACCCTAAAACTAACCTGAACCCTAACCCCAACCCTAACACAAATCCATAACTTAACACTAACACTAACCCTAAACCTTACCCTAAACCTAACCCTAACCCGTACACTAACACTAACCCTAACCCTAAACCGCACCCTAAACCTAACCCTAACCCGTACTCTAACCCTAATCCGTAACCTAACCCTAACCCTAACCCGAAATTTAACCCGTACGCTAACCCTATCCTATCCGTACACTAAACCTAACCCTAAACCCTAACCTAACCCTAAACCTAAACCTAAGCCTAACCCGTACATTAACCCTAACCCTAACACTAAAACTAACCCTACGCCGTACTCTAACCCTATCCCGTACCCTAACCCTAACCCTAACCCTTTCCCTAACCCTAAAACAAACCCTAACCCGTAACCTAACCCTAACCCTAACCCTACCCCTAAGCGTACACTAACCCTAACCCTAACCTCACCCTAACCCTAACCAGTACTGTAACCGTAACCTGTAACATAACCCTAACCCTAACCCGTACCCTAACCCTAACCCTAACTCGTACCCTAATGCTAAACCTGACCCTAACCCTAACCCGTACCTTAAACCTAATTCGTACCCTAACCCTAACCCTAACCCGTACCCTAAACCTAAACCTAACCCTAATTCGTACCCTAACCCTAACCCTAACGCTGACTCTAACCCTAACCCTAACCCGTACCCTAACCCTAACCCTAACGCTAAACCTCACCCTAACCCGACTCTAACCCTATCCCGTACCCTAACACTAACCCTTACCCAAAACCTAACCCTAAACCTAACCCTAACCCGTACTCTAAACCTATCCCGTACCCTAACACTAACCCTTACCCTCACCCTAAACCTAACCCGTACGCTAAACCTAAACGTAACCCTAACCCGTACCCAAACCCTAACCCTAACACGTACCCTAACCCTAACCCTAACCCTAACCCTAACCCTCACCCTAACCCTAAACCGTACTGTAACCCTAACCCGTACCATAATCCTAACCCTAAACCGTACCCTAAACCTAACCCTAAGTCGTACCCTAACCCTAACCTAACCCTGACCCTAACCCTAACCCTAACCCGCACCCTAAACCTAAACCTAACCTGTACCCTAACCCTAACCCATAGCCTAAACCAAACCAAACCCTAAACTTAATCCGTTCGCTAACCCTATCCCGTACCCTAAACCTAACCCTAACCCGTATCCTAACAAACCTAACCCAAAGCCTAACCCGTACATTCACCCTAATCGTAACACTAACACTAACCCTACCCCATACTCTAACCCTAACCCTACTCTAACCCTAACCTTACCCTAACCCTAAAACTAACCCTAACCCGTACTCTAACTCTAACCCGTACCCTAACACTAACCCTAACCCTCACACAAACCTAACCCGTATCTAAACCTAAACGTAACCCTAACTCTAACCCTAACCCGTACTATAACCCTAACCCTAACCCTAAACTTAACCCGAACCCTTAATCTAACCCTATCCCGTAACCTAACCATAACTCTAACCCTAACCCCTAACCCTAACCCTAACCCTTACCCTAACCCTTACCCAAATGGTAAACCTAACCCGGACCCTAACACTAACCCAAACCCGTACGCTAACCCTAACCCTAACCCAAACCCTAAACCGCAATCAAAACATAACCCTAACCCTAAACATAACCATAACCTTTAACCGTACCTTAACCCTAACCCACACCCTAACATAACCCTAACTTTAACCGAAACCCTAACACGTACCCTAACCCTAAAACTAACCCGTACGCTAACCCTGACCCTACACCTAACCCTATCCCGTACACTAACCCTAACCCTAACGCTAACCCTAAACCGTAACCTAAACCTAACCCTAACCCTAAACTTAACCCGTATGCTAAACCTATTCCGTACACTAAACCTAACCCTAACCTGTAACTTAACCCTAAACCTAACCCTAAGCCTAACCCGTACTTTACCCCTCACCCTCACCCTAACAATAACCCTACTCCGTACTCTAACCCTAACCTAAACCTAACCCTAAACCTAACCCATACCCTAACCCAAACACTAACCCTTTCCCTAACCCTAACACTAACACTAACCTTACTCTGTACTCTAACCCTAACCCTAACACTAACCCTAACCCTACTCGTACTCTATCCCTAACACTAAAACTCACCCTAACCCTAACTCGTACTGTAACCCTAAGCCGTAACATAACCCTAAACCTAACCGTAACCCTAAACCTAACGCTCACCTAAACCTGACCCTAACACGTACCCTAACCCGAACCCGTAACTTAAACCTAACCCTAAACCTAAACTTAACCCATACGCTAACCCTAGCCCGTACCCAAAACCTAACCCTAACCAGTACCTTAACCCTAACCCTAACCCTAACCCTATCCGTACACTAAACCTAACCCTAACCGTAACCCTAACACTAACCCTAACCCGTTCTCTAACCCTAAATCTAACTTTAAGAGTAACCCTAACCCGTACCCTAACACCAACCCTAACCCTAACCCATAACCTAACACTAACCCTAACCCTAATCCTGACCCTCAACCTAACCCTAACACGGACACTAACCCTAACCCTAAACCTAACCCTAACCCGCACCCTAAACCTAACCCTAACCCGTACCCTAACCTTTACCCGTAACCTAACCCTAATCCTAACCCTAAACTTAACCCATACACTAACTCTATCCCGTTACCTAAACCTAACCCTAACCCGTAACCTAACCGTAAACCTAACCCTAAGCCTAACCCATACATTAACCCTAACCCTAACACTAACCCTACACCGTATTCTAACCCTAACCCTAACCCGTACCCGTACCCTAACACTAAAACTAACCCTTTCCCTAAAACTAACACTAACCCTAACCCGTACTCTAACCCTAACCTTAACCCTAACCCTAATCGAATTCTAACCCTAACCTAACCCTCACCCTAACTCTAACCCATACCGTAACCCTAACCCTAAACCTAACCCATAACCTAAACCTAATACTAACCCTAACTCATACCCTAACACTAACCCTAAACCTAACCCTAACCCTAAACCTAACCCGTGCCCTAAACCTAATCCTAAACCCAACCCGTCCCTTAAACCTAACCCTAACCCTAACCCGTACCCTAAACCTAACCCTAACCCTTGACCTAACCCGTACCCAACCCTATCTCGTACCCTAAACCTAAGCCTAACCCGTACCCAAACCCTAACAGTAACCCTAAACCATACCATAGCACTAAACCCTAACCCTAACCCTAAGCCTAAACCGCACCCTAAACCTTAACGTAACCCTCACCCTAACCATAACCCTTACCCGTACCCTGACCCTAACCCATACCTTAACACTAACCCTAACCTTAACCGAACCATAACCCGTACACTAACCCTAAAATTAACCCGTACCCTAACCTCAACTCTAACCCTACCCGTACCTTAACCCTATCCCTAACCCTAACCCTGACCCTAAACCTAACCCTAACCAGGACCCTAACCTTACCCGCACCTAAACCTAACCCTAACCCGTACCCTAACCCTAACCCGTAACCTAAACCTAACTATAACCCTAAATTTAACCCGTACACTAACCCTACCCCGTACCCTAAACCTAACCCTAACCCGTACCCTAACACTAACCTAACCGTAACCCTATCCATACACTAACCCTAACCCTAACCCTAACACTAACCCTAACCCGTACTCTAACCCTAACCCTAACCCTAACCCTAACCGTACTCTAACCCTAACCCTAACCCTCAACCTAACCCTAACCCGTATTGTAAACCTAACCCTAACTCGTACCATTACCCGTAACCTAAACCTAACCCGTACCCGTACCCGTACCCTAACCTGTACCCTAAACCTAACCCGTACCCTAACCCTAACCCTAACCCTATCCGTACCCTAAACCTAAACCTAACCCTAACTCGTACCCTAACCCTAACCCTAACGCTGACGCTAACCCTAACCCTAAACCGTACCCTAAACCTAACCGTAACCCTTGACCTAACCCGTACCCAATCCTATCCCGTAACCTAAACCTAACCCTAACCCGTACCAAAACCCTAACCATAACCCTAACCCATTGCCTAGCGCTAACCCTAACCCTTACCCTAAACCACACCCTAAACCTCAACCTACCCCTAACCCTAACCATAACCCTTACCCGTACCCTAACACTAACCCATACCCTAAACCTAACACTAACCTTAACCGTAACCCTGACCCATACACTAACCCTAAAACTAAATCGTACCCTCACCCTAATCCTAACCCTAACCCTCACTTAAACCTAACCCTAACCCGTACCCTAACCCTAACACGTAACCTAAACCTAACCGTAAACCTAATTTTAACCCGTACGCTAACCCTAGCCAGTACCCTAAAACTAACCCTAACCCATACCCTAACCCTAACCCTAACCCTAACTCTAACCCGTACCCTAACCCTAAACCTTTCCCTAACCCTAACATTAACCCTAACCTATACTCTAACCCTAACCCTAACCCTATCCGTACCCTAACCCTAACACAAACCCTCAACGTAACCCTAACCCGTACTGTAACCGTAATCCGTAACATAACCCTGCCCTAACCCGTACCCTAACCCTAACCCTAACTCGTACCCTAATCATAACCCTGAACCAAACACTAATGTACCCTAAACGTAACCCTAAACCTAACTCGTACCCTAACCCTAACCCTTACATTAACCCTAACCCTAAGCCTAACCCGGACCCTAAACCTAACCCTAACCCGTACCCTAACCCTAACCCGTAACCTAAACCTAACTCTAACCCTAAAGTTAACCCGTATGCTAACCCTATCCCGTATCCTGAACCTAACCCTAAATGTATCGTAACCCTAAATCTAACCCTAAGCCTAACCCACATTAACCCTAAACCTAACACTAACCCTAACCTGTACCATAAACCTAACCCAACCCTAACCCTAACCCTAAACTTAACCCTAACCCTAACCCGTACCCTAAACCTAACCCTAACCCTTGACCTAACCCGTACCCAACCCTATCCCGTACCCTAACCCTAACCCTAACCCATTCCCAAACCCTAACAGTAACCCTAACCCATACCCTAGGGCTAACCCAAACCCTAACTCTAAGCCTAACCCTCACCCTAAACCTAACCCTAACCCTAACCATAACCCTAACCCGTACCCTAACCCTAACCCATACTCTAACACTAACCCTAACTTAACCATAACCCTAACCCGTACCCTATCCCTAAAACTAATCTGGACCGTAACCCCAACCCTAACCCTAACCCGTACCATAACCCTATCCCTAACCCTAACCCTTATCCTAAACCTAACCATAACCCATAAACTAACCCTAACCCGCACCTAAAACTAACCCTAGCCCGAACCCTAAACCTAAACCATAACCTAAACCTAACTCAACGCTAAACTTAACGCATACACTAACCCTATCCCGTACCCTAACCTAACACTAACTAATACAATAACCCTAACCCTAACACTAAACCGGACCCTAAACCTAACCCTAACCCGTACCCTAACCCTAACCCATAACCTAAACCTAACCCTAACCCTAAAGTTAACCTTTATGCTAACCCTATCCCGTACCCTGAACCTAACCCTAAACCGTATCCTAATCCTAAATCTAACCCTAAGCCTAACCCGCACATTAACCCTAACCCTAACACTACACTAACCCTAACCCTTACTTTAACCCTAACCCTAACCCTAACCCTAACCTAACCCTAACCCGTTACCTAAACCTAACCCTAACCCTAAACTTAACCTGTACGCTAACCCTATACCATACCCTGAACCTAACCCTAAACCGTATCCTAACCCTAAACCTAACCCTAAGCCTAACCCTTACATTAACCCTAACCCTAGCCCTAGAACTAAACCTACCCCGTACTTTAACTCTAAACCTAACCCTAACCCTAAACCTAACACTAACCCGTACCCTATCCCTAAACCGTACACTAACACTAACCCTAACCCTAACCCTAACACTAACCCTACCCCGTACTCTAACCCTAACCCTAACCCAAACCCTAACCCTGACCCTAACCCTAACACTAACCCTAACCCGTACTCTAACCCTAACCCTAACCGTACTCTAACCCTAAACCTAACCCTCAACCTAATCCTAACCCATACTATAACCCTCACCCGTACCATAACCCTCACCTATACCTAACCCTAACCCGTACCCTAACCCTAACCCATAACCTAAACCTAACCCTAACCCTAAACTTAACCCGTACGTTACACTATCCCGTACCCTAAACCTAACCCTAACCCGTACACTAACCCTAATCCTATACGTACACTAACCCTAACGCTAACCGTAAACCTAACACTAACCTTAATTCGTATTATAACACTAACCCTAACCCTAAACCTAACCCTAACCCAAACTCTACCCTAAAACATACCCTAACACTAACCCTAACCCTAACACTAACCCTAACCCGTACTCTAACCCTAAACCTAAACCTAACTCTAAACCTAACCCGTACTATAACCCTAAACCTAACCCTAACCCTAACCCGCACCTAAACCTAACCGTAACCCGTACCCTAACCCTAACCCGTAACCTAAACCTAACCCTAACCCTAAGCTAACCCTATTTGTACCCTAAACCTAACCCTAACCTGTAACCTAACCCTAACCCTAACCCTACCCATACACTAACCCTAACCCTAAACCTAAAACTAACACTAACCCTAACCCGTACTCTAACCCTAAATCGAACCCTAAACCGGATTATAACCTTAACCCTAACCCTAACCTTAACCCTAAACCTAACCCTAAGCGGTACAGTAAACCTAACCCGTACCCTAACCCCAACCCTAATCCTAACCCGTACCATAACCCTATCCCTAATGCAAACCATGACCCTAAACTTAACCCTAACCCGTACGCTAACCCTAACCCTAAAACTAACCATCACCTAAACCTAACTCTATCCCGTGCCTTACACCTAACCCTAACCCGAACCCTAAACCTAACCCGAACCCGAACCCGATCCGTACACTAACCCTAATCCTAAAACTAACCCTAACCCTAACACTAACCTTAACCCCTACTCTAACCCTAAACTTAACCCTAAACCTAACCCTAACTCGTACTCTAACCCTAACCCGTACCCTAACACTAACCCTAACCCTCACACTAACCCTAACCCGTATCTAACCCTAAACCTGACCCTAACTCTAACCCTAACACGTACTATAACCCTAACCCTAACCCTAACCTTAACCCGAACCCGTACTCTAACCCTATCCCATAGCCTAACCATAACTCTAAACCTATCCCCTAACCCTAAACCTAACCCTAACACTGCCCCTAACCCTAACACTAAGCCGTACCCTAAACCTAACCCATACCCTAACCCTAACCCTAAACCTAACCCTAACCCTTGACCTAACCCGTACCCAACCCAATCCCGTACCCTAACCCTAACCCTAACCCTTACACAAACCCTAACAGTAAACCTAACCCATACCCTAGCGCTAACCCTAACCCTAACCCTAAGCCTAACCTGCACCCTAAACCTAAACCTAACCCTGACACTAACTATAACCCTTACCCGTACCCTAACCCTAACCCATACCCTAACACTAACCCTAAACTTAACCGTAACCCTAACCCATAACCTAACCCTAAAACTAACCCGTACCCTAACCCCAAACCTAACCCTAACCAGTACCATAACCCTATCCCTAACCCTAACCCTGACCCTAAACCTAACCCTAACCCATACCCTAACCCTAACCTGCACCTAAGCCTAACCCTAACCCGTACCCTAACCCTAACCCGTACCCTAACCCTAACCCTAACACTAAATTTAACCCGTACACTAACCCTATTCGGAACCCTAAACCTAACCCTAACCCGTACCCTTACCCTAACCCTAACCCTAACCCTCTCCGTACACTAACCCTAACCCTAACCCTAACACTAACCCTAACCCGTACTCTAACCCTAACCCAAATCCTGAACCTAACCCTAACCCGTACTCTAACCCTAACCCGTACCCTAACACTAACCCTTACCCTAACCCTAAACCTAACCCATACGCTAACCCTAAACATAACCCTCACCCGTACCCAAACCCTAACCCTAACACTTACCCTAACCCTAACCCTAACCCAAACCAGCACACTAAACCTAACCCTAACCCTAGACCTAACACGTACACTAACCCTTTCCCGTACCATAACCTTAACCCTAACCCGTACCGTAAGCCTAACCCTAACCCTAACCTAACCCTAAACCGTACAATAACCCTAACCCGACCCCTAACCCTAACCCGAACCCTAACCCTACCTGTAGCCTAACCCAAATTCTAACCTTAACCCCTAACCCTAACCCTAACCTTAACCCTTAACCTAACCCGTACCCAAACAGCAAACATAACCCGTACCGTAACCTTAACACAAACCCGTACTCTAACCCTAACCCTAACCTTAACTCTAAACCTAATCCGCACCCTAAGCTTAAGCCTAACCCTAACCCAAATCATAACCCTTAACCGTAACCAAACCCTAACCCATAACGTAACCCTAACCCTAACCTTAACCATAACCATAACCCGTACACTAACCCTAAAACTAACCCGTACCCTAACCCCAAACCTAACCCTAACCCGTACCATTACACTAACCCGTACCCTAACCCTAACTCTAAACCTAACCCATTCCCTAACACTAACCCTAACCCTGACCCTAAAACTAACCCTAACCCTAACACTTACCCTAAAACGTACCCTAACCCATACCCTAACCCCAACCCTAACCCTAACCCGTACCCTAACACTAACACTAACACTAACCCTGACACTTACCCTAACCTGTACCTTAACCCGTACCCTAACCCCAACCCTCACCCTAACCCGTACCCTAATACTAACCCTAACCCTAACCCTGAACCGAAACCTAACCCTAACCCTAACACTAACCCTAATCCGTACCCTAACCCTAACCCTAACCCTAACCCTGACCATAACCCTAACCCTAACCCATACCCTAAGCCTAACTCATACCCCAACCCTAACCCTAAACCGTCCCTAACCCTAACCCGTACCCTAAACCTAACCCTATCCCTTGACCTAACCCGTACCCAAACCTATCCCGTAACCTAACCCTATGCCTAACCTGTACCCAAACCCTGACAGTAACCCTAACACATATCCTAGCGCTAACCCTAACCCTAACCCTAACCGCACCCTAAACCTAAACCTAACCCTAAACCTAACCATAACCCTTACCCGTACCCTAACCCTAACCCATACCCTAACCCTAACCCTAATTTAACCGTAACCCTGACCCGTACCCTAAACCTAAACATAACCCGTACCCTAACCCCAACCCTAACCTTAACCCGTACCCTAACCCTAACACTAACCCTAACCCTCAACTATACCTAACCCTAACCCATACCCTAACACTAACCCGCATCCTACACCTAACCTTAACCCTAAACTTAACCCGTACGCTAAACCTATCCCGTACCCTAAACCTAAACCTAACCCGTACCCTAACCCTAACCCTAACCCTAACCCTATCCGTACACTAACCCTAACCCTCAACCGAACACTAACCCTAAAACGTACTCTAACCCTAACCCTAACCCTAAACCTAACCCTAACTGGAACTCTAACCCTAACCCTTAACCTAACACTAACCCTATCCTTAACACTAACCCTAACCCGTACTCTAACCCTAAACCTAACCCTAACTCTAACCCTAACCTGTAGTTTAACCCTCACCCTAACCCTAACCCTAACCCTAACCCGTACTCTAACCCTATCCCGTAGCCTAACCCTAACTCTACCCTAACTCTTAACCCTAACACTAACCCTAATGCTTAACCTAACCCGTACCCAAACAGTAAACCTAACACTAACCCAAACCTGTACTCTAACCTAACCCTAAACCTTACCCTAACCATAAACCGTAACCTAAACTTAACCCTAACCATAACCATAACCATAACCCTTTTTTTTAAATTTTTATTGGTGTTCAATTTATCAACATACAGAATAACTCCCAGTGCTCATCCCATCAAGTATCACCGTCAGTGCCCGCCACCCACTCAGGCCCCCCCCCTTCAACCATCCCCAGTTCGTGTCCCAGAGTTAGGAGTCTTTAAGTTCTGTCTCCCTTGCTGATATTTCCCGCATATTTCTTCTCCCTTCCCTTATATTCCCTTTCGCTATTATTTATATTCCCCAAATGAATGAGAACATAACCATAACCCTTAACCGTACCCTAACTCTAACCCACACCCTAAACCTATCCCTAACTTCAACCGTAACCCTAACCCATACCCTAACACTAACCCTAACCCTAACCCTGACCCTAAACCTAACCCTAACCCGTACACTAACCCTAAACCTAACCCTAACCAGCACCCTAAACCTAACCCTAACCCGTACTCTAACCCTAACCCGGAACCTAAACCTAACCCTAACCCTAAACTTAACCCGTACGCTAACCCTATACCGTACACTAAACCTAAACCAAACCATTAACCTAATCCTAAACCTAACCCTAAGCCTAAACCATACATTAACCCTAACCCTAACACTAACACTAATCCTAACCCGCACTCTAACCCTAACCCTAACCCTAACCCTAAACCTAACCAGTACCCTAACCCTAAACCTAAACCTTTCCCTAAACCTAACACTAACCCTAACCCGTACCCTAACCCTAACCCTAACCCTACCCCTAACCGTACTCTAAAACTAACCCTAACCCTCACCCTAACACTAACCAGTACTGTAACCCTAACCTGTAACATAACCCTAACCCTAACCGGTACCCTAACCCTAACCCTAACTCGTACCCTAATGCTAACCCTGACCCTAACACTAACCCTTACCCTAAACCTAAACCGTACCCTAACCCTAAACCGAACCCTAACCCTAACCCGTACCCTAAACCTAACCCTAACCCTAATTCGTACCCTAACCCCCACCCTAACGCTGCCCCTAACCCTAACCAAAACTCGTACCCTAACCCTAACCCTAAACCTAACCCTAACCCTAACCCATATCCTAAACCTAACCCTAACCTTTGACCTAACCCGTACCCAACCCTATCCTGTACCCTAACCCTAACCCTATTCCGTCCCCAAACCCTAACAGTAACCCTAACCCATAACCTAGTATTAGCCCTAACCCTAACCTAAGCCTAACCCGCACCCTAAACCGAAACCAAACCCTGACCCTAACCATAACCCTTAGCGTACCCTAACACTAACCCATAACCTTACACTAACCCTAACCTTAATCGTAACCCTAACCCGTACCCTAACCCTAAAAATACCCGTACCCTATCCCCACCCTAACCATAACCCGTACCATAACCCTATCACTAACCATAATCCTGACCCTAAACCTAACCATAACCCGTACCCTAACCCTAACCCGCACCTAAACCTAACCCTAACCCGTACCCTGAACCGAACCCGTAACCTAACCTAACCCGTACCCTAAACTTAACCCGTACCCTAAACCTAACCCTAACCCGTACCCTTACCATAACCCTAACCCTAACCCTTTCCGTACACTAACCCTAACCCTAACCCTAACACTAAACCTAACCCGAACTCTAACGCTAACCCTAACCCTAAACCTAACCCTAATCCGTACTCTAATCCTAACCCGTACCCTTACACTAACACTTACACTAACCCTAAACCTAACCCGTACCCTAACCCTAAACGTAACCCTAACCCGTACCCAAACCCTAAATCTAACACGTACCCTAACCCTAACCCTAACCCTAACCCTAACCCTAAACCGCACACTAAACCTAACCCTAACCCTAGACCTAACACGTACACTAACCCTATCCCGTACCGTAACCTTAACCCTATCCCGCACCGTAACCCTAACACAAACCCTAACCCTACCTAACCCGAACCCTAAACCTAACCCTAACGAGTACCCTAACCCTACCCGTAGCCTAACCCAAACTCTAACCCTAACCCCTAAACCTAACCCTAACCCTAACCCTTACCTAAACCCTACCCAAAGGGTAAACCTAACCCGTACCCAAACACTAACGGAAACACGTACTCTAAAGCTAACCCTAACCCTAAACCTAACCCGCACCGTAAACTTAAACCTAACCCTAACCCAAACCATAACCCTTAACTGTAACCTAAACCTAACCCAAACCTTAACCCTAACCGTAACCTTAACCGTAACCCTAACCCGTAACCTAACCTTAAAACTAACCCGTACCCTAACCCCAACCCTAACCCTAACCCATAACCTAACACTAACCCTAACCCTAACCCTGACCCTAAACCTAACACTAACCCTTACACTAACCCTAACCCTAACCCTAACCCGCACCCTAAACCTAACCCTAACACGTACCCTAACACTAAACCGTAACCTAAACCTAACCCTAACCCTAAACTTAACCAGCACGCTAAACCTATCCCGTACCCTAAACCTAACCCTAACACGTATCCTAAACCTAAACCTAACCCTAAGCCTAACCCGAACATTAACCCTAAGCCTAACACTAACCCTACCCCGTACTCTAACCCTAACCATAAACCTAACCCTAACCCGTACGCTAACCCTAACCCTAACCCTAACCCTAACCCTAACACTAACCCTAATCCGTATTCTAACCCTAACCCTAACCGTACTCTAACCCTAACACTAAACCTACACTAACCCTCACCTGTACTGTAACCCTAACTCACACCATAACCCTAAACCTAAACCGTACCCGAACCCTAACCCTAACTCGTACCCTAACCCTAACCCTAAACCTGACCCTAAACCTAACCCTAACCCGTACCCTAAACCTAACCCTAAACAGTACCCTAACCCTAACCCTAACCCTGACCCTGACCCTAACCCTAACCTAACCCGTACCCTAAGCCTAACCAATACCCTAACCCTAAACCTAATCCTACACTAACCCTAAACCGTACCCTAAACCTAACCCTAACCCTTGACCTAAACCGTACCCAACACTATCCCGTTACCTAACCCTAACCCTAACCCGTACCCAAACCCTAACAGTAACCCTAACCCATACCCTAGTGCTAGCCCTAACCCTAACCCTAAACCTAAACCTCACCCTAAACCTAAACCTAACCCTAACCCTGACCCTAAACCTAACTGTAACCCGTAACCTAAACCTAACCCTAACCCTAAACTTAATGCGTACACTAACCCTATCCCGTACCCTAAACCTAACCCTAACCCGTACCCTAACCTTAACCCTAACTCTAACCCTATCCGTACACTAACTCTAACCCTAACCCTAACACTAACCCTAACCAGTACTCTAACCCTAACCCTAACCCTAAACCTAACCCTAACCCGTACCCTAACCCTAACCCGTACCCTAACACTAACCCTTACCCTAACCCTAAACCTACCCGTACCCTAACCCTAAACGTAACCCTAAACCGTACCCAAACCCTAACCCTAAAACGTACCCTAACCCTAACCCTAACCTGCACACTAAACCTAAACCTAACCCTAGACCTAACACGTAAACTAAACCTATCCCGTACCAAAACCTTAACCCTAACCCCTACCGTAACCCTAACACTAACCCTAACCCTAACCCTAACCCTAACTCTAACACGTACACTAACCCTAACCCGAACACTAACCCTAACCCTAACCCGTACCCTAAACCTACCCGGAGCCTAACCCTAACTCTAACCCTAACCCCTAAACCTAACCCTAACCCTAACCCTTACCCTAACCCATACCCAAACGGTAAACCTAACCCGTACCCTAACACTAACCCAAAACCGTTCTCTAACCCTAACCCTACCCTAACCCGCACCTTAAACTTAACTCTAACCCTAACCCAAACCATAATCCTTAAAAATAACCTAACCCTAACCCATACCCTAACCCTAACCCTATCCTTAACCATAACACTAACCTGTACCCTAATCCTAAAACTAACCCGTACCCTAACCCCAACCCTAACGCTAACCCGTACTCTAACACTAACCCTAAACCTAACCCTGACCCTAAACCTAACCCTAACCCTTACACTAACCCTAACCCTAACCCTACCCCGGACCCTAAACCTAAACATAACGGGTACCCTAACCCTAACCCGTAACCTAAACCTAACCCTAACCCTAAAGTTAACCCATACGTTAACCCTATCCCGTACCCTGAACCTAACCATAAACCGTATCTTAACCCTAAATCTAACTCTAAGCCTAACCTGTATATTAAACCTAACCCTAACCATAAACCTAACCTGTACCCTAAACCTAACCCATACCCTAACCCTAACCCTAAACCTAACCCTAACCCTAACCCTAACCCTTGACCTAACCCGTACCCAATCCTATCCCGTACCCTAACCCTAAACCTAACCCGTACCCAAACCCTAACACTAACCCTAACCCATACCCTAGGGCTAACCGAAACCCTAACTCTAAGCCTAACACGCACCCTAAACCTAAACCTAACCCTAATCCTAACCATAATCCTAACCCGTACCCTAACCCTAACCCATAACCTAAAACAAACCTTAACCTTAACCTTAACCCTAACCCGTACCCTAACCTTAAAACTAACCCTTACTCTAACCCCAACCCTAACCTCAACCAGTACCATAACCCTATCCCTAACCCTAACCATGACCCTAAACCTAACCATAACCCATACCCTAACCCTAACCCGCACCTAAACTTGACCCTAACCCGTACACTAACCCTATCCCGTACCCTAAACCTAACCCTAACCCGTAATCTAACCCTAACCCTAACTCTAACCCTATCCGTACATTAACCATAACCCTAACCTAACACTACCCTAAACAGTAATCTATCCCTAAACCTAACCCTAATACTAACCCTAACCCAAACTCTAACCCTAACCAGTACCCTAACACTAACCCTTACCCTTGCCCTAAACCTAACCCTAACCCTAACACTAAACCTAACCCCTACTCTAACCCTAAACTTAACCCTAAACCTAACCCTAACCCGTACTCTAACCCTAACCCGTACCCTAACACTAACCATAACCCTCACACTAACCCTAAACCGTATCTTACCCTAAACCTAACCCGAACTCTAACCCTAACCCGTACTATAACCCTAAACTGAACCCTAAACTTAACCCGAACCCGTACTCTAACCCTATCCCGTAGCCAAAGCATAACTCTAAACCTATCCCGTAACCCTAACCCTAACCCTAACCCTTACCCTAACCCTTACCCAAACGGTAAACCTAACCTGTAACTTAACACTAACCCAAACCCGTAGTCTAACACTAACCCTAAACATAACCCTAACCTTAACTCGTACCCTAAACCTAACCCTGACCCTAACACTAACCCTAACCCATAACCTAAACGTAACCCGTACCCTAAACCTAACCCGTACCCTAAACTTAATCCTATCCCTCTCTCGTACCCTAAACCTAACCCTAACCCTGACCCTAAACCTAACCCGTACCCTAACCCTAAACGTAACCCTAACCCGTACGCAAACCGTAACCCTAACACGTACCCTAACCCTAACCCTAACCCGCACAGTAAACCTAACCCTAACCCTAGACCTAACACGTAAACTAAACGTATCCCATACCGAAACCTTAACCCTAACCCGTACCATAACCCTAACACTAACCATAACCCTAACACGTACACTAACCCTAACCCGAACCCTAACCCTAACCCGTACCCTAACCCTACCCGTAGCCTCACCCTAACTCTAAACCTAACGCCTAAACCTAATCCTAACCCTTACCCTAACCCGTACCCAAATGGTAAACCTAACCCGTACCCTAACACTAAACCAAACCCGTACTCTAACCCTAACCCTAACCCTAACCCGCACCTTAAACGTAACTCTAACCCTAACACAAACCATAACACTTAACCGTAACCTAACCCTAACCTATACCCTAACCCTAACCCTAAACTTAACCATAAACCTAACCTGTACCCTAACCCTAAAACTAACCCGTACCCTAACCCCAACCCTCACCCTAACCCGTACTCTAACACTAACCCTAACACTAACCCTAACCCTAACCCTAACCCGTATCCTAACCCTAACCCGTAGCCTAAACCTAACCCTAACCCTAAACTTAACCCGTATGCTAACACTATCCCGTACCCTGAACCTAACCCTAACCCGTATCCTAACCCTAAACCTAACCCTAAGCCTAACCCGTACATTAACCCTAACCTTAACCCTAACACTACCCTTACCCATACCCTAACCCTAACCCTAACCCTAACACTAAACCTAACCCCTACTCTAACCCTAAACTTAACCCTAAACCTAACCCTAACCCGTACTCTAACCCTAACCCGTACCCTAACACTAACCATAACCCTCACACTAACCCTAAACCGTATCTAACCCTAAACCTAACCCGAACTCTAACCCTAACCCGTACTATAACCCTAAACTGAACCCTAAACTTAACCCGAACCCGTACTCTAACCCTATCCCGTAGCCAAAGCATAACTCTAAACCTATCCCGTAACCCTAACCCTAACCCTAACCCTTACCCTAACCCTTACCCAAACGGTAAACCTAACCTGTAACTTAACACTAACCCAAACCCGTAGTCTAACACTAACCCTAAACATAACCCTAACCTTAACTCGTACCCTAAACCTAACCCTGACCCTAACACTAACCCTAACCCATAACCTAAACGTAACCCGTACCCTAAACCTAACCCGTACCCTAAACTTAATCCTATCCCTCTCTCGTACCCTAAACCTAACCCTAACCCTGACCCTAAACCTAACCCTAACCCGTACCTTAAACCTAACCCATACCCTAACCCTAACCATAAACCTAATCCTAACCCTAACCAGTACACTAAACCTAACCCTAACCCTTGATCTAACCCGTACCCAACCCTATCTCGTATCCTAACCCTAACCCTAACCCGTACCCAAATTCTAACAGTAACCCTAACCCATACCCTAGCGCTAACCCTAACCCTAAACCTAAGCCTAACCCGCACCCTAAACCTAAACCTAACCCTAACCCTAACAATAACACTTACCCGTACCCTGACCCTAACCCATACCCTAACACTAACCCTAACCTTAACCGTAACCCTAACCCATACCCTAATCCTAAAACTAACCCGTACCCTAACCCCAACCCTAACCCTTACCCGTACCATAACCCTATCCCTAACCCTAACCCTGACCCTAAACTTAACCCTAACCCGTACCCTGACCTTAACCCTAACTTGTACCCTAACCGTAACCCTAAACCTGACCCTAACCCTAACCGTAACCCGTACCCTAAACCTAACCTGTACTCTAACCCTATCCTAACCCTAACCTGTACCCTAAACCTAACCCTAAACCTAACTCGTACCCTACCCCTAAACCTAACCCTACCCTAACCTTAACCCTTACCCATACCCTAAGCCTAACCCATACCCTAACACTAACCCTAAACCTAAACCTAAACCTAACCCGTACCCTAACCCTAACCCTAAACCTAACCCGTACCCTAACCCTAACCCTAAACATAACCCGTACCCTAACCCTAAACGTAACGCTAACCAGTACCCAAACCCAAACCCTAACACATACCCTAACTCTAACCATAACTCGCACACTAAACCTAAACCTAACCCTAGACCTAACACGTACACTAACCCTATCCCGTACTGTAAACTTAACTCTAAACCTAACACTAACCCTAACCCACACCCTAACCCTATCCCTAACCCTAACCCTAACTCTAACCTGTACCCAAACCCTAATCCTTTACCTAACCCTAACACTAACCCTAACCCGTACTCTAACCCTAACCCTAACCCTAACTGTACACTAACCCTAACCCTAACCCTCAACCTAACCCTAACCCGCACTGTAACCCTAACCCGTATCATAACCCTAACCCTAACCCGTACCCTAACCCTAACCCTAACTCGTACCCTAACCATAACCCTGACCCTAACACTAACCATAAACCGTACCCTAAACATAACCCTAACCCTACTTGTTCCCTAAACTTAACCCTAACCCTTACCCTAACCCTAACCCTAACCTGTACCCTAAACCTAACCCTAACCCTAAACCTAACCCTAATCATAAACCGTACCCTAAAACTAACCCTAACCCTTGACCTAACCCGTAGCTAACCCTATCCCGTACCCTAACCCTAACCCTAACCCATACCGAAAACCTAACATTAACCCTAACCCATACCCTAGCGCTAACCCTAACACTAACTCTAAGCCTAACCCGCACCCTAAACCTAACCCTAACCCTAACCCTAAAAATAAACCTTACCCGTACCCTAACCATAGCCCATACCCTACACTAACCCTAACCTTAACCGTAACCCTAACCCGTACCCTAACCCTAAATCTAACCCGTACCCTAACCCCAACCCTAACCCTAACCCGTACCATAACCCTATCCCTAACGCTAACCCTGACCCTAAACCTAACCCTAAACCGTACCCTAACCCTAACCCTAACCCTAACCCTAAGACTCACCTAAAACTAACCCGTACCCTAACCCTAACCCTAACCTGTAACCTAAACCTAACCCTAATCCTAAACTTAACCCGTACGCTAACCCTAGCCCGAACCCTAAACCTAACCCTAAACTGTACCCTAACCCTAAACCTAACCCTAACCCTATCCGTACACTAAACCTAACCCTAACTCTAACCCTAACCCGTAGTATAACCCAAACACTAACCCTTACCCTATCCCTAACCCTAACCCTTACTCTAACACTATCCCGTAGCCTATCCCTAACTCTAACAGTAACGCCTAACCCTAACCCTAACCCTAACCCTTACCCTAACCTGTAGCCAAACGGTATACCTAACCCGTACCCTAACAGTAAACCAAACCCGTACTCTAACCCTAACCCTAAACCTAACCCTAAACCGCACCCTAAACTTAACCCTAACCCTAACCCTAAACATAACCATTTACCGTACCCTAACCCTAACCCACACACTAACCCTAAACCTAATCCGTACTGTAACCCTAACCCCTAACTTTAACAGTAAACCTAACCCGTACCCTAACCCTAAAACTAACCCGTACCCTAACCACAACCCTAAACCTGACCCGTACCCTAACCCTAACCCTTATCTGCACCCTAAAACTAACCCTAACCCGTACCCTAACCCTAACCCGTACCCTAAACCTAACCCTAAACCGTAACCAAACCCTAAACCTAACCCTACGCCTAACCCGTACATTAACCCTAACCCTAAACCTAACACTAACCCTACCCCGTACTCTAACCCTAACCCTAACCCTAACCTTAAACCGTACCCTAACACTAACCCTAACCCTAACACCAACACTAACCCGTACTCTAACCCTAAACCTAACCCTAACCCTAACCCTCACCCTAACCCTAACCAGTACTGTAACACTAACCCGTAACATAACCCTAACCCTAACCAGTACCCTAACCCTAACCATAACTCGTTCCCTAACCCTAACCCTGACCCTAACACTAACCCTAACTCGTAACCTAACCCTAACCCTAACACTAACCAGTACACTAAACCTAACCCTAACCCTAACTTGTACCCTAACCCTAACCCTTACCCTAAACATAACCCTAACCCGTACCCTAAACCTAACCAATACCCTAACCCTAACCTTAAACATAACCCTAACCCTAACCCGTTTTGTAAAACTAACCTAATCCTTGACCTAACCCGTAGCCAACCGTATCCCGTACCCTAACCCTAACCCTATCCTGTACCCAAAACCTTTGAGTAACCCTAACCCATACCCTAGCGCTAACCCTAACCCTAAACCTAAGACTAAACCTCACCCTAACCCTAAACCTAACCCTAACCCTAAACATAAACCTTACCCGTACCCTAACCCTAACCCAAACCCTACACTAACCCTAACCTTAACCGTAACCCTAACCCGTACACAAACCTTAAAACTAACCCGTACCCTAACCCCAACCCTAACCCTAACCCGTACCATAACCCTATTCTAAACCTAACCCTGACCCTAAACCTAATCGTAACCCATACCCTGACCCTAAACCGCACCTAAACCTAATCCTAACCCGTAACCTAACCCTAACCCATAACCTAAACCTAACCCTAAACCTGCACTTAACCCGTACACTAACCCTATCCCGTTCCTAAACCTAACCCTAACCCGTACCCTAACCCTAACCCTAACTTTAACCATAACCATAACCTGTACCCTAACCCTAAAACTAACCCGTACACTACCCCAACCCTAACCCTAACCCATACCCAAACACTAACCCTAACCCTGACACTCAACCTAAACCTAACCCATACAATAATCCTAACCCTAAACCTAACCCACACCCTAAACCTAACCTTAAACAGTACCCTAACGCTAACTCGTAACTTAAACCTAAACCTAACCCTAAGCCTAACATGTACATTAACCCTAACCCTAACCATAACACTCACCCTACCCCGTACTCTAACCCGAACCCTAACCCTAAACCTAACCCTTTCCCTAAACCTAACACTAACCATAACCCGTACTCTAAACCTAACCTAACCCTAACCCTAACCGTACTCTAACCCCAACCCTAAGCCTCAACCTAAACCTAACCCATACTGTATCCCTAACCCGTAACATAACCCTAACCCTAACCCATACACTAACCCTAACCCTAACTCATACCCTAACCCTAAATCTGACCCTAACCCTAACCCGTACCCTAACCTAAACCGTATCCTAAACCTAACCCTAACCCTAACCCGTACCCTAAATCTAAACCTAACCCTAACCCTAAATCATACCCTAACCCTAAACCTAACCCATACCCTAACCCTAACCCTAAACCTAACCCTAACCCTAACCCGTATCCTAAACTTAACCTTAACCCTTGACCTAACCCATACCCAACCCTATCTCATACCCTAACCCTAACCCTAACACGTACCCAAACCCTAACAGTAACCCTAACCCGTAACCTAGAGCTAACACTAACCCTAACCCTAAGCCTAACCCGCACCCTAAACCTAACGTAACCCTAACCCTAACCATAAACCTTACCCGTACCATAACCCTAACCCATACCCTAACACTAACCCTAACTTTAACCGTAACCCTAACCCGTACCCTAACCCTAAAACTAACCCGTACCCTAAACCCATCCCTAACCCTAACCCATACCATGACCCTATGCCGAACCATAACCCTGACCCTAAACCTAACCCTAACCCATACCCTAACCCTAACCCACACATAAATTTAAGCCTAACCCGTACCCTAACACTAACCCGTAACCTAAACTAACCCTAACCCTAAACTTAACGCGTACACTAACCCTATCCCGTACCCTAAACCTAACCCTAACCCATACCCTAACCCTAACCCTAACCCTATCCGTACACTCACCCTAACCCTAAAACTAACACTAAACCTAACCTGTACTATAAACCTAACCCTAACCCTAAACCTAACCCTAACCCGTACACTAACCCTAAAACTAACACGTACCATAACACTAACCGTAACCCTAACCCTGATCCTAAACCTAACCATAACCCTTACACTAACCATAACCCTAACCCCAACCCTAACCCTAACCCTTACCCGCACCCTAAACCTAACCCTAACCTGTAACCTAACCCTAACCCTAACCCGTAAACTAAAACTAATCCTTACTCTAAACTTAACCCGTGCGCTAAAACTATCCCGTACCATAAACCTAACCCTAACTCTTATCCTAACCTTAAACCTAACCATAACCCTAACCCGTACCCTAAACCTAACCCTGACCCTTGACCTAACCCGTACCCAACACTGTCTCGTACCCTAAACCTAACCCTAACCCGTACCCAAACCCTAACAGTAACCCTAACCCATACCCTAGCGCTAACCCTAACTCTAAACCTAACCCTAACCCGTACACTAAACCTAAAACTAACCCGAACCCTAACCCTAACCCTAACTCGTACCCTAACCCTTACCCTAACACTAACCTGTACCTTAAACCTAACCCGTAACCTAACCCGAAACCTAACCCGTACCCTAAACATAACCCTAAACCTAACTCATAACCTAATCCTATCCGTGACCCTAACCCGCACCCTAAACCTAAAACTAACCCTAACCCTAACCATAACACTTACCCGTACCCTAACCCCAACCCTAACCTAACCCGTACCATAACCCTATCCCTAACGCAAACCCTGACCCTAAACCTAACCCTAACCCATACCCTAACCCTAACCCTAACACTAAACCTCACCTAAACCTAACCGTATCCCGTACCTTAAACCTAAACCTAACCCGTACCCTAACCCTAACCCGAACCCGAACCCGATCCGTACACTAACCCTAACCCTAACCCTAACCCTAACACTAACCCTAACCCATACTCTAACACTAAACTTAACCCTAAACCTAACCCTAAGCCGTACTCTAACCCTAACCCGTACACTAATACTAACCCTAAACCTCACACTAACCCTAACCCATACACTAACCCTAACCCATACGCTAAAACGACACCTAACCCTAACCCTGACCCTAAACCTAACCCTAACCCGTACACTAACCCTAAATCTAACCCATAACCTAAACCTAAACCTAACCCTAAACTTAACCCATACGCTAAACCTAATCCGTAACCTAAACTTAACCCTAACCCGTAACCTAACCCTAAACCTAACACTAAGCCTAACCCGTACTTTAACCCTCACCCTAACCCTAACACTACCCCTACCAGTACTCTAACCCTAACCTAAACCTAACCCTAAACCTAACCCATACCCTAACCCTAACCCTAACCCTTTCCCTAACCCTAACACTAACACTAACCTTACTCCGTACTCTAACCCTAACCCTAACCCTAACCCTAACCCTAACCCTAACCCTAACCCTACTCGTAAGCTAAACCTAACACTAAAACTCACCCTAACCCTAACCCGTACTGTAACCGTAACCCGTAACATAAACCTAACCCTAACCAGTACCCTAACCCTATCCCTAACTCGTACCCTAACCCTAACCCTGATTCTAACCCTAACCCGTACCCTAAACCTAACCCGTACCCTAACCCTTACCCTAACACTAACACGTACCCTAAACCTAACCCTAATCCTAACTCATGCCCTAACCTTAACCCTAACCCTGACCCTAAACCTAACCCTAACCCGTACCTTAAACATTACCTGTACCATAAACCTAACCCGTACTCTAAACCTAACCCTAACCCGAACTCGTACCCTAACCCTAACCCTGACCCTAACCCGCACCCTAAACCTAAAACTAACCCTTACCCTAAACATAATACTTACCCATACCCTAACACTAACCCACACCGTAACCCTAACCCTAACTTTAACCGTAACCCTAACACGTACCCTAACCCTAAAATAACCCATACCCTAACCCCAACCCTAACCCTAACCCATACCCTAACAATAACCCTAACCCTAACCCTGACCCTAAAAATAACCCTAACCAGTACACAAACCCTAACCCTAACCCTAACCGGTACCCTAAACCTAACACTAACCCGTACCCTAAACCTAACCCTAACCCTAAACCTAACTCTAACGTACCCAAACCCTAATCCTTTCCCTAACCCTAACACTAACCCTAACACGTACTCTAACACTTACCCTAACCCTAACCCTAACCCTAACCCTAAACCGCACCCTAAACTTAATCCTAACCCTAACCATAACCATAACCCTTAAACGTACCCTAACCCTAAACCACACCCTAACCCTATCCCTATCTTTAACCGTAACCCTAACCCGTACCCTAACCCTAAAACTAAACTGTACCCTAACCCCAACCCTAACCCTAACCCATACCCTAACACAAACCCTAAACCTAACCCTGACCCTAAACCTAACCCTAAACCCTAAACCTAACACTAACCCGTACCCTAACCCTAACCCGTACCCTAACCCAAACCCTAACGCTTAACCATAACCCTAACCTGTACCCTAACCCTAAAAATAACCGTACCCTAACCCCAACCCTAACCTTAACCCATACTCTAACACTAACCCTAACCCTAACTCTGATCCTAAACCTAACCTTAACCCTTACACTAACCCTAACCCTAAACCTAACCCGGACCCTAAACCTAACCCTAACCCGTACACTAACCCTAACCCGTAACCTAAACCTAACCCTAATCCTAAAGTTAACCCGTATGCTAACCATATCCCGTAACATGAACATAACCCTAAACCGTATCCTAACCCTAAATCTAACCCTCAGCCGAACCCACATTAAACCTAACCCTAACCCTAACCCTAACCTGTACCCTAAACCTAACCCATACCCTAACCCTAACCCTAAACCTAACCCTAACCCTAACCCATACCCTAAACCTAACCCTAACCCTTGACCCAAACCGTACCCAATCCTATCCTGTACCCTAACCCTAACCCTAACCCGTACAAAAACCCTAACAGTAAACCTAACCCATACCCTAGGGCTAACCCAAACCCTAACTCTAAGCTTTACACGCACCCTAAACCTAAACCTAACCCTAACCCTAACAACCCTAACTCGTACCCTAACCCAAACCCATACCCTAAAAATAACCCTAACCTTAACCGTAACCCTAACCAGTACCCTAACCCTAAAATAACCCGTACCCTAACCCCAAACCTACCCTAACCCATAACATAACCCTATCCCTAACCTTAACCCTAACCCTGACCCTAATCCTAACCATAACCCGTACCCTATCCCTAACCCGCACCTAAACCTAACCCTAACCCAAACCCAAACCCTAACCCTAACCCATAACCTAAACCTAACCCTAACCCTAAAGTTAACGCGTACACTAACCCTATCCCGTACACTAACCTAACCCTAACTAATACCCTAACCCTAACCCTAACACTAACCCTATCCATACACTAACACAAACCCTAAACCTAACCCTAAACCTAACCGGTACTCTAACCCTAAACCTAACCCTAAACCTAACCCTTACCCGTACTCTAACCCTAACCCGTACCCTAACACTAACCCTTACGCTAACCCTAAACCTAACCCGTACCCTAACCCTAAACGGAATCCTAACCGGTACCCAAACCTTAACCCTAACACGTACCTAACCCTAACCCTAATCCTAACCCACACACTAAACCTAACCCTAACCCTAGACCTAACATATACACTAAACCTATCCCGTACCGAAACCTTAACCCTAACCCGTACCATACCCTAACACTAACCCTAAACCTAACCCTAACATTATCCCTAACCCTAACCCGTGCACTAACCCTAACACGAACCCTAACCCTAATCCGTACCCTAACCCTACCCGTAGCCTAACCCTAACTCTAAACCAAACCCCTAACCCTAACCCTAACCCTTACCCTAACCCGTACCCAAACGGTAAACCTAACCCGTACCCTAACACTAACCCAAACCCGTACTCTAACCCTAACCCTAACCCTAACCCTAAACCTAACCCTAACCCTAACCCTAACGCTAACCCTAACCTTAACCATAACCCTAACCTGTACCCTAACCCTAAAAGTAACGCATACACTAACCACAACCCTAACCCTAACACGTACTCTAACACTAACCCTAACCCTAACCCTGACCCTAAAACTAACCTTAACCCGTACCCTAACCCTAAACCGTAACTTAAACCTAACCCTAACCCTAAATTTAACCCGTACACTAACCCTATCCCGAACCCTGAACCTAACCCTAAAGCATATCCTAACCCTAAATCTAACCCTAAGCCTAACCCGCACATTAACCCTATCCTAACCCTAACACTAACCCTACACGGTACTTTAACCCTAACCCTAACCCTAAACCTAACCCTAACCCGTACCCTAACCCTAACACGTAACCTAAACCTAACCCTAACCCTAAACTTAACCCGTACGCTAACCCTATCCCATACCCTGAACCTAACTCTACCCCGTATCCTAACCCCAAACCTATACCTAAGCCTAACCCGTACATTAACCCTAACCCTAACACTAACCCTACCACGTACTTTAACCCTAAACATAACCCTAACCCTAAACCTAAACCTAACCCTAACCCGTACCCTATCCCTAACACGTACCCTAACAGTAACCCTAACCCTAACCCGCACACTAAACCTAACACTAACCCTAGACCTAACACGTACACTAACTCTATCCCGTACCATAACCTTAACCCTAACCTGTACCGTAACCCTAACACTAAACCTAACCCTAACCCTAACCCTAACCTTAACCATAACCCGTACACTAACCCTAACCCGCACCCTAATCCTAACCCTAACCCTAACCCTATCCATACACTAACCCTAACCCTAACCCTAACACTAACCCTAACCCATACTCTAACCCTAACCCGTACCCTAAACCTAACCCTAACCCTAACACTATCCGTACACTAATCCTAACCCCAACCCTAACCCTAAACCGTACCATAACCCTATCCCTAACCCTAACCCTGACCCTAAACCTAACCCTAACCCGTACCCTAACCCTAAACCGTAACCTAAACCTAACCCTAGCCCTAAACTTAACCCATATGCTAACCCTATCCGGTACCCTGAACATAACCCTAAACCGTATCCTAACCCTAAACCTAACCAAAGCCTAACCCGTACATTAACACTAACCCTAACCCTAAAACTAACCCTACCACGTACTTTAACCGTAAACCTAACCCTAACCCTAAACCTAACCCTAACCTGCACGCTATCCCTAATACGTACCCTAACCCTAACCCTAACCCGCACACTAAACCTAACACTAACCCTAGAACTAACACGTACAACTACCCTATCCCGTACCGTAAACTTAACCCTAACCCGTACCGTAACCCTAACACTAACCCTAACCCCAACCCTAACCCGTACACTAACCCTAACCCTTACCCTAATACTAACCCTAACCCTAACCCTATCCATACACTAACCCTAACCCTAACCCTAACAATAACCCCAACCCGTACTCTAACCCTAACCCGTACCCTAACACTAACCCTTACCCTAACCCTAAACCTAACCCGTACCCACAACCTAACCCGTAACCTAAACCTAACCCTAACCCTAAACTTTACCCATACACTAACCCTATCATGTACCCTAAACCTAACCCTAACCTGTACCCTAAACCTAACCCTAACCCTAACCCTATCCGTACACTAACCCTAACCTTAACCCTAAACCTAACACTAAACTTAAACCGTACTCTAACCCTAACCCTAAACCTAACCCTAACCCGAACCCTAACCCTAACCTGTACCCTAACACTAACCCTAACCCTAACCCGTACCCTAAACCAAACGCTAACCCTAACTCGTACCCTAACCCTAACCCTAACCCTGACCCTAAACCTAACCCTAACTTTTACACTAACCCTAACCCTAACCCTACCCGCACCCTAAACTTAACACTAAACCGTATACTAACCCTAAACCTAACCCTAAGCCTAAACCGTACATTAACCCAAACCCTAACCCTAACACTAACCCTGCCCCGTACCCTAACACTAAACCTAACCCTAACCCTAACCCGTACCCTAACACTAACCCTAACCCTAACCCTAACACTAACCCTACCCCGTACTCTAACCCTAACCCTAACCCTAACCCTAACCTTACCCTAACCCTAAAACTAACCCTAACCCATACTCTAACCCTAACCCTAACCAAAACCGTACTCTAACCCTAACCCTAAGCCTCACCCTAAACCTAACCCGTACTAGAACCCTAACCCGTACCGTAACTCTAACCCTAACCCGTACCCTAACCCTAACCCTAAATCATACCCTAACACTAACCCTAACCCTG
Source organism: Urocyon cinereoargenteus (assembly GCA_032313775.1). Taxonomy (NCBI): domain Eukaryota; kingdom Metazoa; phylum Chordata; class Mammalia; order Carnivora; family Canidae; genus Urocyon; species Urocyon cinereoargenteus. The sequence continues at coordinate 2,410,187 of JAVLSZ010000045.1, forward strand.
ACCATAACCCTAACCCTAACCCGTACCTAAACCTAACCCATACTTTAACCCTAACCCTAAACCTAACCCTAACCCTTGACCTAACCCGTACCCAACAATATCCCGTACCCTAACCCTAACCCTAAACCGTAACCAAACCCTAACAGTAACCCTAACCCATACCCAAATGGTAAACATAATCCGTACCCTAACACTAACGCAAAGCCGTACTCTAACTCTAACCCTAACCCTAACCCTAACCTGCACCTTAAACTTAACCCTAACCCTAACCAACCATAACCCTTAACCGTAACCTAACTCTAAAACATACCCTAACTCTGACCAGAAACCTTACCTTAACCCTTACACTAACCCTAACCCTAACCCTAACACGGAACCTAAACCTAACCCTAACCCGTAACCTAACCCTAACCCTTAACCTAAACCTAACCTTAACAAAAAAAATCTGTACGCTAATCCTATCCCGTACCCTGAAACTAACCCTAACCCGTATCCTAACCCTAAACCTAACCCTAACCCGTACCCTATCCCTAACCCGTACCCTAACACTAACCCTAACCCTAACCCTCACACAAAACCTACCCTGTAATCTAACCCTAACCCTAACCCTAACCCTAACCCTAACCCTTACCCTAAACCTAACACTAACCCTAACTCTCACCCTAACCCTAACCCATACTGTATCCCTAACACGTACCATAATCCTAACCCTAAACCGTACCCTAACCCTAACCCTAAATCGTACCCTAACCCTAATCGGACCAAAACCCTAACCCTAACCCGTACCCCTAACTAACCCGTATTTTAACCCTAACCCTAACCCTAACCCTGACCCTAACCCTAACCTGTACCCTAAACCTAACTCTAACCCTAACTCGTACCCTACTTCTAACCCTAACCCTGACCCTAATCCTAACCCTAACTCGTACCCTACGCCTAACCCATACCCTAACCCTAACCCTAAACCTAACCCTAACCCTAACACTAAGCCGGACCCCAAACCTAACCCTAACCCTGACCCTAACACTAAACCTATTCCGTACCCTAACCGTAAACCGTACCCTAACCCTAAAACTAACCCATACCTTAACCCTAAACTTAACCCTAGCCCGTACCCAAGCCCTAAACCTAACCCTAACCCTAACCCTATCCCACACACTGAACCTAACCCTAACCCTAGACCTAACACGTACACTAACCCTATCCCGTACCCTATCCTTAACCCTAACCCGTACCGTGACCCTAACACTAACCCTAACCCTACCCATAAACCTAACCCTAAACCGTACACTAACCCTAACCCGAACCTTAACCCTAACCCTAACCCTCACCCTAAACTTAACTCTAACCCTATCCTAAACCAAAACCCTTAACCGTAACCTAAATCTAACTCATAACCTAACCCTAACTCTAACCTTAAGCATAACCCTAATCCGTACCCTAAACCTAAAACTAACCCGTACCCTAACTCCAACCCTAACCATAACCCTGACCCTAAACCTAACGCTAACCCTTACACTAACCCTAACCCTAACGCAACCCGCACCCTAAACCTATCCCAACCCGTATTCTAACCCTAATCTAACCCTAAGCTTAACCCGCACATTAACCCTAACCCTAAGCCTAACACTAACCCTACCCCATACTCTAACCCTAACCCTAACCCTAACCCTAACCCTAACCCATACCCTAAACCTAACCCTAACCTGAATCGTACCCTAACCCTAACCCTAAACCTGACCCTAACCCTAAACTTAACCCGTACCCTAAACCTAACCCATACCCCAACCCTAACCCTAAACCTAACCCTAACCCTAACCCATACCCTAAACCTAACCCTAACCCTTGACCTAACCCGTACCCAACCCTATCCCGTATCCTAACCCTAACCCTAACGCGTACCCAAACCCTAACAGTAACACTACCCATACCCTAGCGCTAAACCTTACCCTAACCCTAAACCTAAACCGTACCCTAACCCTAAACGTAACCCTAAGCCGTACCCAAACCCTAACCCTATCCCATATTCTAACCCTAATCCTAACCTTAACCGTAACCCTAACCCTTACCCTAACCCTAAACCTAACCCGTACCCTAACCCCGACCGTAACCCTAACCCGTACCCTAACACTAACCCTAACCCTAACCCTAACACTAACCCTAACCCTAACCTTAACCTAACCCTAACCCTAAACCTACCCTGACCATAACCCTAACCGTAACCCGTACCCTAAACCTAACCCATACTTTAAACTAACCCTAACCCTCACCCTAACCCGTACCCTAAACCTAACCCATACTTTAACCCTAACCCTAACCCATACCCTAAACCTAACCCTAACCCTTGACCTAACCCGTACCCAACCCTTCCCGTACCCTAACCCTAACCCGTACCCTGAACCTAACCCTAAACCGTATCCTAATCCTAAATCTAACCCTAAGCCAAACCCGTACCTTTACCCCACCCTAACCCTAACACTAACCCTACCCGTACTTTAACCCTAACCCTAACCCTAAACCTAAACCTAACCCTAACACGTACACTATCCCTAACATGTACCCTAACCCTAACCCTAACTCTAACCCTAACCCGTACCTAACCCTACCCGTAGCCTAACCATAACTCTAACCCTAACCCCTAACCCTAACCCTAAACATTACCCTAACCCGTACCCAAATGGTAAACCTAACCCGTACCCTAACACTAACCCAAACCTGTACTCTAACCCTAACCCTAACCCTAACCCGCACCTTAAACTTAAACCTAACCCTAAACCAAACCATAACCCTTAACCGTAACCTAACCCTAACCCATACCCTAACCCTAACCCTAACCTTAACCATAACCCTACCTGTACCCTAACCCTAAAACTATCCCGTGTCCTAATCCCAAACCTAACCCTAACCCGTACTCTAACACTAACCCTAACCCTAACCCTGACCCTAAACCTACCCTAAACCTTTCACTAACCCTAACCCTAACCCTAACCCGGACCCTAACCTAACCCTAACCCGTAGCCTAACCCTAACCCGTAACCTAAACCTAAACCTAACCCTAAAGTTAACCCGTATGCTAACCCTATCCCGTACCCTGAACCTAACCCTAAACCGGATCCTAATCCTAAGTCTAACCCTAAGCCTAACCCGTACATTAAACCTAACCCTAACCCTAACACTAACCCTACCCCGTACTTTAACCCTAACCCTAAACTTAACCCTAAACCTAACCCGTATCCTAACCCATACCCTAAACCTAACCCTAACCCTTGACCTAACCCGTACCCAACCCTATCCCGTACCCTAACCCTAACCCTTACCCGTACCCAAACCCTAACAGGAACCCTAACCCAAACCCTAGCACTAACCCTTACCCTGACGCTAAACCTAAACCGCACCCTAACCCAAAATGTACCCTAACCCGTACCCAAACCCTAACCCTAACACGTACGCTAACCCTAACCCTAACCCTAACCCATAACCTAACCCTAACCCTAACCTTAACCGTAACCCTAACCCATACTCTAACCCTAAATGTAACCCGTACCCTAACCCCAACCCTAACCCTAACCCGTACCCTAACACTAACCCTAACCCTAACCCTGACCCTAAACCTAACCCTAACACTTACACTAACCCTAACCCTAACACAACCCGCACCCTAAACCTAACCCTAACACATACCCTAACCCTAACCCATAACCTAAATCGAAACAAACCCTAAACCCAACCCATTCGCTAAACCTATCCCGTACCCTAAACCTAACCCTAACCCGTATCCTAACCCTAACCTTACCCTAAGCCTAACCCGTACATTAACCCTAACCCAACCCTAAAACTAACCCTACCCTGTACTCTAACCCTAAACCTAAACCTAACCCTAACCCTAACCCTAACACTAACCCGTACCCTAAAACTAACACTAACCCTAACTCGTACCCTAACCCTAACCCTAAACCTGACCCTAACCCTAACCTTACCCGTACCCTAAACCTAACCCATTCCCTAACCCTAACCCTAAACCTAACCCTTGACCTAACCTGTACCCAACCCTATCCCGTACCCTAACCCTAACCCGTACCCAAACCCTAACAGTAACCCTAACCCATACCCTACCGCTAACCCTAACCCTAACCCTATACTAACCCGCACCCTAAACCTAAACTAACCCTAACCCTAACCATAATCCTTACCCGTACCCTAACCCTAACCCATACCCTAACACTAACCCATAACTTTAACTGTAACCCTAACCCGTACCCTAACCCTAAAACTAACCCATACCCTAACCCCAACCCTAACCCTAACCCGTACCATAACCCTATCCCTAAACCTAACCCTGACCCTATACCTAAACCTAACCCATAACCTAACCCTAACCCGCACCTAAACCTAACCCTAACCCGTACCCTAACCCTAACCCATAACCTAAACCTACCCCTAACCCTAAACTTAACCCGTACACTAACGCTATCCCGTACCCTAAACCTAACCTAACACGTACCCTAACCCTAACCCTAACCCTAACCCTAACCCTAACCATATCTGTACACTAAACCTAACCCTAACCCTAACACTAACCCTAACCCGTACTCTAACCCTATCCCTAACCCTAAACCTAATCCTTACCCGTACTATAACCCGATCCCGTACCCTAACACTAACCCTTACCAACCCTAACCCTAAACCTAAACCTAACCCGTACTCTAAACCTAATCCGTACCCTAACACTAACCCTTACCCTAAGCCTAAACCTAACCCGTACCCAAACCCTAAATGTAACCCTAACCCGTACCCAAACCCTAACCCTAACACGTACCCTAACCCTAACCCTAACCCTCACCGTAACCCTAAACAGTAGTGTAACCCTAACCAGTACCATAACCCTAACCCTAAAACGTACCCTAAACCTAACCCTAAATCGTACCCTAACCCTAACCCTAACCCTGACCCTTACACTAACCCTAACCCTAACACTAACACTAACCCTATCCCTAACTCGTACACTAACCATAACCCGAATCCTAACCCGTACCCTAACCCATACCCTAACCCTACCCGTAGCCTAACCCTAACTCTAAACCTAACCCCTAACCCTAACACTAACCCTAAACCTTACACTAACCCGTACCCAAACGTTAAACCTAACCCGTACCCTAACAGTAACTCAAACCCGTACTCTAACACTAACCCTAACCCTAACCCGCACCCTAATTTTAACCTGAAAACTAACCGAAACCATAACCCTTAACCGTAATCTAACCCTAAACCATAACCTAACCCTAACCCTAACTTTAAGCATACCCTAACCTGTACCCTAAACCCTAAAACTAACCCGTACCATAACGCCAACCCTAACACAAACGAGTACCCTAACACTAACCCTAACCCGAACCCTGACCCTAAACCTATTCCTAACCCTTACACTAACCCTAATCCTAACCCTTACCCGCACCCTAAAACTTACCCTAACCCGTACCCTAACCCTAACCCGTAACCTAAACCTAACCCTAACCCTAAACTTAACCCGTATGCTAACCTATCCCGTACCCTGAACTTAACCCTAACCTGTACACTAACCCTAACCCTAAACCTAACCTAACACTAACCTTAACCCGTACTCTAACCCTAACCCTAACCCAAACCCTAACCATACTCTAACCCTAACCCTCACCCTAACCCTAACCTGTACTGTAACCCTAACCCTTACCATAACCCTAACCCTAACCCGTATTCTAATCCTAAACCTAACTTGTACCCTAACCCTACCCTAAACCTGACCCTAACCCTAAACGTAACACGTACCCTAAAACTAAACCGTACCCTAAACCTAATCCTAACACTAACCCGTACCCTGAACCTAACCCTAACCCTAACTCATACCCTAACCCTAACCCTAACCTTGACCCTAAACTTAACCCTAACCCATACTCTAAGCCTAACCCATACCCTAACACTAACCCTAAACCTAACCCTAACCCTAACCCGTACCCGAGACCTAACCCTAACACTTGACCTAACCCTTACCCAACCCTATCCCGTAACCTATCCCTAACCCTAACCTGTATCCAAACCCTAACATTAACCCTAACCCATAACCTAGCACAAAACCTAACACTAAACCTAACCCACACCCTAAACCTAAACCTAACGCTAACCCTAACCATAACCCTTACTCGTACCCTAACCCTAACCCATACCCTAACCCTAACCATAAACTTAACCGTAACCCTGACCCATACCCTAACCCTAAAACTAACCAGTACCCTAACCCCAAACCTAACCCTAACCCGTACGATAACCCTATCCCTAAACCTAACCCTGACCCTAAACCTAACCCTAAACCAAACACTAACCCTAACCCTAACCCTAACCCGGACTCTAAACCTAACCCTAACCCGTACCCTAACCCTAACCCGTAACCTAAACCTAACCCTAACCCTAAACTTAACCCGTACACTAACCCTATCCCGTTTCCTAAACCTAACATTAAGTACCCTAACCCGTACCCTAACCCTATCCATACACAAACCCTAACCCTAACCCTAACACTAACCGTAACCCATATTCTAACCCTAAACCTAACCCTAACTCTAACCCTAACCCGTACTATAACGCTAACCCTAACCCTAACCCTAACCATAACCCTAACCCGTACAGTAACCCTAACCTATACCCGAACCCTAACCCTAAACCTAACCTTGACCTAACCCTAACCCGTAACCTAACCCTAAACCGTACCCTAACCCTAACCCTAAACCTAACCCGTACCCTAACCCTAAACGTAACGCTAAACCGTAACCAAACCTTAACCCTAACACGTACCCTAAAACTAACCCTAACGCGTACACTAAACCTAACCCTAACCCTAGACCTAACACGTACACGAACGCTATCCCATACCCCAACCTTAACCCGAACCCGTATCATAACCCTAACTAATCATAACCCTAACCCTAACCCTAACCCGTACCCTAACCCTACCCGTAGCCTAACCCTAACTCTAACCCTAACCCCTAACCTTAACCCTAACCCTTACCGTAACCCATACCCAAATGGTAAACCTTACCCGTACCCTAACGCTAACCCAAACCTAACCTAACACGTTACCATAACCCACCCTAACGCTAACCCAAACCCGTACTCTAACCCTAAACCTAACCCTAACCGCACCTTAAACTTAACCCTAACCGTAACGCAAACCATAACCATTAACCGTAACCTAAACCTAACCCATACCCTAACCCTAACCCTAACCCTAACCTGAACCATAACCCTAACCTGTACCCTAACCCTAAAACTAACCCGTACCCTAACCCCAACCCTAAACCTAACCCGTACTCTAACACTAACCCTAACCCTAAACCTGACCCTAAACCTAACCCTAACCCTTACTCTAACCCTAACCCTAACCCTAACCCGGACCCTAAACCTAACCCTAACCCGTACCCTAACCCTAACCCGTAACCTAAACCTAACCCTAACCGTAAAGTTAATCCGTATGCTAACCCTATCCCATATCCTGAACCTACACTAAACCGTATCCTAATCCTAAATCTAACCCTAAGCCTAACCCGTACATTAACCCTAACCCTAACCCTAACACTAACCCTAGCCCGTACTTTAACCCTAACCCTAACCCTAAATCTAAACCTAACCCTAACCCGTACCCTAACCCTAACCCGTAACCTAAACCTAACCCTAACCCTAAACTTAACCTGTACGCTAACCCTATACTGTACCCTGAACCTAACCCTAACCCCTATCGTAACCCTAAACCTAAACCTAAGCCTAACCCTTACATTAACCCTAACCCTAACCCTAACACTAACCCTACCCCGTACTTTAACCCTAACCCTAACCCTAAACCTAACCCTAACCCGTACCCTATCCCTAACCCGTACCCTAACACTAACCGTAACGCTAACCCTAACACTAACCCTACACCGTACTCTAACTCTTACCCTAACCCTAACCCTTACCCTAACCTTAACACTAACCCTAAACCGTACTCTAATCCTAACCCTAACCCTAAAGATAACCCTAACCCGAACTCTAACCCTATCCCGTACCCTAACACTAACCCTTACCAACCCTAACCCTAAACCTAACCCTAACCCGTACCTAAACCTATCCCGTACCCTACCACTAACCCTTACCCTAACCCTAAACCTAACCCATACCCTAACCCTAAACGTAACCCTAACACGTACCCAAACCCTAACCCTAACCCTAACTCCCACAGTAACCCTAACCCGTACTGTAACCCTACATATACCATAACCCTAACCCTAAACCGTACCCTAAACCTAACCCTAATTCGTACCCTAACCCTAAACCTAACCCTGACCCTAACCCTAACCTTAACCCGTACCCTAAACCTAACCCTAACCGGTACCCTAACCCTAACCCTAACCCTAAACCTGACCCTAACCCTAACCCGTACCCTAAGCCTAACCCATACCCAAACCCTAACGCTAACCCTAACCCTAACCCTAACCCTAACCCTAACCCTAACCCTAAACCTGACCCTAACCCTAACCCGTACCCTAAGCCTAACCCATACCCTACCTTAACCCTAACCCTACCCTAACCCTAACACTAACCCTACCCCGTACTCTAACCCTAACCCTAACCCATACCCGTACCCTAACCCTAACCCTAACCCTAACACTAACCCTAATCCGTACTCTAGCCCTAACCCTAACACTAACTTTAACCGTACTCTAACCCTAACCCTAACCCTAACCTGAACCCTAATCCGTAATGTAACCCTAACCCGTACCATAACGTTAACCCTAACCCGTACCCTAACCCTAACCCTAATTCGTACCCTAACCCTCACCAAACCCTGACCCAAACCCTAACGCTAACCCGTACCATAAATGTAACCCGTACCCTCACCCTAAACCGAAGCCTAACCCGTACCCTAAACCTAACCCTAACCCATACCCTAACCCTAACACTAATCCTAACCCAGACCCTAACCATAACCCTTACCGATACCCTAAGCCTAACCCATACCCTAACCGTAACCCTAAACCTAACTTTACCGCAACCCGTACCCTAAACCTAACCCTAACCCTTGACCTAACCCGTACCCAACCCTATCCCATACCATAACGCTAACCCTAACCCGTACCCTAACCCTAAAACTAACCCATACCCTAACCCCAACCCTAACCCTAACCTGTACCATAACCCTATCCCTAACCCTAACCCTGACCCTAAACCTAAAAATAACCCGTACCCTAACCCTAACTCGCACCTAAACCTAACCCGTACCCGTACCCTAACCCTAACCCATAACCTAAACTTAACCCTAACCCTACACTTAACCCATATCCTAAACCTGTCCCGTACCCTAAACCTAACCCTAACTTGTACCCTAACCCTAACCCTAACCTAACCCTATCCATACACTAAATCTAACCCTAACCCTAACACTAATCCTAAACCATATTCTAACCCTAACCCTAAACCTTAACCTAACCCTAACCCGTACACAAACCCTAACCCTAACACGTACCCTAACCCTAACACTAACCCTAACCCTCACCCTAACCCTAACCCGTACTGTAACCCTAACCCATACCATAACCCTAACCCTAAACCATACCCTAAACCTAACCCTCATTCGTACCCTAACACTAACCATAACCCTGACCCTAACCCTAACACTAACCCGTACCCTAAACCTAAACCGTACACTAATCCTAAACCTAACCCTAACCCGTAAACTAAACCTAACCCTAACACGTACCCTAACCATAACCCTAACCCTAAACCTGACCATAACCCTAACCCTAAACCGTACCCTAAGCCTAACCCATACCCTAACCCTAACCCTAACCCTAACACTAACCCTACCAACTACTCTAACTCTAACCCTAACCCTAAACCGTACCCTAAAGCTAAACCGTACCCGAACCCTAAAACTAACCCTAACCTGTACCCTAAACCTAACCCTAACCCGTACCCTAACCCTAAACCTAAACCTAACCCTAACCCTGACCCTAACCCTAACCCTAACCCATACCCTAAGCCTAACCCATCCCCTAACCCTAACCCTAATCCTAAACCTAACCATAAACCGTACCCAAACCCTAACAGTAACCCTAACCCATAGCCTAGCGCTAACCCTAACCCATAACCTAACCCTAACCCTAATCGTAACCATAACCCTGACCCGTACCCTAACCCTAAAATTAACTTGTACCCTAAATCCAACCCTACCCCTAAACCGTACCCTAACCCTAACCCTAACCCTAACCCTAACCCACACCTAAACCTAACCCTAACCCGTAACCTAAACCTAACCCTAAACTTAACCTGTACGCTAACCCTATCCCATACCCTAAACCTAATCCTAAACCGTAACCTGACCCTAAACCTATTCCCAAGCCTAACCCGAACATTAACCCTAACCCTAACCCTAACACTAAAACTACCCCGTAGTCTAACCCTAACCCTAACTCTAACCCTCACCCGTACCCTAACGCTAACCCTATCCCTAACCCTAACACTAACCCTACCCCGTACTCTAAACCTAAACCAAACCCTAACCCTAACCCGTACCCTAACCCTAACCCGTACCCTAACACTAACCCTAACACTAACCATAACCCGTACTCTAACCCTAACTCTAACCCTAACCATAACCGTACTCTAACCCTAACACTAACCCTAACCCTAACCCTACCCGTACAGTAACCCTAACCCGCACCCTAACCCTAACACTAACCCTAAACATAAGCCTAACCCTGACCCTAACCCGTACCCTAACCCTAAACCGTATCCTAACCCTAACCCTAAACCTAACTCGTACCCTAATCTAAACGTAACGCTAACCCATACCCAACCCAAACCCTAACACGTACCCTAATTCTAACCCTAACCCGCACACTAAAGGTAACCCTAAGCCTAGACCTAACATGTACACTCACCCTATCCCGACCCTAACCTTAACCCTAACCCGTACCTTAACCCTAACACTAACCCTAACCCTAACCCTAACCCTATCTCTAACCCTAGCGCGTACCCTAACCCTACCTGAACACTAACCGTAACCCTAACCCGTACCCTAACCCTAACGGAGCCTAACCCTAACTCTAAACCTAACCCCTAACCCTAACCTTAACCCAAACCCTTACCCTAACCCGTACCCAAACGGTAAACCTAACCCGTACTGTAACAGTAACCAAAACCCGTACTCTAACCCTACCCCTAACCCTTACCCGCACCCTAAACTTAACCCTAACCCTAACCCAAACCATAAGCCTTACCGTAACATAACCCTAACCCGTACCCTAACCCTAAAGCTAACCATTTCCCTAAACCTAACTAACCCTAACCTGTACTCTAACCCTAAACCTAACCCTAACCCTAACCCTAACCCTAACCGTACTCTAAACCTAACCCTAACCCTAACCCTAACCCGTACCTTAACCCTAAACCTAACCCTTTCCCTAAACCTAACACTAACCCCAACCCGTACTCTAACCTAACCCTAAACCTAACCCTAACCTGTACCCTAAACCTAAACCTAACTCGTACCCTAACCCTAAACCTGACCCTAACCCTAACCTGTACCCTAAACTTAACCCGTACCCTAAACCTAACCCTAACCCTAACCCGTACCCTAAACCTATCCCTAACCCTAAGTCATATCCTAACCCTAACTCTAACCCTGACTCTAAACCTAACCCCAACCCGTACCCTAAACCTCACCATATCCTAACCCTAACCCTAAACCTAACCCTAACCCTAACCCTAACCCGTACCCTAAACCTAAACATAACCCTTGATCTAACCTGTACCCAACCCTAACTCGTACTCTAAACCTAACCCTAACCAGTAATCAAACCCTAACAGTAACCCTAACCCATACCCTAGCGCTTAACCTAACCCTAACCCTAAGCCTAACCCGCACCCTAAACCTAAACTTAACCCTAACCCTAACCATTACCCTTACCCATACCCTAATCCTAACCTTAACCGTAACATTAACCAGTACCCTAACACTAAACCATAACCTAAACGTAACACTAACCCTAAACTTAAACCGTACACTAACCCTATCCCGTACCCTAAACCTAAATCTAACCCGTACCCTAACCCTAACCCTAAACCTAACCCTATCCGTACACTAACCCTAACCCTAACACTAACTCTAACCCTAACCCGTACTCTAACCCCAACACTAACCCTAAACCTAACGCTAACCCGTACTCTAACCCTAACCCGTACCCTAACAAAAACCCTTACCTTAACCCTAAACCTAACCCATACCCTAACCCTAAACGTAACCCTACCCGTACCCAAACCCTAACCCTAACACGTACCCTAACCCTAATCCTAACCCTAACCCGCAAACTAAACTTAAACCTAACCCTAGACCTAAAACGTACACTAACACTCTCCCATACCATACACTTAACCCTAACCCTAACCCTAACCCTAACCCTAACCCTAAACCTAACCGGTACACTAACCCTACCTGAACCTCAACCCTAACACTAACCCGTACCCTAACCCTACCCGTAGCCTAACCCTAACCCTACCCCTAACCCCTAACCCTAAGCCTAACCCTTACCCTAACCCCTACCCAAATGGTAAACCTAACCCATACCCTAACATTAACCCAAACCCGTACTCTAACCCTAACCCTAACCCTAAACCTCACCCTAAACCTAACCCTAACCCATACCCTAACCCTAACCCATAACCTAAACCCAACCCTAACCCTAAACTTAACCCGTACACTAAACCTATCCTGTACCCTGAACCTAACCCAAACCCGTACACTAACCCTAACCCTAAACCTAACCTAACACTAAACCTAACCCGTACTCTAACCCTAACCCTAACCCTAACCCTAACCATACTCTAACCCTAACCCTCACCCTAACCCTAACCCGTACCATAACCCTAACCCTAACCCGTATCCTAACCCTAACCCTAACTTGTACCCTAACCCTAAACCTAAGCCTGACCCTAACCCTAACCGTAACCCGTACCCAAAACCTAACCCTAACCCTTGTCCTAACACTTACCAACCTTATCCCGTAACCTAACCCTAACCCTAACCCGTACCCAAACCCTAACAGTAACCCTAGCACATAACCTAGCACTAACCCTAACCGTAACCCTAACCTGCACCCTATAAGTAAACCTAACCCTAACCCTAACCCTAACCATAATCCTTACACGTACCCTAACCCTAACCCATACCCAAACCCTAACCATAACCTTAACCGTAACCCTGACCCATAGGCTAACCCTAAAACTAACCTGTACCCTAACCCCAAACCTAAAACTAACCTGTACCATAACCCTATCCCTAACCCTAATCCTGACCCTAAACGTAACCTTAAACCAAATCCTAACCCTAACCCTAAACCTAACTTTAACCATCACCTAAAACTAACCCTAAGCCGTTCCCTAAACCTAACCCATCACGTAAACCTAACCCTAACCCTAAACTTAACCCGTACACTAACCCTATCCTGTATCCTAAACCTAACCCTAACCGTACTCTAACCCTAACACTAACCCTATCCGTACACTAACCCCAACCCTAACCCTAACACTAAACCTAACCCGTACTCTAAACCTAACCCTAACCCTAAACCTAACCCTAACCCGTACTCTAAACCTAACCCGTACTCTAACACTAACCCTAAACCTAACACTAAACGTAACCCGTACTCTAACCCTAAACCTAACCCTACCTCTAACCCTAACCCGTACTATAACGCTACCCTAAACCTAACCCTAACCCTAAACATAACCCTTACCCGTACAGTAACCCTAACCGGTACCCTAACCCTAACCCTAAACCTAACCCTGACCTAACCCTAACCCGTACCCTAACCCTAAACCGTACCCTAACCCTAACCCTAAAACTAACCCGTACCTTAACCCTAAACGTAACGCTAACCCGTAACCAAATCCTTACCCTAACATGTACCCTAACCCTAACCCTAACCGGCACACTAAACCTAACCCTAACCCTAGACCTAACACGTACACTAAACCTATCCCATACCCCAACTTTAACCCTAACCCATATCGTAACCCTAACACTAACCCTAACCCTAAACCGTACACTAACCCTAACCCCAACCCTAACCCTAACCCTAACCCGTACCCTTACCCTACCCGTTGACTCACCCTATCTATAACCCTAAACCCTAACCCTAAACCTAACCCTTCCCTAACCCATACCCAAACGGTAAACCTAACCCGTACCCTAACACTAACCTAAACCCGTACTCTACCCTAACCCTAACCCTAACCCTAACCTGCACCCTAAACTTAACCCGAACCCTAACCGAAACCATAACCCTTAACCGTAACCTAACCCAAAACCATACCCTAACCCTAACCCTAACTTTGAACATAACCCTAACCTGTACCCTAACCCTAAAACTAATGCGTACCCTAACCCCAAACCTAACACTAACACGTACCCTAACCCCAACCCTAACCCTAAACCGTACCCTAACTCTAACCCTAACCCTGACACTAAACCTAACCCTAACCCTTACACTAATCCTAACAATAACCCTAATCCTAACCCGTAACCTTAACGTAACCCTAACCCTAAACGTAACCCTTACGCTAATGCTATTCTGTACCCTGAAACTAACCCTAACACGTATTCTAACCCTAAACCTAAACCTAAGTCTAACCCGTACATTAAGCCTAACCCTAACCCTAACACTAACCCTACCCCGTACTCTAAACCTAAGACTAAACCTAACCCTAACCCGTACACTAACCCTATCCCTAAACTTAACCTAACACTAACCCTAACCCGTACTCCCCTAACCCTAACCCTAACCATACTCTAACCCTAACCCTAACCCTCACCCTAACCCTAACCCGTACTGTAACCCTAACCCGTACCATAACACTAACCCTAACCCGTACCCTAACCTTAACCCTAACTTGTACCCTAACCCTAAACCTAACCCTGACCCTAACACTAACCGTAACCCGTACCCTAAACCTAACCCGTACTCTAACCTTAATCCTAACCCTAACCCATACCCTAAACAAAACCCTAACCCTAACTCGTACCCTACCCCTATCTCTAAACCTACCCTAACCTTAACCCTAACCCGTACCCTAAGCCTAACCCATATCCTAACGCTAACCCTAAACCTAACCCTAACCCTAAACCGTACCCTAAACCTAACCCTAGCCCTTGACCTAACCCGTACCAAACCTTAACAGTAACCCTAACCCATAACCTAGCCCTAACCCTAACCCAATCCCTAACCCGCACCCTAAACCTAAACCTAACCCTAACCCTAACCGTAACACTTACCCATACTCTAACCGTAAGCCATATCCTAACCCTAACCCTAACCTTAACCGTAACCCTGACCTGTACCCTAACCCTAAAAATAACATGTACCCTAACCCCAAACCTAATCCTAACCCGTACCATAACACTATCCCTAACCCTAACCCTGACCCTAAACCTAACCTTAACCCAAACCCTAACCCTACCCCTAACCCTAACCCGCACCTAAACCTAACACTAACCCGTTCCCTAACCCTAACCCGTAACCTAAACCTAACCCTAACCCTAAACTTACACCGTACGCTATCCTATCCTGTATCTTAAACCTAACCCTAACCCGTAACCTAAACCTAACCCATACTTTAACCCTAACCCTAACCCTAACCCGTACCCTAAACCTAACACTAACCCTTGACCTAACCCGTACCCAACCCTATCCCATACCCTAACCCTAACCCTAACCCGTACCCAAACCCTAACAGTAAAACTAACCCATACCCTAGAGCTAACCCTTACCCTTCCCCTAAGCCTAACCAACACCCTAAACCTAAACCTAACCTTAACCCTAAACTTAACCCGTACACTAACACTATCCCATACCCTGAACCTAACCCTAACCCGTATACTAACCCTAAACCTAATGCTAAGCCTAACCCGTACATTAACCCTAACCCTAACCCTAACACTAAACCTACCCAGTACTTTTACCCTAACCCTAACCCTAACCCTAACACTAACCCGTAACCTAACCCTAACCCTTAACCTAAACCTAACCCTAACCCTTACACTAATGCTAACCCCAACCCTAACCCTAACCCGTACCCTAACAATAACCCTAACCCTAACCCTGACCCTAAACCTAACCCTAACCCTTACACTAAACCTAACCCTAACCCTAACCCTGACCCTAAACCTAACCCTAACCCTTACACTAACCCTAACCCTAACCCAACCCGCACACTAAACCAAACCCAAACCCGTATCCTAACCCTAACCTAACCCTAAGCCTAACCCGTATATTAACCCTAACACTAACCCTAACCCTAACCCTACCCCGTACTCTAACCCTTAACCTAACCCTAACCCTAACACAAACCCATACCCTAAACCTAGCCCTAACAATGACTCGTACCCCAACCCTAACACTAAACCTGACCCTAACCCTAACATTAACCCGTACCCTAAACCTAACCCATACCCTAACCCTAACTCTAAACCTAACCCTAACCCTAACCCGTACCCTAAACCTAAACCTAACCCTTGACCTAACCCGTACCCAACCCTATCCCGTACCCTAACCCTAATCCTAACCCGTACCCAACCCTTAAAGTAACACTAACCACTACCCTAGCGCTAACCCTTACCCTAACCCTAAACCTAAACCGTACCCTAACCCTAAATGTAACCCTAACCCGTACCCAAACCCTAACCCTAACATGCAAGCTAACCTTAACCCTAACCCTAACCCTAACCCATACCCTAACCCTAAACCTAACTCGTACCCTAACCCCCACCGTAACCCTAACCCATACCCTAACACTAACTCTAACCCTAACCCTAACCCTAACCCTAACCCTAACCTTACCCTAACCCTAACACTAACGCTAAACCGTACTCTAACCCTAACCCTAACCCTAACCGTACTCTAACCCTAACCCTAATCCTCACCCTAAACCTAACCCGTACTGTAACCCTAACCCGTACCATAAACCTAACCCTAACCAGTACCCTAAACCTAACTCTAACTCGTACCGTAACCCTAACCCGAACCCTGACCATAACCCTAAAACTAACCCATACCCTAAACCTAACCCA
Organism: Urocyon cinereoargenteus; assembly: GCA_032313775.1. NCBI lineage: Eukaryota > Metazoa > Chordata > Mammalia > Carnivora > Canidae > Urocyon > Urocyon cinereoargenteus. Next base: position 2,427,315 of record JAVLSZ010000045.1, read on the forward strand.
TACTTTAATCCTAACCCTAACCCTAACCCTAAACCGTACCCTAAACCTAACCCTAACCCTTGACTTATCCCGTACCCAACACTTTCCCGTACCCTAACCCTAACCCATACCCTGAACCTAACCCTAAACCGTATCCTAATCCTAAACTTAACCCTAAGCCTAACCCGTACATTAACCCTAACACTAACCCTAACCCTAACACTAACCCTACCCCGTACTTTAACCCTTACCCTAACGCTAAACCTAAACCTAACCCTAACCCGTACCCTATCCCTAACACGTACCATAAACCTAACCCTAACCCTAACCCTAAACCTAACCCGTACCCTAACCCTACCTGTAGCCTAACCCTAACTCTAACCCTAACCCCTAACCCTAAACCTAACCCTTACCCTAACCCGTACCCAAATGGTAAACCTAACCCGTACCCTAACACTAACGCAATCCCGCACTCTAACCCTATCCCTAACCCTAAACCTAACCCGCACCTTAAACTTAACCCTAACCTAAACCATAATCCTTAACCGTAACCTAACACTATCCCATACACTAACCCTAACCCTAATCTAACCCTAACCCGTAACCTAAACCTAACCCTAACCCTAAACTTAACCTGTACGCTAACCCAATTCCGTACACTGATCCTAACCCTAACCCGTATCCTAACCCTAAACCTAACCCTAAGCCTAACCCTTACATTAACCCTAACCCTAACTCTAACACTAACCCTACCCCGTACTTTAACCCTAACCCTAACACTAACCCTAACCCTAAATCTAACCCTAAACCGTACCCTATCCCTAACCCGTACCCTAACACTAACCCTAACGCTAACCCTAACACTAACCCTAACCCGTACTCTAAACCTAACCCTAACCCTAACCCTAACTCTTACCCTAACCCTAACACTAAACCTAACCCGTACTCTAACCCTAATCCTAACCCTAACCGTACTCTAACCCTAACCCTAACCTTCACCCTAACCCTAAACCACACTGTATCCCTAACCTGTACCTTAACCCTAACCCTAAACCGTACCCTAAACCTAACCCGTATTTTAAACCTAACCCTAACCCTAACCCATACCCTAAACCTAACCCTAACCCTAACTCGTACGCTAACCCTAACCCTAACCCTGACCCTAACCCTAACCCTAACCCGTACCCTAAGCCTAACCTATACCCTAACCCTAAAATAAACCTAACCCTAACCCTAACCCATACCCTAAACCTAAACCTAACCTTTGACCTAACCCGTACCCAAAACTATCCTATAGCCTAACCCTAACCCTAACCAAAACCCGTACCCAAAATCTAATAGTTACCCTAACCGATACCCTAGCGCAAACCCTAACCCTAACCCTAACCCGGACCCCAAACCTAACCCTAACCCTGACCCTAACACTAACCCTATCCCGTTCTCTAACCCTAAACCGTATCCTAACCCTAACCCTAAACCTAACCCATACCCTAACCCTAAACGTAACCCTAGCCCGTACCCAAACACTAACCATAACATGTATCCTAACACTAACCCTAACCCTAACCCTAACCCGCACACTGAACCTAACCCTAACCCTAGACCTAACACGTACACTAACCCTATCCCGTACCCTAACCTTAACCCTAATCTGTACCGTGACCCTAACACTAACCCTAAACCTAACCCTAACCCGTACCTTAACCCTAACCCGAACCTTAACCCTAACCCTAACCCGTACCCTAACCCTACCCGTAGTCTAATCCTAACTCTAACCTGACCCCTAACACTAAGCCTAACCCTAACCCGTACCCAAGCGGTAAACCTAACCCGTACCCTAACACTAACCCACCCGTACTCTAAACCTAAACCTAACCCTAACCCGCACCCTAAACTTAACTCTAACCCTAACCCAAACTATAACCCTTAACCGTAACGTAACCCTAACTCATAACCTAACCCTAACCCTAACCTTAACCATAACCCTAATCCGTACACTAAACCTAAAACTAACCCGTACCATAACCCCAACCCTAACCCTAACCCGTACCCTAAAACTAACCCTAACCCTAACCCTAACCCTGACCCTAAACCTAACCCTAACCCTTACACTAACCCTAACCCTAACCCAACCTGCACCCTAAACCTAACCCTAACCCGTATCCTAACCCTAACCTAACCCTAAGCCTAACCCATACATTAAACCTAACCCTAACACTAACCCTACTCCGTACTCTAAACCTAACCCTAACCCTAACCCTAACCCATACCCTAAACCTAAACATAACCCTGACTCGGACCCTAACCCTAACCCTAAACCTGACCCTAACCCGTACCCTAAACCTAACGCATACCCTAACCCTAACCCTAAACCTAAACCTAAGCCTAACCCGTACCCTAAACCTAACCCTAACCCTTGACCTAACCCATACCCAACCCTATCCCGTACCCTAAGCCTAACCCTAACCCTACCCAAACCCTAACAGTAACCCTAAACCATACCCTAGCGCTAAACCTAACCCTAACCCTAAGCCTAACCCACACCCTAAACCTAAACCTAACCCTAACCCTAAATTTAACCCGTATGCTAACCCTATCCCGTACCCTGAACATAACCCTAACCTGTATCCTAACACTAAACCTAACCCTAAGCCTAACCTGTACATTAACCCTAACCCTAACACTAACCTTACCCCGTACTTTAACCCTAACCCTAAACCAAACCCTAAACCGTACCCTATCCCTAACACGTACCCTAACCCTAACCCTAACCCTCACACTAAAGCTAACACTAACCCTAGACCGAACACGTACACTAACACTATCCCATACCGTAACCTTAACCCTAACCCGTACCGTAACCCTAACACTAACCCTAACCCAAACCCTAACCCTAAACCTAACCCGTACACTAACCCTAACCCGAACCCTAACCCTAAACCTAACCCGTACCCTAACCCTACCCGTACCCTAACCGTAACTCTAACACTAACCCCTTACCCTAACCCTAACCCTAACCCTAAACCTTAACCTAACCCGTACCCAAACGGTAAACCTAACCTGTACCCTAACATTAACCCAAACCCGTACTCTAACAATAACCCTAACCGTAACCCGCACCATAACACTAAACCGCATCCTAACCCTAATACTAACCCGTATCCTAACCCCAACCCTAACCCTAACCCATACCCTAACAGTAACCCTAATCCTAACCATGACACCAAACCTAAACCTAACCCTACACTAACCCTAACCCCAATCCTAACCCGCAACCTAAACCTAACACTAACCCATAACCTAAACCTAACCTGTAACCTAAACCTAACCCTAACCCTAAACTTAACCCATACGCTAACCCTATCCCGTACCCTAAACCTAAACCTAACCCATATCCTAATCCAAAACCTAACCCTAAGCCTAACGCAAACATTAACCATAACCCTAACCCTAACACTAACCCTACCCCGTTCTCTAACCCTAATCCTAACCCTAACCCTAACCCTACCTGTACCCTAACCCTAATCCTAACCCTTACCCTAACACTAACCCTAACCCGTACTCTAACCCTAAACCTAACCCTTACCCTAACCCTAACCCTAACCCTAACCGTACTCTAACACTAACCCTAACCCTCACCCTAACTCTAAACTGTACTGTAACCCTAACCCGTACCATAACCCTAAACCTAACCCGTACCCTAACCCTAACCCTAACTCATACCCTAACCCTAACCCTAACCCTGACTCTAAACCTAACCCTAACCTGTACCCTAAACCTAACCCGTATCCTAACCCTAACCCTAACTTGTACCCTAAACCTAACCCTAACCCGTACCCTAAACGTAACCCTAACCCTAAACCTAACCCTGAGCCTAACCCTAACCCTTACCCGTACCCTAAGCCTAACCCATACCCTAACCCTAAACCTAATCCTTCCCTAACCCTAACCCTTACCCTAAACCTAACCCTAACCCTTGACCTAACCCGTACCCAACCATATCCCGTAACCTAACCCTAACCCTAACACGTACCCAAATCCTAACAGTAAACCTAACCCATACCCTAGCGCTAACCCTAACCCTAACCCTAACTCTAACCCGTAACCTAAAACTTAACCTAACACTAACCCAAACGATAACCTTACCCGTACCCTAAACCTAACACATACCCTAACCCTAACCCTAAACTTAACCGTAACTCTGACCCGGATCCTAACCCTAAACTAACCCGTAGCCTAACCCCAACCCTAACCCTAACCCGTACCATAACCCTATCCCTAACCCTAACCCTGACTCTAAACCTAACCCTATCCCGTAACCTAAACCTAACCCTAACCCTAAACTTAACCCGTACGCTAACCGTAACCGAACCCTAAACCTAACCCTAACCCGTACCCTAATCCTAACCCTTACCCTATCCGTACTCTAACCCTAACCCTAACCCTAACCCTCACCCTAACCCTAACCCGTACTGTAACCTTAACCTGTACCATAACCCTAACCCTAACCCATACCCTAACCCTAAACCTAACTCGTACATTAACACTAACCCTAACCCTGACCCTAACCCTAACCCTCACCCGTACCCTAAACCTAAACCGTTCCCTAACCCTAACCCTAACCCTAACCCATGCCCTAAACGTAAACCTAAACCTAAACCGTTCCCTAACCCTAACCCTAACCCTAACCCTAACCCTAACCCGTGCCCTAAACGTAAACCTAAACCTAACTCGTACCCTAACCCTAACCCTAATCCTGACCGTATCCCTAACCCTAACCTGTACCCTAAGCCTAACCCATACACAAACCCTAGTCCTAAACCTAACCCTTCCCCTAACCCGAACCCTAAACCTAAACCTAAACCTGGACCTAACCCGTACCCAACCCTATCCCGTACACTAAACCTAACCCAAACCCATACCCAAACACTAACAGTAACCCTAACCCATACCCTAGCGCTAACCCTAACCCTAACCCTAACACTAACCCTAACCCGTACTCTAACCCTAACCCTAACCCTAACCCAAACCCTAACCGTACTCTAACCCTAACCCTAACCCTCACCCTAAACCTAACCCTTACTGTAACCCTAACCCGTAACATAACCTTAACCCTAACCCATACCCAATCCCTAACCCTAACTCGTACTCTAACCCTAACCCTGACCCTAACCCTAAACCTAACCCGTAACCTAAAGCAAACCCGT